>CAJGYO010000003.1:44305627-44626766 GCA_904845875.1 Miscanthus lutarioriparius | reverse complement strand
GGAGATTCTTGACATCGGGCTTTTGACCATTATGAATGCCCTGGACCAGGCCAGAGGGGTCCTGCGTGAAATCTTCATTGCTACTAGCCAGGTATTCGTTCGTTCTCCCTTGTTTTCCTCTTTCTTCAAGTGCCTTTATGTTTTTGTATTTCTTAATGCCGGTCTTCTTTCTAGATCCTTGTTTCTCATAGTCAGAACAAATCCTAGTTCCTCTGCGAGCAGAAGGCGGAGTGGGATCGCCTTGTCGAGGAGGCCTAGCTGCGAGGAGACATGGGCGCACAGCTTGCTGCCGCCCAGCAGCGGGAGGCCCAGGCGCACCGGGACGCGGAGGAGACCCACGGGATGTTCGAGGACTTGGCGGCGAGGGTGAAGCTGGACGAGGAGGAGGCCGCCCAGATCAAAAAGGAGCAGGATGAGCTGGTCCGGAAGGATGTTGAGGCCAGTAAGCGGGCTGCTGAGGTCCTGAGCGAGCTGGAGACGGAGCGGGATCTCAGGCGGGAGGCTAAGAATAGGTCCTCGAACCTTCAGCGGAGGGCGGACTAGGATGCCGTGCTGATCGATCAGCTACACAGGGAGCGGGAAGAGGTGTGCCGGGCCGAAGAATGACTTCGCTCGGAGCGCAGCACGGCCCGTGAGGAGCGCGACCGGACCATCCGAGAGCGCGACGAAGCGCGTTAGGAGGCTGAGTCCCTCTGGACGGAACTTGGAATTGCGGTGGCCCGTAGGCTAGAGGTCAAGGAAACTGTTGTCGGGCTACGTGCCGACCTTGCCGATGCGTGGGGGCTTCTCCAAGCCGAAGGTGATGAGTATGATCACCTGTCTTTTGCTGTTCTGGTGGTCTGCGACAACCTGCAGGTGGCGCAAGAGGCAGGGACCAGCTCCCTTGCGGCCCATGCTGCTGGTATCACAGCTCGGGTGGGCCAGCTTGAGGAGAGTGCTTTTCATGCCAGGATTACCCAAGCCTTCACCGTTGCCCATTCTCATTACGAGAAGGAGATGAACTTGTCGGTGATGAGCGAAGGCTTCCCGCCTACTTATGAGGATGCTGAGCTGGACGCAATTGAGAAGACAATGGCTCCTCTTGCAAAAAACCTGGCGGACAGTCTGAAAGAACTGGTTCTTCCTCCGCGGAAGTAGTTAGTCGAATAAATTTGATAAACACTTTATATGTAATATGCGAACAAGTGTCGGTACTTTCGTGTTTGGAAGTAGTTTTATGGTTTTGCTTCGTAATTTTGTTTCTGTTTGATCTCACCTTCTTCCCTTTCCGCAGTCACAAAGAGTGTTTATTTGATCCGACCCTTCCCTTTGTCTGATGTAATGTTTGTTTTCGAAAAAGGGGGAAGGGAGGTAGCCGTACCTTTGCCAGCCCCCGAGTGAGATCCGTCCCCATGCAGTTGCGGGGGGCGGGTCTTACTAGAGATCTGAGCGAGAGAAGCAAGCTCGCGCTTGTATTAGCCCATACCCCTTTGAACCTCTATCTCTAGATCAAGCGGCTCGAGCCCCCAGCCCTATTAGGGTCTGATGGGGGTTGGCCGTATTTTGTGTGTTACCCTGTCCTCGACTTTCGCAATTGGAGGGGCTGAGCAGATGATACTTGCCTCGATGGCCGAGTGTTGCGCTCAATGAGCTCACTAGCGGGTACGTTCGTGTGGAATCCGGGTCTATCATTTGCTGACGAGGTCGACAGAGCCCTTAGGTGGCACTCCACAACTTCTTAACCCGCCTCCTGGCAGATGCCTGAGCTGTTCGATGGGCTCAAGTGGCCCGCTGGCCTCTCCTCGGTGGAGATTCTGTGGGTTTGGCTCGGGGTTAGAATCGAACGAGAAAAAGTCGAGATGTCCCAGTCCACTTTTGAACGGGGTCGGGCAGGGCCGCTGGGGCTCATCTCAGTTGTTTCTCCCTAGCTCTATTTGACACGAGGCGGCCTCAAGCCCTTTGCGGGCCAGCCTTCAAACCTCGGTCTATTGCGGCTCATATTGAATGAGGCAACTGCCGTTTCATGATGCGACATGAAGCGTTGGGATGCAGTGATTCGTATATGCAATGTTTTGAATGTGCAATTTTAATCGAAATGAAGGTGGGGTCGGTAATGTTACCTTGGTGGTATGAGCGATGAAAAGCTCCTACCTAACGTGTTCACACGGGGTTCGAGCCCGATATCTCGTGATGGGGCCGGTGCGACCTGCAAGGGTATTTTTCGATTCTATATCTTGGTGGCGATCCGGGTCGTTCGATTGACTTGGGCGACCTAACAGCTTCTCCTTGGGGGGGATTCTATAGGTGGGCCCCTCCGAGCCCTTCTCGAGAAGGTTGATGCTGAGGTTGGGGAAGCGGGGGACTATGAGTTCGATTTGCTCAGGCGAACAAAAACACCGTAGCCATCAGGACGTAGGGTCTGCCAGCTCGCCGAATTTTACTCAAAGTTCTATGCCCGCATACCGTGCCCTTGGTTTTAAACGTACGAAGGGGTCGGGTGCAGAGGATGTCTAGACTGGTAGACACCCTCGGTAGCCCCCTGAGCGATATCCGTATCCCTGCTGATGCTGGGGTCGAGAGCTCAGAAGTGAATTTTAACGTGAAAGCGAGAAACCAAATATGCTTATCTTTCAGCAATCGTTGGCTCGTCGTTTTGCCTAGGCCATTCGTTCGGCCTAGGTGGCTCGTTGGGCCCCCCTGGGGAAGGGTTCCATCGTCGGATCGTTCTGTTGTCCTACCTGGGGAAGCGGGGGGTTTCCCGTGCGCGTGCGCTTTAATTGCCACGTCCGGCGTGTGGTACTGGTGGGCCCTACCCATGCAACGTCTTGTTTGACAGGAGCGCGTCCTATCAATCCAGGCGTTTCCCCACGGCTTTCCGTCAGCGTCAATTTCATATCTGCATTAAGTAGGGGAAGGGAGAGAGTTTTTTGTCCCAACCTTTCATCTTTCCTTAGCTGCAGCGCCTCCTCTTTAAATAGGGAGGGGAGGGGAGCTCTCGTCCCATCTCTTTTAGCCTACCTCTGAGCCGCTACCTCTTCTTCTTCTTCCTTTCCACCAGACGCGTTTGTCCGTCGTGTCGGTTCCTGAGTGATGAAGGGTAATGTCAGAGAGAGAGAAAACTCACTGATTCGTTTGTGAATCTGGAGTGTGATGTCAAGTTGGAGGTCATTCAACGTAGATGAGATGGTGCGGGTTGTCTTTGCCGAGAAGGGGTCGCCGTCGTCGAAGGAGGAGGGCTAAGGGATATCGGAAGGTGCTAAGCGTCGTCAGCCTCACCGTCGTTCTTGGTGGCTTTCCATCGGTGGTGGGCGTCCCCCATCCAGACATTGTTGTCGAGGTTGTGGCTAATGACGATGGCGTAGTCCCTAGGTGCCTCGGCAAAGGGGTACCATAGTCGTCGGCGTGGTGCTTGACTTTACAGATGACGGTGCCCTCGGGGGTCCTGTGGATTGGCGGGATGTCGCCGATGGAGAGCGTGGCATGGTGGTCGTAGTAGACGAACTAGCCCGTGTACTGCCAGGTCATTGCCGATGGAGAGCTTGGCACGGCGGCCGCTGTAGTACTTGTAATAAAACTAGGGCGAAACTGTAATTGGGTGAGTTTCGTGAGGGAGCCCCCGAGTAAACAGTCTTCTCAATTTTCGAGTACATTGGTCCTTTTTGTGATGGAATCACTTTGTAAGTGGTAAATTTGTGCGGAGAATGAACAAATTTTCGTCCTTTGTTGTGGCAAATAGCATTTCAACTTCCTCTTCCTACAGAAGAGGCTTCAGTGCCCTCCGATCCTTCCCATGGATCAAGCCATAAGGAACCAGGAGTGCGGGTGAATTAATTCTGACTACGCTGGTGAGCAAAGAGGTTGCAGCCGCTGGGACGTGGGTCTCTCGCAGTCCTACCTAGTTGTTGTTAGAATTTGTTCCCAAAATCTTGGTCCTTAGAACTTGGTTATGAGGAGACCGGAAAACACTTAGAGAATGTTTGCAAATGTAACATAGGAAGTTCTCATAGGGTAAACGTACTTGTACTACTTATATCAGCCCCCGAGTGAGGTCCGACCCTTTGTGATTTTGCAAGGGTCGGTCGTCACTAAAGGTCGGGGTTTTGTGAAGACAAAAACTGATAAGGAAGAGTATGCGTTTATTTAAGGGTAAAACCAGCATAGCTGTTCGATGTTCTAGGCGTTGGTGAAGACCTTGTCGTCGATGGTTTTCAGCTTGTAGGCACCTGGACGGAGTACCTCCACGATGACGTATGGTCCTTCCCATGGCGGGGAGAGCTTGTGCGGTCCTTGTTGCTCTGCACAAGGCGGAGAACGAGGTCCCCAACGTTGAAGGCTCAGTCCTGCACCCATTGGCTGTGGTATCGCTGTAGCACGTGCTGGTACTTGGCCGAACGGAGGAGGGCGATGTCGCGGGATTAGTCTAGTTGGTCCATGGTGTCTTGGTGTGATGCTTCGGCTCCCTATTTGTCATATGCCCTGATCCTTGGTGCTCCATAGTCGAGGTCCGTTGGAAGTATGGCCTCAGCGCCGTAGATCATGAAGAAAGGAGTGTATCCGGTTGCTCGACTGGGAGTTGTTCTCAGGCTCCAGAGTACTGCGGGGAGCTCAGCGACCCAGCGTGCGCCGAACTTGTTCACACGGTTGAAGATCCTAGGCTTGAGGCCCTGTAGGAGCATGCCGTTTGCACGCTCGACCTGCCCGTTCGTCCGGGGGTGCGCGACGGTCGCCCAATCGATCCGGATGTGTTGTTCATCATAGAATCGGATGAATTTCCTACCGGTGAACTGGGTGCCGTTGTCTGTGGTGATGGAGTTTGGGACTCCAAAACGATGGATGATGTTGAGGAAGAACAGCATAGCCTGCTCGGATTTGATTGTGGAGATTGGCCGAGCTTCGATCCATTTTATGAACTTGTCTATGGTGACAAGTAGGTGGGTGAAGCCTCTGGGCGCCTTTTTGAATGTCCCAACCAGGTCGAGCCCCCAGACCACGAAGGGCCATGTGATGGGAATCATCTAGAGTGCCTGGGCCGGGAGGTGAGTTTGCCGAGCGTAGTACTGACACCCTTCGCAGGTGCGTACGATTTGCTCGGCATCGGATACCGCGGTGGGCCAATAGAAGCCCTATCAGAATGCGTTTCCAACCAAGGTCCTCGGCGTGGCGTGGTGACCGCAGACCCCCACCATGGTTGTCACTCAGCAGTAGTTTTCCCTATTCGCTAGGGATGCAAAGCTGGAGGATCCTAGTGTGGCTTCGTTTGTAGAGTTCACCCTCTACAAGAACAAAAGACTTGGCGCGACGTGCGAGCCGTCGAGCTTCCGTCTTGGTTGCTGGCCACGCGTCGTGGAGGAGGTAGTTGATGTAGAGTGTTCTCCAGTCATCTGGAGGGTCGTGCTCCGTTGTTGGATCCACCTCAAGCTCCATGACCTTGGGGTCGGATAGAGCCATCGGTGGGTTGGCCCTGTAACAGAACCGACCAATTATACGAAATTAAGTAAGAAAATCATCCGCCAGAGCAGACAATTTAGCAAACTTAAGCCCGTATAACCCGGTAGTCCATGAAATCACGAAGGATTTCAAACCAACTCACATACCAGCCAAGATCGTAATAAGTTTAGCGGTCACCATCACATATTACATAAAAGTTTGCATCTCAGATACATCAGAGTTTAAACATAGTTATTACAAAACGAGTTCAAATAGAAGTAGCGGAAGCCATTTGTTCAAAACCACACACACTCACACAGAGTTCAAATACAGTGCCAGCTGATGATCATCTCCAACAAAAGCATTAGATGAGACATAAGGAATGACCATGCCCATGGTCCTAGCATCACCCATCGCAGAATAAAGGCAGTTGATACAGCAGCCGTAATACATCTGCCCATCTGCAACAAGTGGGAATAAAACCCTGAGTACGAGAAGGTACTCAGCTAGACTTACCCAACATAACCAAAAATAAAGTGACACTAAGGATTATGAAGGGCTTTATAGTAGGGTAGCTGACTCATTTGCAAAAAGGCATTTTTAGCATTTCAAGAACCTTTCCAAAAGCATTATTATCAAGTTACTTATTATTAACCTGTCGACTACATTTGCACCTATACTAGAGCAAGCATGTGATTAAGTAAATAATGATAACCAATTATCATTAACAACTTCCATAATGTCATATTCATTATAACTGTCCAAGTGTTCCATCAACATTACTATGATAAAGTCACTCAAGTCAAGTGCTCACTATCCAGGAGCGATGGCGATTCTAATCGATTCCTAACCAGCTGGTGATTTATTCCTTACACAAACCTCATTCACAACCCGCTAAAGTGAGGTATCGGTCACCGAGTCAACTATCTAGGAAATCTCAAGTTTGCCAGGAACCACATGTACCCGGGGGCTGACCGACTACACTTTGGTCTTATCATCGCGCCCCCCATGTCCTACCACACCTGCTCCGGCACAGTGCGCTGCGGGCAATATACTCGGCCCGAATAATCTCCCAGCTTCGTGGTCGAAAGGTACTTTATTCGGCCAGCTAAATGTAAGGCATGAGTTCAACATGACCTGAGGCCCAACAACGATCGGTCCTTAATCGACACAGACGGAAAGCACTACAGTCCAAAACTCTGTAAGTCTCCGTCCGGTCTCAACTTCATTTAACACTTAGTTATACCATGACTACATAGCTCTCCAAGCAGATCTAGGTAACCACCTATAGCTCATAGGTGACAGGAAATCACCCGACTTCTACCGGTCTAAGCCAGCTAAGCATTGACTCGACTGCGGATACCAGGGTAACAAGGATATAGTATAACAAAGGTAAACAAGGTATAATGCAGCAACGGTTGCAAACAACTCCTGAACGTAATGCATCAATTAAAGTAAAGCATTTAATTAATAATCACAAACCGAGGAGAAAAATGCTCCGGGGCTTGCCTCTCTCGAAGGAGCTCGGGCGGTGATCGGGGCACTCCGGAAGTTCCTCAACGTCCTCCTCGTCTGCTTCGGTCACTTCCTGCGGCTGCACCTCGAGCTGCTCCTCGGGCTCCTTGGGTATGACGACTGGGCTCTCGGTTTGCAATTCTATATGATGCAGGTGCGTAAGTGCTTATGCAAAAGGTGCATCGGATGAAATGAACACAATGAATATGCTTGAATGCGAGGTAGTCAACATCATCCAAGAACATGTACTACAAGCACATGTCATCTACTACATTCTCTTCTACTACTAATATGCTAAGTCAACACATCTCATTAAATGCTTCAAAGATACACCAAAGCTTCACTAATTTCTTAATCATGCACAAAGCAACATTTGATTAAACCCTAATTAATAATAGGTTTGAATAGCAACATCTATTTTTATAGCTTAGAAAAATCTTAGAAAATTACCAAAACACAGTACTACCCTAAGTAGTCTACCATCATATTTTTATGGCATTTGGATAAGTGGAATAGCCTACACAAAAATGACAAGCTTGGACCTAATTATGAGCATGAAAATACTTTGTATTATGAAAAGTGTCAAACAATAGATTTAGTATTTTTCCTAGGTTCTAAATAGTAAATAATCACTGTACAAAAATTATCACATGCATGTTTTATACAAATTTTGCTCTCTAGCAAAAATAACAAAAATCAGCCATTAAAGGCACTTGAACTACATCTCACAATTTTTCTACAGGACATGCATGGCATATATTTTTCCTAGGAATTACATTACACAAGAAGAGTAACAAACTTGGAAGCATATTTTTCTGATGCATATAGGTTTTACTACACATTTTACAAGATATCAGCAATATCAAGAATTAAATAAAGCTCTACAGAAAAGTATCTCAAAAATGACATGCAATATTTTTATCATGTAGATACGGTAACAAGGAACCTAGCAAAATTTGTTTCAACAAATTTGGAGCCAAAATGAGTACACAAACATTTTTCAAAGTATTTCTCTTCCCAAATAATAAAGAAAAACCGAAAACATTTTTCCTATTACTACTGGGCCGGTCCATGGGAACAACTGGCCCACGGCCGCTTTTGGCCTGCGCAACCGAGCGAAGGGGAAGGGCGACGGCCTGGCTCGGGGCTCCGGCCCAAGGCCAACCTAGCCCAGCTCGGCCGAGGCGAGACGACCACGCCACGCCGACGTTCCAGACGCCACGGCGGTGCGGCCGCTGCCAGCGAGCCGGCGACCGTTGCCGACCACGACCAGGCAAACAGACATGAGCGCTGGGTCCGCAAGAAGATGGCGAACCCGAGCGGGTTACCCAAGGGGATGGAGAAGGGACGGACGAAGCCCTTCCACGGCGAGGCCAAGCGCGGCGGCGCCATGACCGACGGTGGCGAAAACACGCAAGGCAGCTATACCTTGCTCAAATGGTGTCCCTGCAGCGAGCATCAGGTGCCGAGGAGCGAGGCGGAGCGATGTGTGCTCGATTGCGGGCAATGGTGGACCACCAGCGGCCAATTTTGCCGGCGGGGCTGCGGTGGCGATGGCGGCGCGAGCAGAGCTCAGTGCGGGGCGAGGCAGAGACGCAGTGCGGAAGAGGAAAATGAGAAGTGCTGGGAGAAGCGGAGCTGCGGTGGCTTGAAAACGGCGAGGCGCGCTTGCTTGCGAGGGCCACGGGACGCCACCTGGCCGGCGTTGCCGGCATGCGCTCGCCACGCGGTGCGGCGTGCCTGACGCGGTCGGACGCGTCTGCGCGCGCGGGGGAGAAGGAAAACAGCGCGCGGGCGTGGGCTGGGCCGAGGCGAAGGCGCGGGTGCTTGAGGATCGCAGGGCCGGCTTCGCCGGATGGGCCAGAAGTGAGGCGGCGGCCCGTTAAAAGAGATAAACAATTTTTCTAGTTCTATTTTCAATGAATTTTCAAATATCAGTTTTCAAGTACCATTTTGAGCAAGAAAATGACTTCTTTTGAAAATGGCCCAAAAATAAAAGTTGCTTAGAATTTAGTCCTCTACAACTTTGCTTTAGGGACCAACTAAAAATTTTGCATAGATTTTGAATTACCAAATTAAACTCAATATTAATTCAAAACCCTAATTTTGAAGAATTATTTTTAAAGGCAAAATTTGGTAAAAATTTAAATATGAACTTTGCTCTAAATTGTATCCTAATTATTTCTAGCTGTCTTAGTGATCAAAACAAGAAATCATGGCATCCAAACATGAGCATGGCATTTCACATTGTTTTAAACATAATGAATTTCAATCAACTTAAGCATCACATGAAATGATACTTCATTTCTTTCGAAATGAAATGCATAAATGATGCTTATGCATGAGGTGATGATGATTATGCTCATGGGATGAAATGGTAATGCACGCTTTACACCGAGGTGTTACAGGCCCCTGGGGTTTGTGTTGATCGCTAGCGAACACACCCGTCAGCACCGGCTCTCGGCCAGACGTGGCTTTCGCAAGTGCGTCGACCGCCTCGTTGAGGCGCCTTGGGATGTGGTTGAGCTCAAGACCATTGAACTTGTCCTCCAACCGTCGGACCTCCTGGCAATATGCAGCCATTCTGGCATCGTGGCAGCTTGACTCCTTCATCACTTGGTTGACGATCAGCTAGGAGTCGCCTCAGATGTCGAGGCGTCGGATGCCCAACTCGATGGCGATGCGCAGGCCGTTGATGAGTGCCTCATATTCGGCCACATTATTTGATGAGGGAAAATGGAGACGAACCATGTACCTCATGCGGACCCCGAGGGGTGACACGAAGACCAGCCCCGCACTGACGCCCTTCTTCATTAGTGATCTTTCAAAGTACATTGTCCAGTACTCTTGATCGATGACGGTCGGTGGCGTCTGGACCTCGACCCATTCTGCAATGAAGTTAGCTAGCACCTAGGACTTGATCGTCGTTCGGGCGGTATATGTGACGCCTTGATCCATTAGTTCAAGCGCCCACTTCGCGGTTCTTCCTGAGGCATCCTAGCTATGGATGACTTTGCCGAGGGGGAACGACGTTACGACAGTCACTGGGTGTGACTCGAAGTAATAGCGTAGCTTCCTCTTGGTGATGAGGACAGCGTATAGGAGTTTTTGGATCTAAGAGTAATGGGTCTTGGAGTCAAACAGTACCTCGCTGACGAAGTATACTAGACGCTAGACCTTAAGGGAGTGTCCCTCTTCCTCCCGCTCTACTACCAGGGCGGCACTGACCACCTGAGAGGTGGCCGCTACGTATAGTAGGAGGGGTTCATCGTCGCTCAGAGGAACCAGGATCGGGGGATTCATTAGAAGCCGTTTTACCCCATCAAGGGCCTCCTAAGCCTCGGACATCCATACAAAGCGGTCGGCTTTCTTCAGAAGTCGGTAAAGGGGGAGACCCCATTCGCCAAGGCGTGAGACGAATCGACTGAGTGCGGCGAGGCACCCAGTGATTTGTTGAACCCCTTTTACGTTCTGAATCGGGCCCATTCTTGCGATGGACGAGATTTTCTCCGGGTTGGCCTCAATGCCGCACTCGGAGACAATGAAGCCGAGCAACATGCCCCTTGGGACCCCGAAAACACATTTTTCGGGATTGAGTTTGATGTTGTTTGCCCGGAGTTTCGCAAAGATTTTCTCAAGATCGGCAACTAGGCGGTCGGCCTGTTTGGTCTTGACCACGATGTTGTCGACGTAGGCCTCAACGGTTCGCCCGATGAGGTCTCCGAAACATTTGAGCATATATCGCTGGTACATAGCCCTAGTGTTCTTTAGACCGAACGACATTGTGACGTAGTAGTACGATCCAAAGGGGGTGATGAAAGACGTCGCGAGCTGGTCGGATTCTTTCATCGTGATTTGATGGTATCCGGAGTATGCGTCAAGGAAGCAGAGGGTTTCGCACCCCGAGGTAGAGTCAACTATTTGGTCTATACGTGGCAAAGGAAATGGATCCTTTGGGCATGCTTTGTTGAGACCTGTGTAATCGACACACATCCTCCATTTCCCGCTCTTCTTTCGCACAAGGACAGGATTAGCTAACCACTCTGGGTGGTATACCTCCTTGATGAACCCGGCGGCCGATAGTTTTGCTATCTCTTCGCCGATGGTCCTACGTTTCTTCTCATCAAAGCGGTGCAGGCGTTGCCTTACTGGCTTAGAGCTCGGGCGGATGTTCAAGGTGTGCTCGGCGACCTCCCTCGGGATGCCTGGCATATCCGAGGGTTTCCATGCAAAAACGTCTTTGTTGTCGCGGAGGAAGTCGACGAGCACGCTTTCCTATCCGGAGGAGAGCGTGGTTCCGATGCATACTGTTTTACCCTCGGAGTTGCTAGGATCTATGAGAATCTCTTTGGAACCCTCTACCGATTCGAACGACCCGGCCAATTTCTTGGCATCAGGTGCTTCTCCGGTCACCTCTTCCTAGAGGGCGGCGAGTTCTTCAGAGGCAACGATTGCTATGGCGTGGCCGCAACATTCGACCTCGCACTCGTAGGCATGCTGGAAGGAGGTGCCGACGGTGATGACCCCATGGGGGCCCGGCATCTTTAACTTGCGGTAGGTATAGTTTGGAACGGCCATGAACTTCGCGTAACATGGATGTCCCAGGATGGCGTGGAAGGTTGGGGGGAATCCCACCACGTCAAAGACGAGGGTCTTAGTCCTGTAGTTGGACTGATCCCCGAAGGTGACGAGTAGATCGATCTGCCCTAGTGGCACGGCCTGTTTACTAGGCACGATGCCGTGGAAAGGTGCTCGGATCGGGTGGAGGTTCGACTGGTCGACGCCCATCTCGTCGAGTGTCTTGGCGTACATAATGTTGAGGCCGCTGCCTCCGTCCATCAGTACTTTCGTGAGTCACTTTGGGCCGACGATTGGGTCGACTACCAGCGGATACCTTCCCGGGTGCGGGACGGTGGCCGGATGGTTGGCTCGGTCGAAGGTTATAGCGGATTCCGACCACCGGAGGAAGGCATGTGTGGCCGGCGCGGTCGTATAGACCATGCGGTGTATGACCTTCTGGCGGCGCTTGGAGCCGCAGGCCATTGATCCCCCGAAGATCATAAGGGCACCGTTCGGCGTTGGGAAGGCGTCGTCCTTCTCCTTGGCGTCGTCTATGGTGGGGATCGGCTCCTTCCCCCACCCCCCCTTGTTAAGGCCTCCAGACAAGTATTTGCGCATGAGGCCACAATCCTTGGATAGATGTTTGGCCGGGAAGGCATGGTTCGGGCACGGTCCCTCGAGCATTTTTTCGAAGTGGTTCGGAGTGCCCTCCATGGGTTTCGGCCACCCTTACGGTCGGTAGCGGCCACGAGTGAGTCGTCGCGCCATTGCTTCTTATTTTTTCTTTTGGTAGGACGGTTGGAGGCGCCTTCGTCGACGCCCTCGTCCCGCCTTGCCTTGCCATCAGAATGGTTGAAGATTGCCCCGACTGCCTCCTCTCCTGAAGCGTGGCTGGTGGCGATATCCAGGAGCTCCTTGGTGGTCCGTGGGCCCTTGCGTCCTAGTTTGTGAACCAAAGACTCATAGATGGTCCCCGATAGGAAGGCTCCTATCACGTCAGCGTTGGCGACGTTAGGGAGCTCGTTGCACTGCCGGGAGAAGCATCGGATGTACACACGGAGGGTTTCATCGGCGTCCTGGTGGCAGTTCTTGAGATCCCATGGGTTCCCGAGGCACTTGTACATGCCCTAGAAGTTTTCCACAAAGATTTCCCTCAAATCCGCCCAACTCTAGATAGCGTTGGACGGTAGGTGCTCCAACCATGCTCGTGCCGAATCGAGCAAGAATAGTGGGAGGTTGCGAATTATAAAATCGTCGTCATTCGTGCCACCGGCTTGACAGGCAAGCCGATAGTCCTCGAGCCAAAGCCCAGGGTTTGTTTCTCTAGAATATTAAGGGATGTTGGTAGGTGGTCGGTACCTTGGCGGGAAAGCAGCATTGAGGATGTGTCGGCCGAAGGCCTGGGGGCCTGGTAGGCCAAGGCTCGGGCTCCGGTCCTCGCCACTGTCATAGCGTCCACCACGCCGAGGGTGGTAGCCGCGTCTGGCTCCTTCTCCTGAGTCGTGGTGGGTGTGTCTGCGGGCGTCGATGGTGCTGCATGCATCGTGGTTGTGGCCAAGATGTTGGTGCACCAGAACAGGGGTGCGCTGCCTGCCGCCTGGCGGTGACTGGTGTATCGACGCGTCCTTGGTGGGACGCACCAAGGGCATGTGTTGGCTGGCATCAAGCTCGCATCGCCGAGACAACAAGCTTTCCGCTTGCTACGCCGCCGCATGCTCGAGCAACGTGCGGATTTCTCAGCGGGCCCGGCGATCTTCGGACGTCGCAGCCTCTGGTAGGCCATGAAACAAGGCCGTTGCAGCGGCGATGTTCTGGCTTGCCCGAGCGAAGTGAGGGAGGGTTCCATCATCGGTGAGGATCCTCTGGTATACATCACGGGCAGTGGCGCGTGCATGCCCACCGTCTCCACGACGCTGATTTCCTCATCGATCTTCCGGTACTCCCGAACAAGCTATCGTCTGGCGTCATCGATCTCCAGCTTCTGTGCTCTCAGCTGCTCCATCTTTACGTGGGACGGGGCTGCCGCCTCCCCTCTAGTTATGGCGTCGGCGTTGTCTATTGGGGTAGCCTCCCCCTCGGAGACGCTCTCGACGAGTCCCTCGGAGGTTTCGGCCATGAAGCATTCCCGGGAAGGGTGATGGCTCCCTCTGCTGGAGCCAAAGCTGGAGGATGATTCTGACTCCTTGGCGAGGAGTTTGTGGAGGGACTATGTGTCGTGTTCAATTACCCCCACGAACTCGCTGTCCGTGGGAGTTTGAACCATGCGCAGTGTCAGGAGGTGGCAAGCGGTCGCCGCGGCATTGCGGAGACCAAACGGAAACGCTGTCAGGGCGCTCTGCATGTGGTGCTCCGGAGAGAGGCGGATCTTTATGGAAGGTCGTGCCATGTCATTGTCGTTGGAAAGGGTTAGGCGATGCTGGTTCTCCCTGGACTGCTGGGTTTGAGGGAGACGCTGAGTTGGCGCCCCAGCCCTTGTGGTCGAGGATGATGGAGGGGAGAGAATGGATGGCGGTGTGCGCCCATACCAATTCTCCCCCCACCATAATGATGAAATCTAGGCTCCTGAAGCGCACGTGTGCGCCTGGGACAAAGCTAACGTTGTGGTTAGCCATCCGTGGCCTGGTTTGGAACGCGCAAAGTCCCCTACCTAGCGCACCAACTGTCGGTGTTTTGAACAAACACCGGCGAGTGAATTTATAATTGATGCACGTTAGGCCCGTATGGTGTGCTAAAGGACACAAGGTTTATACTGGTTCGGGCCAAATGTCCCTACGTCCAGTCTTTCACTAGGGAGCCATGTCCTCCCTTTTATAGACAAAGGGGGGAGCAGGGGTTATAGATGGGTGAAAGAGATAAATACTAAGGGTATAGAACATCCTTCAAAGGGCTCAAGTCTTCCTTTTCCTCCAAGCCAACCTCAGACATGGCTAGCTGATGTCAGAGGTTGGCACGTTCGCCGGATACTCGCGTGCTGATGATGCCGCGTTCTGCAAGTGGTCACGTCCCATCCCGCTTCTACGGGCGGCATGTCGGGCAGGAGTGTCGGCCTGTGATACTATGGGAGGCGAGCGGTGCAGCAATCGCACGCTTGTCAGCATCGGGGACGTGAGTCCTTTTGTGGTGTTCGTGTCAGGCTCCGTGCCCGAGGGTTGAAGGCGGCGCCCGCAATACTGTAGGCCATAAAACCCGATGCCCACAGTACTACTCAGGCTCTGCCATGTCTGGCAGGGCCTAAAGCGCCCGTCCCATCGTACTTTGATGGTACTTGTCAGTAGAGCAGGGCATGGTCCTTGCTTCTGTGGTTTGACTCTAACGTCCTGTCTTACCCTGTTCCTGCCATCATGGAGGGGCAGGGTGAGGGCGTTAGGTGAGGCGGTGTTCAGCCCTTGTTTGGCCGAACGAGGCGGAGTCTGGCCCTCGGGGGCCGGACGAGATGGAGTCTGGCCCTCGGGGGTCGGATGAGGCAGAGTCCGCCCCTCGGGGTCGGACAAGGTGGAGTCAGACCCTCGGGGGCCGGACGAGGCGGAGTCTGGCCCTCGGGGGTCGGGCGAGGCGGAGTCCGGCCCTTGGGGTCGGGTGAGGCGGAGTCTGGCCCTCGGGGGCCGGGCGAGGCGGAGTCCGGCCCTTGGGGGTCAGACGAGGCGGAGTCCGGCCCTTGGGGGTCGGACGAGGCATAGTCTGGCCCTCGGGGGCTGGGTGAGGCAGAGTCTAGCCCTCAGGGGCTGGTGCGAGAGGCGTCGTCTGGCCCTCGAGGGCCGGGTGAGAGGCGTCGTTGCGCTCCTGTTTGATTTGGGAATGCCGTTGGTGCCTATCAACTCTACCTCATTGGGTATCCTAGTATTAGATCCCCGACAGCAAGCTTGTAAGAATTAATTAATGAGACATAAGGGATTACATATGGAATGGTCTCATATTTTAAGCTTGCTAAATTGAAATAAAAAAAGATAACAATACATGAATGGAAGATTCAACACAAGATGTGACTTGATGGCTTGAGATGGTGAAGATAGCAAGGAAAGGCTTTGAGGTACTAAGCAAGGGTGAAGGGCAAGCGATGGCTTGGCGGCCAAAGAATCTAGCTAGGGTGAAGAAGGAATGACTTGCATTTAGTTGAGGTACTAATCAAGCTATGATGTCCATGTTTATGTGGAGGATCAAATCACTATTGGAGTGTTTGATAGAAGTGACTTGATACATTTGGGATTATTCAAATTTGATGAATGGAATCAAGTCACGTGCTCAAGATGGCTATGCTCAAGTGAAAAGATCAATATCAACATGTTAGCACCCTTACTTGATGAAGATTGAAAGGGACGGCATCAATTCAAAAGAGATCAACTCAAGTGGTATAAATTCATTTTTCCTTTGATCTTGAGTTTAATAGGTATGTCATACTATTAAGAGGGATGCATCATGTTGATAGATAATGTTTCATAAGTGCTCAAGCCAACCCATGTGAGTTTTGAGTATTTGAGTGACAAAAGGGCTAACTTTATTTTTTGCTGGTCTGGCAATACAGGACGTGTCTGGTATTGATACCGGACGTGTCCGGTATTTACCCAGCAATGGTAAAATTGTTGTTCTCGGGTTGGTTCATCAGGAGTTCCGACGTAAGTCGGGAGTTCCAACGGTCAGGAGTTCTGACGTCTCACACTTTAACTGACTTGGAGGGTTCACTGTCCTGGTCATACCGGACGTGTCCGGCATGCACGACTAGAGGCCAACGGCTAGTTTTCACAAGCCTTAAGGGTCGGGAGTTCCGATGGTCAGAAGTTCCGGCGTGTGTCAGGAGTTCCGACACTTCACATACTTTAACTCAGTCACATGGTTTTCAAATTTGCTGAGGGTCGGGAGTTCCGACGGTCAGGAGTTCCGGCATTCATCGGGAGTTCCGACGCCTCACATTGTCATTGTAACTTAGTTACCGTTGGGGCAGTGTAAGTCATACTAGACGTGTTCGGTATGCATACCGGACCAGTATGGCAACGACTATAAAACGGCTAGTTTTTCCAAGGCGGCTATAAATACCCCTAAGCCTCCACCTTTGGAGGCTGCTGATTCTGCTGATACACACACACGTTTTTTAGCCTTGCCAACTCTCCCAACCCTCTCTTAGTGAGTGATTGATAAAATTTGCCTAATCAAATTGTGGGTTGAGTGAAATTCAAAATGAGAGCAAATCCAACCACTTGAGCACTTGTCCATATTGTCAATCTCATGATTTTGAGCATCGCCGAAGAGCACCCTAGAGATTGTGGTGTGCCTCGGAAAGTTTGTAACGGTCGATTCCGCCGCCTCAAAATCAACTAGTGAAGGAGGAAAGGGAGTTCGAAAAGACTCTGGCTAGAGTGACCTTCGTGGTAACCTCTAGGGCTAACCTTCGCTGGGTCGCCCGTAGCCCCCTCAATGGAGAGTAGGACTCAAACGAGTCCGAACTTCGGTAAAACAAATATCGTGTCTCAATTTGCATTTCATTCGATATTTGTGTTGCTCTAGCTCTTGTGCAGGTTCTCTGTGTTTACTGTCATCTCTAGTAGGTACCTGCAGTCTGGTTTGAAGATAGAAATCGAAAGGAGCAAGTTTGGGGCTGCTCTGTAGAAATCGTGTATACCGGACACGTCCGGTATTGATCACTGTGCCAGGCTGTTCTACAGAACACGTTCATTCCGGACACATCCGGTATACCTACCGAACACGTCCGATATTAGAGCTCAGAGCTGAATTAATTGATCCTTGCACTAATCGTTGTGATGTAGGATTATGGCTCCTAAATTTATTTAGTGTCTTTTACATACTCTGTGGCTAACTTGTGAGGGGTGGTATTACTCTTATTTGGAGTTTCCATTTTGGAAACTCCCTTTACTAATTGTTTTCGTATTTAAAGGTGTTAATTTTCAGAAACACCTATTCACCCCCCCCCCCTCTAGGTGGCATCCTAGGTCCTTTCAATTGGTATCGGAGCGAGGTTCTCACCTAAAGCTTCACCGCCATGAGAAAAGGATGTCGACGCCTATCGAGTTGGAGCCGGTACTTCTCCAAAATGATGGTTCAAACTTTCTACCTTGGTCAATTCATGTACTAAACACTTTTAGGGATATTAGTCCTCTTGTTGAGCATATTGTAGATGCAAGCATACCTCTTCCTATAGTTGATTATAGCAACTACAAAAATTTATCAAAACAGGAAGAGATATGCGTGCAACTCAATGCTCAAGCTATTAATGTCATGTTGAGTACATTGAGTGCAGAGGTTCAAGATGAGGCAATCTTCAATGGACAACCACCTCCGGAGAGTGCTCATCTCATTTGGACTAGACTTTTTGATTTATATGGAAAATCCAAATGTGATGACGCACTTGAGATCAAATCAATGGAAAGTATGTCCATTGTGTCTTCATGCAGTGAAGAAGCCTCACATGACCTCAAGAGCGCCGAGCCAGAGGAAGAAGTGCAAGCAGCGCATGACCTACTGTCTGCTTGCACATATCGGACGTGTCCGGTATTCCTACCGGACATGTCCGGTATGGCCAAGGCAGCAGAACAGTAAGCAGTTGTTTGCAACGACGCTCAAGCCCGATGGCGACCAAGTGATGAGTCAACCTCAGTATCTCATGATACTCATCACTTGTGTCTCATGGCCAAGAAAAGCAAGAATAAGGGTAACAAGAAAGATCAAGAAAAGGAGAGAGCACAAGTAGATGATCAAGATGAGAGTGATGTTGAAGTTGAAGACAACTACAACCTTGATCATCTCAACCGCAAAGACAAGTTCATCATCATGAAGATAGTTGAAAAGAATGATGAGCTTGAAGAAGAGATAGAGAAGCAAGAGCAATCACTTCAAAAGCAAGAATTGTTTCTCATCTCTAAGATGGAAGAACTAAAGGCTCTAAGTGAAAGGTATGAAAAATTATCATTTGAGCATGCTTTAGTTACTAACTCCTCTTCTAGTGTTTCACAACTAGAGAAGGAAAATTTGGAACTCAAGGCAAGGCTAGATGAACTATCAAGCAAGTATAATGTGCTACAAGCAAACTATGTTCATCTAAAGTGCTCTCATGAGAAAGTAGTAGAATCAAGCATCATGCTTGAGGTATCCCATGAGGTTGTGATCACATCGGTAAAATTTTCTCAACCTCTCACACAATCACTCACTAGTACACCATCTCAATTAAATATTTCTTGTATTAATGAGTGTGCTCCTCAAGCAAGACAATCTTTGATTGAGCTAAATCTCATAGAAAACATAGAGCTCAAAGAAGAAGTGGATAGATTAAAGAAAGATGTGATTCAGTTGAAGGGTAAGGAGAAAGCACAACCTTCTCAAGATAACCATGATAACATGGTGAAGAAGCTTGAGATGGGTTCAAACCTTGCTTCCTCCAAAACCCAACAAAGGAATCACATTTCAAGCAAAGCCAACACAACCAAGAGCAAGAAACATGGAAAAAGGTTATGCTATGGTTGTGGATTATATGGACTTGAGTGGGTCATGTGTAAACATAAGAGTTGTGCTGACAAGTGTGAAGTGGCCAAACAAAAGGCCTCAAACAAGTTGGCCAACCAAAAGAAAAGTGATGGACAAAGCACTTGTCTCATGAGCAAGAAATTAGGGCATCCTACCAAGAAATGCCCAATGCACAAAGAGGCAAGCAAGGAAGCCCAAGTTGTAACAAGAAGATGCTATAGATGCAATGAGATGGGCCACATGGTTGATAGATGTCCATACAAGCAAAGCAAGCATAGAGCAAACAAAGGTCGCATATGGTATACTTGTAGAAGAAAGGGGCATTTAAGCTATGAATGCCCAAATAGTAACACTCCTAAGCCAAACACATTTGTTTATAATGATATGCTTAGGAAGACCACAAATGGAGTTAACACTAGCAAGGTGATGTGTTTACCACAAACTAGTGCTAAAGCCATTTGGGTACCTAAGCACTTATTGACGAACCCTAAAGGACCCAACAAGAGTTGGGTACCAAAGTGTGCTTAGGTTGTTGATGTAGGTACTTGCTGATGAGATGAAGGTCTCGGGGTGGATGAGCAAGCAAATTGATAATATTCACTCAATCTATCAACCAATTCCTATCATAATCTCTTATATGGTTGACTCAAAGATAATTTAACGAATATATCATCTATTTCATCCTCACCACTGGTAACAAGTACCTAAACCTAATAAGATAGCCACTTTGTTCATTTTATGTTCAATGACTCACAAATAGATATATTTGTGAAATATTAAAAGTGGCTAATTAATTTCACTTGAAATTTATCATGTTTGCCATGTGATGCTTTTGATAGCTCTCTAGTAGAGTAATTTATTTGTTGAGATACAATTGTACAATTAATACTAGAGCTAAAAGAAGAATCACAAGCAGCGAATTAATTATCTGTCCTGCACCTACCGGATGTGTCCGATATTACTACTGGACGTGTCCGTATGGCCAGGGACAGAAAGAAAGTGTTTGTGTTCTACGTATTCCGGACATGTCCGGTATACGTACCGGACGTGTCCGGTATTGCTAAAACCAGAACACTAATAGGATTACAACTGAGTCTTTGATCCATATATTTTCATATATCCTTAATTTACTCAGAAGCTTGTGGTTTATCAAATCTAAGTGGATTGTGAGCATCTCTTCAACTCAAATTTAAATATGACAAATTATTTGGTTGTGGTTCAAAATACAAAATTGACTCCCAAATTCTTAAGAGAATAAAGTGCTTGTTGAAAGTCATTCAAATTACTTGAGGCACTTATTTAGGGGGAGCTAAATCTCTATTTTGTACTTTGTGTACTAACAAATTTTTCTAGCATTCTTTGTAGTCCTTTGGATGAAAATGTATCTAGCATGATTATTTGGCAATTAAGGTCAACATAAAGATTATCATGATATATATCTTCTTAGTGGTATTCTTGTGGGCTCAAGGCAAAGGTAAGTATTTACATACAAGCATTGTAAGTGCATCTAAGGCCCTTTATATGTTAGAATGTGCATTTGTGTGACATAGGAGAGATGTTTTTCAAAACCCCTAACTAGCATGAGTAGGAAGTGTGAATTTGAAAAACTATTTGAATCTTGGTCTTTGTGACCTAGCCTTGTCATGTGATGATTATAGCTCTCCTTGATTGTTTGATTGGCTAATCACACATGACATGGCTTTCTTAAGTCTACATTCTACTATGTCTCATATTATCTCTCTCAAGTAATCAAAATCTCTATATGCCAAATAATCGGAAAAGACAAGTGATATTCATGGCATTGGATAAGAAAAGTGATGATACTCTGTTTGGATTAAGGACATACATGTTTTTGGATCAAGAAATAATAGAGAAAGGGATTGGAAGAGAGAAAACATATTTTGGAACAACTTGGGCCAGCCCGCGTATACCGGACGTGTCTGATATGCTACTGGACATGTCCGGTATGAGCGGGGCTATAAGACAGAGCGTACCCCTTTGGCCCAGTCAGTTTATATCCTTCCAACCAACCCAGCCGATGCCCTCCTCCTCACCTAGGGCGACCGAGGTTTTCACTAAGGAAAGGGAGAGAGGGAGATTGCATTGGAGAAGGCTTGCATCAAGATCGAAGGCTCCAGGACTTGGATTTCCAATCACATCTTCATTCACTCTCTTAAGGTACCCTAATCTCGGACCTCATCCGATCTAAGTGGTTAGGGCATGTTTCTGAAATTCCTTCAGTAGAGATGCTACATTACCTGTCCAGAAGCAATGCGCAGAGTTTGGATTGGATTGGTTGAAGATTGAACGAAGGACCCGGGTTAGGGTTGTTGTCCGCTTAGTATGGGACAGCAGAGCAGACTTTGCTTCCTTGTTTCAATCTTCTCAGTGGTTGATTCTTAGGACTAAGTTTAATTGTCTTTTGTGTTTTGTAAACCTTTTTGACCAAGTTTGGTTGAGGTGATTACAAAGCATAGGATAATTGTTCTTATTTCTATATTTCAACTAAAATAAGCTCGTTTGGGCATGTATCTAAAATTCCTTGTAAATCTTTTGGATACAGGGCAGCAGCTATGAGTGGAAGATAGGAGCCCAGATCCAAGCATAGGCATGATCCAACTTTGGAGAAATACAAGAAGGCAAGGCAGGAAATGCATCCTGGATTCGAGCCAACCAGCAGGAGGTCTACTAGAGCTACCTCTAGTGTAGCACCTCAGTATGCAGAGGGGTCAGGGAGCTCTTCTTCTGACACTGATACTGATGAGTTCAGTATGGAGACCAAAGAAGATAGAAAGAGGAAGAGCACTGACAGAGGCTCAGATGGTGACAGCTAAGATGAGGAGCAGGAGATTGAGGAGGAGGAGCCTACACCTCCATTTCAGCACCAGCCTAGTTAGGGTATGCATTATGGTCTTCTTGAGACACGTCTGTCTAATGTGCCCTCCTATGTCTCCAAAGTTGACTATAGGGGAAAGGGCATGACCAGGAAAGCCAAAGATGAGAGAAGAGTAGATCCGAGAGGCTTACCTAAGGTTCAGTATGATCACCGCTTCCAGACAACCTTTCACATGGACTTCTACTCTAGTGTGATCCTCACTAGGAACCTAGTAATTACAAGGTCTCAGTGGATTGACTGGCAGTATGTCAGGGAGTTGCAAAAGGCCTCAGTTGATCATGCTATTGCCATTTGCTAGCGCACAGGAGTTTATGAGATCATGGAGTTCTAGCATGATAGGAACACAGAGGTGGTAGCTTAGTTTTATGCTACTCTATTCATGGAAGAGGAGCCGAGGCGTATGCACTGGATGCTTGAGGGCTAGTGGTACAGTGTTGACTACGACGCCTTCGTAGCTTTTCTTGGCTTCTCAGAGGAGGACCTTCAGAGAGACAGGATCCACACCGACCAGGTGTTACCTCCTGAGCAGCTCGCCTATATGTATCCACCAGGAGGTGAGAGAGGAGCTATGGGGAAGGTTCTAGGTCTTCAT
Source organism: Miscanthus lutarioriparius (assembly GCA_904845875.1). Classification (NCBI taxonomy): domain Eukaryota; kingdom Viridiplantae; phylum Streptophyta; class Magnoliopsida; order Poales; family Poaceae; genus Miscanthus; species Miscanthus lutarioriparius. The sequence goes on along the minus strand of CAJGYO010000003.1, from coordinate 44,604,330 downwards.
CCTACTTACAGATACCTGGACAGGATGTTCAGGAAGACTATTGACTGTAAGGGTGGAGACAAGGGCAACATTGCAGATTATTCCAGGAACCTGCTCCACAGGATGGCACCTGATGCTCAGCCATTTAGTGTGTTTGACTTTATTTGGTCAAAGATCAGGAGTGTGGGAGAGAGGCCCCTCAAGGGCTGTGGATTTGCCCCTTATATCATGTATATGATTGAACAGGTCATAGGGCACACATTCGAGTATGACAAGATTCACAAGGTCCTAAAGATTGTTGTAGATTTGCCTAAGGTTGGGGTACCTCCAGTGGGACCAGGAGGAGGAGGAGGAGCAGCATCAGAGGCACATGCACCTGTAGGTGGTGCAGCAGCAGGACGAGCTTCCCCTCTACCACATGCTCCCTCACATTCTTCTTCACGTCGCCATAGTCCTCCGTCTCCTATTCGCAAGATGTTTAGTGCTATTTTTGGGATGTGCAAGGACATACGGACCTGTTAGCAGAAGGAGAGGGAGGCTAGGAGGAAGGATACTCGGACTTTGAAGCAGATTGCTTCTAGACTTGAGCTTGTTCCTCCTAGGTCTCCACCATCATATGAGGCAGCTAGTGAGCCTGAGACTAAGGAGCAGCAGCAGGGCAGGTACGACACAGAGTTTGCTGAGTTCCTTCAGTGACAGCAGTAGCAGCAGTAGGCTCCAGAGCACCCTAACACTTTACCACTATAGGCTCGGGTGCCTACTCACTCTCAGCCACGTCCCAGTGCTGTAGATGAGTATGCTTTAGACTGGTGGAGTGACCTCACGGGTAGTTCCTATGACCCGTTTGGGGTGGGTGGTTCTCGTCCAACTGGTGCTACACGTTCAGATGATGAGGATGCTGGTAGAGATGAAGATGATGATGAGTGATCACAGCTTTCAGAGACAACTTGCAGCCCCTTTGTCCTTAGTATGTCATTGTTGCACCTTTGTGGTGATAGATGACAAAGGGGGAGAGAGACTGATTAAAGTTCCAGGGATTTTTTGTTTCATTTGCTTATCTTTGTACCTGAAGATATGTACTGCAGGCTGTAGTTTTTGTTTTTGAGCTTTATTGATGTATCTTGAGTTTGAGATTGCATTGTATCATGTGAGAGATGAGACTCATACTTATGCTTTATCTATGTATCTATTGAGACATGATCTTTATTATCAGTGGCTTGTGGACTTGAGAAAATGTGTAATGAGTGCTATGTGTGAATTACATGTGTTATATTTATTTTCATAAGGACTATGCATGCTAGAATGAAAATATTTGATGTGATGCCTTTATATTTATTCTTGTGTGATATATCTTGTCATATGTATCACGGTTTTACATTGTCACACACACATGCACCCCACGGATGCAATGATTTAAGGGGAGTCTCCTATATGTTTTAGTATGTGCAATTGACACTTGAGGTTGTTTTGTGAATTCTAATCATAAGCATATATTAAGGAGGGGCCTCTCATAAATTATTGAACCCAAAAGCTTAAATGTTTATATTCTTTCGTAAGCTTTAATCAAGTTGTCATCAATCACCAAAAAGGGGGAGATTGAAAGTGCATCTAGCCCTTTAGTGGATTTTGGATGATTGAATGACAACGTGATTAAAGGTATAACCCGTTTGCTAAGTGTGGACAGGTAATAGGTTATCTCACATGTACTTAATGAAAGCCAATATGATGTGGTTGTATAAACAATCTAGTTCAAGCACAAGACAACAATGCAAATGGAATTCATGCAAAGGCTTATTTATTGTGGGATTTCCATGTACTATGTGAAAGCAAGCTTATAAGAATTAATTAATGAGACATAAGGGATTGCATATGGAATGGTCTCATATTTGAAGCTTGCTAAATTGAAATAAAAAAAGATAACAATACATGAATGGATGATTCAACACAAGATATGACTTGATGGCTTGAGATGGTGAAGATAGCAAGGAAAGGCTTCGATGTACTAAGCAAGGGTGAAGGGCAAGCGACGGCTTGGTGGCCGAAGAACCTAGCTAGGGTGAAGAAGGAATGACTTGCATTTAGTTGAGGTACTAATCAAGCTATGATGTCTATGTTTATGTGGAGGATCAAATCACTATTGGAGTGTTTGATGAAAGTGACTTGATACATTTGGGATTATTCAAATTTGATGAATGAAATCAAGTCACGTGCTCAAGATGGCTATGCTCAAGTGAAAAGATCAATATCAACATGTTAGCACCCTTACTTGATGAAGATTGAAAGGGACGGCATCAATTCAAAAGAGATCAACTCAAGTGGTATAAATTCATTTTTCCTTTTATCTTGAGTTTAATAGGTATGCCGTACTATTAAGAGGGATGCATCATGTTGATAGATAATATTTCATAAGTGCTCAAGCCAACCCATGTGAGTTTTGAGTATTTGAGCGACAAAAGAGCTAACTTTATTTTTGCTGGTCTGGCAATACCGGAGATACCGGACGTGTCCGGTATTTACCCAGCAATGGTAAAATTATTGTTCTTGGGTTGGTTCGTCGGGAGTTCCAACGTAAGTCGGGAGTTTCGGCAAGGGTCGGGAGTTCCGACGTCTCGCACTTTAACTGACTTGGAGGGTTCACTGTCCTGGTCATACCAGACGTGTCTGATATTCATACCGGACGTGTTCGGTATGCACGACCAGAGGCCAACGGCTAGTTTTCAAAAGCCTTGAGGGTCGGGAGTTCTGACATGAGTCGGAAGTTCCGATGGTCGGAAGTTCCGGCATATGTCGGGAGTTCCAACACCTCACATACTTTAACTCAGTTATATAGTTTTCAAATTTGCTGAGGGTCAGGAGTTCCGACGGTCGAGAGTTCCGGCATTCATCAGGAGTTCCGACGCCTCACATTGTCACTATAACTTAGTTACCGTTGGGGCAGTGTAAGTCATACCGGACGTGTCCGGTATGGCAACGGCTAGTTTTTTCAAGGGGGCTATAAATACCCCCAAGCCTCCACCTTTGGAGGCTGCTGATTCTGCTGATACACACACATATTTTTTAGCCTTGCCAACTCTCCCAACCTTCTTTTAGTGAGTGATTGATTAAATTTGCCAAATCAAATTATGGGTTGAGTGAAATTCAAAAAGAGAGCAAATCCAACCACTTGAGCACTTGTGCATATTGTCAATCTCATGATTTGTATTTGTTACTCTTGGACTCTTCAGTCCTAGATGGCTAGGCGTCACCGGAGAGCACCCTAGAGATTGTGGTGTGTCTCGAAAAGTTTGTAACAGTCGATTCCGCTGCCTTGGAATCAACTAATGAAGGAGGAAAAGGAGTTGAAAAAGACTCTGACTAGAGTGACCTTCATGGTAACCTCTAGGGCTGACCTTCGCTGGGTCGCCCGCAGCCCCCTCAACGGAGAGTAGGACTCGAATGAGTCCAAACTTCGATAAAACAAATATCGTGTCTCAATTTGCATTTCATTCGATATTTGTGCTGCTCTAGCTCTTGTGCAGGTTCTCTGTGTTTACTGTCATCTCTAACAGGTACCTACAGTCTGGTTTGAAGATAGAAATCGAAAGAAGCAAGTTTGGGGCTGCTCTGCAGAAATTATGTATACCGGACATGTCCGGTATTCATACCGGACACGTCCGGTATTGATCACTGTGCCAGGCTATTCTGCAGAATACGGTCATACCGGACACGTCCGGTATACCTACCAGTCACGTCCGGTATTAGAGCTCAGTGCTGAATTTATTTGATCCTTGCACTAATCGTTGTGATGCAGGATTGTGGCTCCTAGATTTATTTGGTGTCTTTTACATACTATGTGGCTAACTTGTGAGAGGTGGTATTACTCTTATTTGGAGTTTCTATTTTGGAAACTCCCTTTATTAATTATTTCCGTATTTAAAGGTGTTAATTTTCAAAAACGCCTATTCACCCCCCCTCTAGGCGGCATCCTAGGTCCTTTCACACGTCAACTGTCGGTGTTTTGTAAACCGGATAAGTGAATTTATGTGATTGTCGCGCTGCTCTAGGAAGACGATGGTAGCATCCAAAAAAACACGAGGATTTATACTGGTTCAGGCTAGTGCCCTATGTCTAGTCTCAGAGATAATCGAGTGCATGTTCCTCGCTTGAATGCTCTGAAGTTCTTACAATGGGGGTGCAAGAATGGTGAAAGAGGTAGGAGATCTAGAGCTAGGAGACGAGCTGCCCGAAAGGAAGCTTCAGGAGCCCTTCTATGGTGTAAGAATAAGAGAATGAAAGTTGGATAAATGGTTTCGGATCCCTAAGATGGGTGCCATGGCTGCCCTTATATAGAGTTCGGGGCTAGGGCGTATACAAAGAAGAAGGTTCCCCCGACCGAAGGGTCATGAGCCTGAGGGAGGTCCTAGCTAACTTGGCATGCAAGCTACGTCGTCTCGTGGAGCACGTCTAGGCGTGGTTGTCGTCATGTTCTTGTGGCCACATTGCTGCATGGTGTGACGTGGTGCTACTATGCTGGCTGTGGCGGCACTATAGGCACGGTGGTGGTTCGCCAGCTGTCTTGTGCGACGTAGTCCTCACCGTGGTCTTTGTCTTAGCCTCCTGGTTTCCTGGGACGTCGTATAGGAGTTGTAGCCGCCCCTGGGTTGTCGATCACCTTGTTGGTTTGAGGAGTTGAGGGCCATGACCCTAATCGTTGGGGTCGTGGCTTTCGTCGGGTTGGATGGCCTCTAAGTCAAGGCCCTCATCGTGGATCCCATCCCATGGTAGGTAGAACTGTACATGCGTCCTGTCGGACCGTATTTGGACAGTAGATCGCTGTACCGGTTGACACCGCCGTGTGGTGTTGTCTTGTCTGCACAGCGTGGCACAGGAATGGTGTCTGACCAGACCGAGGTGACCACTGTCGCCTCGGTCCTTGCGGGGTCAGAGTAGCATCCTTGCTTTTGTCAGAGCAGGCACGTTTGCCCGGGCTTGACTTCTCCCCGTCCCAACCGAGGGTCATGACGGTGGGGAGGTCGTGAGTCTCGTGCGCGTCATGCGGTTTGAGAAGGAAGGAAGAGGTCGTGGCTGACTCTGGCCTTGGCGTCTGGCCTGGTTTTCTTGGCTCAGCTGGGCCTCGGTCGTTCGGGCCTTTGTTAGCTGATATGTTGTGGGTCACGTGGCCCGCCAACTAATCAGTGTCTTGAGATACCCGGGGTTATAACCCCGACACTTATCATCTCAAGAAACTTTGCCCCACCATCTATTGTTGGCACATCCTCATCAGAGCATCAACACTCAAATAGTATCGCCATATAGCTATAGCATCTGAATATATGCTATTCATATTCCATTCTTTTGGTTTGACCATTTATATAAATAAAATACCTTCTACAGATCCCGTAGTAACATGCAGAGTTTGTACCAAGTATCTACTTAGATAAGTTAAGTGCATGTTTGGAACATAGGAATTTCGCAAGAACCGTGAAAGAATTTCACAGGAATCGATTCAGTTTTACAGGAAAAAACATGGAAATAGGAAAAAAATTCCGCATTACAAACAGGCCCTGAAACAACCCTTAATTTTAAATGGATGGAGCAGAGAATACGTAAAAATCTATAAATCAAATCTGTATGGTTTGGACCTATTGGCGTAACGCTACGAGCCCGATAATCCTACACGGACACAACCATTACAGTGGGAAAACGTCAAAGCCCATCAACTTGCTCTGGCGACCGTGTGGTTCCTCTTGGGCTCTTGGGTCCCCGAACTCAAGCGGATTGGCGTCGGTCCTTGGTTTCATCCTTCACTTTCCAGCCGTCCCTTCCTTCCGTTCCGTCACTCGTGCCGCCTTTGCTTTTGTTTCGTCTCCGGCCCACCTCGCCTCTCACCCTGCATCGCGAATTCGCGTTGTAGCGTGCTGAGAAATCGGAGTCCCAACTCGGCTGGTCCCAAATGCAGCAGCCCCAACTCCCAAGGCCTCCAACTCAGCCGCAGGCCCGCAGCACCAACGCGGTGGCAAGCGAGATGGCAGCCGCAAGCGCAAGGTGCCATGTCTGATCCATGCGTCCACATCTGCCACCGTGATCGGCGGGTCACTGCTAGCGCTAGCCTCACACCACGTCCACGACCCACCGCGGCGTGTTTCAACTTTCGAGGCTACGTCTCCGTCGCGCCATTCTCTGCTGCGGAGGGAAGCTAGCCGAGCCCGCCACCTGCTCGTGCAAATGCGCAGGACGGCCTGCCATAACAGCAGCGCCCCCTCATGGTACACCACGTAACTCTAGGAACCACAGTGGCTAGCGGGGACCGAGAGGATTGGCAGTAGGGGAGCCGAATTCCAGCACTAACTGTAACTGCGCTTCTGCTTGACTCATGGTTTGAGCTAGGCAATTCGACAAGAATAAGGGACACGCTGGCACGCAGCTCCATGCTGACGAGGGGAGTGCAGGAGCAGTAATTTTCTCATGCGCAGGTATGCTGTCAACGAGACCATCTTTGACCTCTCCGTAGTCTTTTTTTTGCGGATCCATGGATCTTTTCATCATTGTTTTGCCTGTGAATGACCTTCTATGACCACGTTGTATTCCTTACGACCTTAGCAGAAGAAAGAGAAGGCGATCTTCTCTCTCTAAAGTGGATGGCACAGAATTAGCACACATTTACTGCCATGACGGCTATGGCCTATGGTCTATGGATCACTTCCATGGTAAAGGTCAGAACTATCAACTGCCAGTTCGTCTTGTCGATGTGCCACTAATTAGTCATTTAACTAGTAGGTGCTTCAGAGAGATAGCATCGCACTTGGGCAATTGAGCTATCCGTAGGCATCGCTCGAACTCATAGCCATAGGGTTGTCTCGAATGGTGTAAAGGTATGAGTCTGATGAAGCTGAATAGGCTTTGCTCTCGCACAATTTTAGTACTAGAAGTTATACTCTACTTTGCCTAATTACACAGAACACGTGTCTGAAACCATTGGAGAACTAGGAGGGTCAGACTCTGCTTTATCTGTTCACTTCCACATGCCTAAACTTTCTTTTAAACAAATATGCCCGAATTGTGCCTATTTCTGTTAACAAAGAACACATAAAATTAACTTAGAAACTAGTGTATAAACTACTAGTATCTTTAATTTGTCCTGCTGCTGTTCACGGGAATGTGGTGAAACTCTGAATGGAAATAGCGTGTGTGATCTGCTTAACAACCGGCGGATCTGCCAAGGTGGAATAGTGCCAGAAATCTGCTAACTAAGCATGTTTTTAAGTGAGAAACATCAGAGGACAAAATGGACACCACAAATATCCCACTAGATTTGGTAAAAAGGGAAGGCATGATGTACCTATACTATAAACCATTTAACAATGAATCATTTAGATGTATAGGCTGATCTTTCTAGCCACAGTTCTGCTCCGCAAAGTGTTAATCATTCTTTGACATTTCTTGGTCACCTAGGCATAAATAACGTGCCATAGGTTGAGCTTTGTGGCCCACCAATTCGTGCATAGCAATATAAGTAGCCTGATATTTATTAGCTGAGGCGTGGACCAAACCATCTAAAAGCTGATATGTGAATCATGTTTGTCTAGTGAATGCTGGGTTACCGTCTGGTGGGTGTGCATGTTGGGCACAATAAGATGGGAGCATGGGACCATACCCTGGAATCTCTGATGGCAACAGGGATATCAATGATCTTCCCCTGATATTGGTTGACCATTAAGTCAGATGACTGCAGCATATCTATGACTGAGCAGAACTTTGCCTGCATTCTCTGGTAGCCTTGTTCTTCCCAGTTCTCTTTTGCAAAATTCCCAAACTCTGAACATTCTAACCCTCTGTTAAGATATTTTTCAGATAGTCTGACTATCTAGCCTCTAAAAACTATCTAGGTTGTATTTTTTTGCTTTCCAACTTGTTGGTTGCATGCAAATATCACATTGGTGTTATTCCTTTCAGAAATGACATGATAGACTACCCTGTGAAAAATAGGATAGCTAACAGCCTAACACCAAGGACCAAATCTGGCATTCCTCTATTTTTGGTCCCTATCCCCAGAGGGGAATGCTGACTGATGGCCTGTGAACTTTTGAGGATGCAGTTATGATGTTTGGTTCAGATAACTAGGCTAAACTTTAGGCAACGTCACCTTGGCTAGCCACTAGTTAACAGTCAAGTTTGGATGTTGAGAAATCTTCATTCTTCTTAATATAATGATACGCAGCGCTCCTGTGTGTTCGGGAAAAAAATCTTCAAGAGGAACATCAGGAGGGGAAATCTTGCTCGCTCATTCCTTCTGAAGTTCTCTGTGTTGCTAGATTTCTGAACCTATGGGCTATGGTCACTTTTAGGGCCTGTTCGGTTCCGGGGATTCACGTCCCGGAACCATTCCGGCTAGGATCGCTTATTTCATTTGTATACACCGGACTTCACCGAGAATCATTCCGGACAGGAATAACTGCAAATGAACGGGCCCTTAAGGTATGATTTGGATGTTTGGTTCAGCTGACTCTGGCAAGACATGTACCCAGTATCGATACAGTCTGGAATTGATTATGGGTGGTTAAGGGGGTACGGCAGAATAGCCAGTAGTTTCAGAAGGTCAGCTTATTAGTTTGGGTTACCCCAAGAAAATATGTAGCCCTCACCTCTCAGCCTTAAAAATACCATGCAAATAGGCATGAAAATTTTCTCAGCACATTGGTGTATAGAATGTGATATCATGTAGCATCCTACTAAATTTTCAACTCAAACTCTGAATATACAAGAGAAACCGAAAATACAAATTGGAATGCTCGTTATTATCCTTTCCTGATTCCCTGAAAAGTTCTTTTTTTTTTGTTTCCTCCTGAAAAAAGTCACTGTTTGAATTGGAATCAGAATCTGTTTGGATGCTTAATGCTAGCATACTGCACATCCATGATTTTTCTTCCAGCTTTTCATGACTTATTTATTTGGTGTTTCAAAGATTGGGATAGTTTTTCTTCCAGCTTTTCATGACTTATTTATTATCCTAATAGCGTCTAAGAAGAAGCTGAAATGCTTGGAGGGAAACATATTGCCTAGGCCACTTGAGGCGGTGCATGCACTGACCTACTGGCGCTCGGGCTGAGTGCGGCAGCAAACCTAAAACGAAGTGCAGGGCCCTGTTGTCATCCTTCCCACAATCTCCCGCACTGTGCTCGCCGGAGCCCACCGCCGCTGGCACACCCGTCATTTTCGCCACCGTCGCTGTCCCCTGGCGCGCCCGCGCACACATGCTCCCCGACCCTCCCCGCGACTGGCTCAGTGGCTCGTGCGCGCCCCAACCCACTCATCATGCACAAACCGGGTTGAAAAGCCGTGCGTCGTGCGCCGCGCAATCATGTCATCCCGGACGACGTCTGCGGCCTCCATTAGGCCGTTCCAACCCACGGAAGGCAGACCTGCAGCAGCTTCAATGCTTCGCTCTCTCCACTCTCCAGCAGGTGCAGTGCAGCTCACTTTGGTCGTTTCATAACAAGCTCGATTGATCTCGATCGAGCTAGCGGCCCGATGACAGATGCCACTGCCATGTAGTAGTAGTAGCTTAGGTGCAATCTAGCTAGCTAGTAGGTCTGATCACCGCCATCATCCCCCGGTGTTTTACTAGTGCCATCCGACGAGGAGAGGATGAGGGTCCGCACGGCCATTCTCCTCCTGCTAATCCTCGTCGTCCTCTTCCTCGCCGCGTCGACGTCGGCGGCCAGGAAGGCCGGCGACATGCGGGGGCGGCAGCGACAGATCCTGCTGCAGGAGAAGGCGACTCTGCTGGCCCTGAAGCAGGGGCTCACGCTGCCGTCGTCGGCAGCGGCGGCCTTGGCGGACTGGAACGAGTCCAACGGCAACGTCTGCGGCTTCACCGGCGTCAGGTGCGACTGGCGGCGGGAGCACGTTGTTGGGCTCTCTCTCGCCAAGATGGGCATCCGTGGCGCTATTCCACCGGTCATTGGCGAGCTCTCGCACCTCCGGATCCTCGACTTGTCCAAAAACAACATCTCTGGCCAGGTACCGACGTCCGTCGGCAACCTCACGCGACTGGAGAGCCTCTTCATGAACAACAACGGCATCTCCGGCAGCATCCCTTCAATCTTCAGCGACCTCTTACCACTACGGACGAGGCTCCGGCAACTCGACTTCTCCAACAATCACATCTCCGGTGCCCTTCCGCTGGACCTTGGCAGATTTGGGCAACTCCAAAGCCTTGACGTCTCCGGCAACAACATCTCTGGCACCGTCCCTCCGTCCATCGGCAACCTGACTCTCCTAGAGCACTTCTACATGCATGACAACATCATCTCTGGAGAAATACCTCTGGCCATCTGCAACCTAACAAGCCTCAAGGATCTGGAAATGTCCGTCAACCATCTGACGGGGCAGATTCCAGCCGAGCTCTCCAACCTCGTACGGCTCCGGACACTCGGCGTCTCCTCCAACCGTATCACCGGTGCCATTCCGCCGGCCCTCGGCAGCCTTGGGCAGCTCCAAATCCTCAACGTCTCCGGCAACCAGATCTATGGCACCATCCCTCCGTCCATCGGCAACCTGACTCAACTTGTGTTCCTCTGCATGCAAAAAAACTCCATCTCTGGAGAGATCCCTCTGGCCATCTGCAACCTAACAAGCCTTTGGGATCTCGAAATGTCCGTCAACAACCTCACGGGGCAGATTCCAGCTGAGCTCTCCAACCTCCGGAACATTGGAGCCATTGACCTCGGCAGTAACCAACTCCATGGAGGAATACCACCTTCCCTTTCCGAGCTGAGGGACATGTTCTATCTCGGACTCCAGCAAAACAACCTGTCCGGGAACATCCCGCCAGCTATCTTCCTCAACTGCACAGGGTTGGGCCTCGTCGACGTCGGCAATAATAGTCTTTCTGGCGAGATCCCCCGCGCCATCTCGAGCACCACCAAGTGCCAGTTCGTCGTCATCAACCTCTACTCCAACAAGCTCCAAGGGACGCTTCCACGGTGGATCGCCAACTGCACCGATATGATGACGCTAGATGTGGAGGACAACTTGCTGAACGACGAGCTGCCTACGAGTATCATCTCGGGCATGAAGAAGTTAATGTACCTGCATTTGTCTATCAACAGTTTCCGGAGCCACGACGGCAACTGCAACTTGGATCCATTCTTCGTCGCGCTGTCGAACTGCACGAGCTTACAGGAGGTGGAGGCCTCCGCCGTGGGGATGGGTGGGCAGCTTCCAAGTCGGCTGGGCTCGCTGCTCCCGATCAGCATTTGCCACCTCAACCTGGAGTCGAACACCATCGAGGGCCCAATCCCGGAGTCTGTCGGGGACGTCATCAACATTACGTGGATGAACCTGTCGAGCAACTTGCTGAACGGGACGATCCCGAAGTCCCTCTGCCGGCTGAAGAGCCTGGAGCGGCTCGCGCTGTCCAACAACTCCCTGACAGGTGAAATTCCAGCGCACATTGACAACGCCACGAGCCTCGGCGAGCTGGATCTGTCAGGCAACGTGCTGTCAGGGGCCATCCCCAGCAGCATCGGGAGCCTTGCCGAGCTCCGATCTCTCTTCCTGCAGGGAAACAAGCTGTCTGGGACCATACCTCCGAGCCTCGGCCGGTGTGCCACTCTGTTGGTCATCGACCTCTCCAGCAACAGCTTGACCGGGGTGATACCAGACGAGATCCCCGGCATCGCCAAGATGACACTATTGACACTGAACCTGTCGCGCAATCAGCTTGGGGGCAAGCTGCCGACTGGCCTCAGCAACATGCAGCAAGTCCAAAAGATCGACCTGTCCTGGAACAACTTCAACGGTGAGATCTTCAGCCTCGGGGACTGCATTGCGTTGACGGTGCTCGACCTGTCACACAACTCGCTTGCCGGCGACCTCCCTTCGAAACTCGGCAAGCTGAAGTACCTCGAGAGCCTCGACGTCTCGAACAACAACCTGAGCGGTGAGATCCCCAATAGCCTGACCAATTGCTCCATGCTGAAATACCTCAACCTGTCATACAACGACTTCTGGGGCGTCGTCCCCACCACCGGCCCTTTCGTGAATTTCAGCTGTCTCTCCTACCTCGGCAACCGTCGCCTCTCTGGTCCGGTGCTCAGGCGCTGCGGAGGGCGCCACCGCTCGTGGTACCAGTCCCGGAAGTTCGTAGTCATCATGTGTGTGTGCTCAGCGGTTCTGGCGTTCGCGCTGACGATCCTCTGCGCCGTCAGCGTCCGTAAGATCCGTGAGCGGGTCGCGGCAATGCGGGAGGACATGTTCAGGGGTCGCCGCGGCGGTGGCTCGTCGCCGGTGATGAAGTACAAGTTCCCCCGGATCACGTACAGAGAGCTGGTCGAGGCCACCGAGGAGTTCAGCGAGGATCGGCTCGTCGGGACGGGCAGCTACGGCCGGGTGTACCGCGGCACGCTGCGCGACGGCACCATGGTCGCCGTTAAGGTGCTGCAGCTCCAGACGGGGAACTCGACTAAGAGCTTCAACCGCGAGTGCCAGGTCCTGAAGCGCATCCGGCACCGGAACCTCATGCGCATAGTCACGGCGTGCAGCCTGCCGGACTTCAAGGCGCTGGTGCTGCCGTTCATGGCGAACGGCAGCCTCGAGCGGTGCCTCTACGCGGGGCCGCCGGCGGAGCTCAGCCTTGTGCAGCGGGTCAACATCTGCAGCGACATCGCCGAGGGGATGAAGTACCTGCACCACCACTCGCCGGTCAAGGTCATCCACTGCGACCTCAAGCCGAGCAACGTCCTCATCAACGACGACATGACCGCGCTCGTCTCCGATTTCGGCATCTCCCGGCTCGTCATGAGCATCGGCGGGTGGCAAACACCGCCGCCGACGTCGGCGCCTCCACCGCGAACATGCTGTGCGGCTCCATCGGGTACATCCCCCCAGGTACGTACTTACGTGGCATCCAAGGCCACGCTTCCCTCTCCTAATCAGTCCACTGCTCCGTTTGATCGTTCCTGAGTGGTTCTCGATGGACTGAAGAGTACGGCTACGGCTCGAACCCGACGACAAAGGGCGACGTGTACAGCTTCGGCGTGCTGGTGCTGGAAATGGTGACGAGGAGGAAGCCGACCGACGACATGTTCGACGCTGGACTGAGCCTGCACAAGTGGGTTAAGACACACTACCACGGCCGCGCCGACGCAGTGGTCGACCAGGCACTGGTGCGCATGGTCCGGGACCAGACGCCTGAGGTGAGGAGGATGTCGGACGTGGCCATCGGCGAGCTGCTGGAGCTCGGCATCCTCTGCAGCCAAGAGCAGGCGTCCGCGCGGCCGACCATGATGGACGCAGCCGACGACCTGGACCGGCTCAAGCGGTACCTCGGCGGCGACACCACGGCCACCTTCGCGTCATCGCTGGGATTCTCCTCCACCACGCTTGAAGACATCGATTGACCAGTAGGAGTATAGCTATATACTAAGGATTTGTACGTGATGCATACATGCATAGCTAGCATTCCTCCAGGACCAGGAGGTAAGGTATGGTTTTATTTTTAAACGAATGCAAAAACATAGGATTAATTCTTTGAAGGTGTCTTCTGATTGATGTAATGTAAGCCTTGGCCATAGATCTATCTATGTGACTATATATGATTTCTGTTCAACAAGGAGTTACTGAATTGCTCGCTCGTCTGTTTCTCTTTCTGACCTTTGCATATCTTCTATTTTTCAGTGTTGTATATATCATAGTACCTGAATAATTTGAAGCTCCTCAAGCAAGATGGCCCACACAAATAGCGCTTATATCTAACTTTTCTCGTTGTAACGTTTGTTTCTTTTCTGCCTTAACATTATTTTTTTCAAATAGTTTTTGTTTATTTGTTTGATTATAAGGGATACAAAGCAAGGCATTGTCCATACTTTTCCTCACCATCTTATTTATGTTACATCTTTCTATGTAACACTTTTGTGAACGGAGGAAATTAGGTTACATAGAAAATTCGTTTTTCATTTATTTTAATATAAATATTTATATATTGTTGTGAGAACATAGCAATTCTTTAATTATACTTTTGTCTGGGAGTTTGAGTTACACTGACAAAAAATCCTTCGATTTCAGAAGAAGATATATGAGTTAACATATTAGTCTATTACTAATTCAACAGATGCAAACTAACTTATGGTTGTGCAATTCCTTCCAATGTCAAATCAGGGTAGCCTTCAGTTTTCTCTTGGTGAACTTTGTACCCCTATGACATCCAACTTTTCTTAGTAACTGTTCATTTCCTTGGCCCCTCTTGTAAATTTAAATTTTCTAGCATCTTGTACCTTCTCTTGCAGATCCATAGTTGCCTTTTGTTGCTCTAAAACATTGTCAGATTCATCATAAAAATAACACCGCTCATATCGATCTGCTTAAGCCACTGTTGCCTCAAACAGCCGTCGACCATCCTGTCATCGCACTAACATCCATTGGTGCCTCAAGTCAACCCAAACAAATTCTAGAACTATCATTGACTCCGGTGAGCTAGTATCATCCTACACACGTACTGCTGACATCCATGCTATGACCACGTTAGTTTCTGCTTGTGACTAACTTCTATTTGAGACAATGTCAGTTTCTCTACTTGATCATGAGCTTACCACACATGTGCATTGGGTAATTGATGAACTGATTGCATGTAAACTCAAAAGCAGATAAGTGTTTTCGTGTTTTTTTTCATAATCTTGCCCATTGGATCGTCTTATTCCTCCCCTAGGTTACCGCTACGAAAGCCGTCAAATTTGAAGCATAATCTTGGAATCAACATGTTTTGTCATTTATCCCTTTGTCGATAACAACACTTTCCACCTAGAACACGGGGAAAAAAATTGGCGAGCTCAGAGCTACAACAAAAGAACATGCTTGGTTGGTGAGGCGTTGATCGCGGTGAGGAAAGATGTGTAGGGATTAGAAGTGCTTTGATATTTTTTATGGGTATGCAAGACATTAGTTCTAAGTTGAATAGCTAATCTCGTGCATCATGTGTGTAAAACACCATATATGTTTGTATAATTTCTTTTTTATTTTACCATGGCAAAATCAAGTTTGTAATGCTGAACTGAGTTGTACACTTTTGTCTATTTTCCTAATCCATACTGAATCATTTATTGCTACCTTTTCTACTTTATGTACTAGATAGATAGGCACAGTCTAGATCTATAGGACCATTATCATATATTGTTCCTTATGTTATAGTAATATGATAATTTTTTTATTTAGGGCCTCTTTTGAATATATATGAAAATCAAACTACTATTATTGCAGTTTTCAATTTCGAATTTACCTATTTGTACTAATTATTATTTATATGAATTGTTTATTTAGGTTTTTTATTCCTAATCCATCTAGAACTACTACCATGTAGCTGGCTATAAAATAACTTATTATGTAGCCACTTTGAATTACGATAATTACTATGTTAATTTACGAGATTATAGTAACTCCTCAGTAAGTGGTTTACTACAACGTTATGGTAAATATCTTCATGTGTTATAGTAACATAACTATCGTAAATATGTATTGACATTATCGTAAATTAGTATATAAAATTATCGTAAATAGAGGTGGCTATAGAATAACTTATTTTGTAGCTAGCTACTGAATATACTCTCCCTAATTCATCTCCAATTTTTCATAGTTTTTTATCTGGATTTGCCCTTTACTAATTATGCCAACATCGTTACAATGTACTTGCTCTGTCCCTAAATAAATAGATTTCTGGAGTTGTCTTAAGTCAAACTTTTTAAAATTTGACCGAATTTCTAGAAAAAACATTAATATTTATGGTATCAAATTAGTATCATTAGATTTACCATAGAATGTATTTTTATAAGGTGCTCATTTGATGTTCTAGATGTCGTTATTCTTTTCTATAAAGTTAGTCAAACTTAAAAATGTTCGACTAGCACGGATTCTAAGAATTGATTTATTCAGGGACAAAGGAGTATAATTTGCAGTTTTCTTAGTTTATTATTTTGATTATTCCTATTTATGATTGTTTAAGGCATTGACTCTTTTGTTTATTCTAAACCATTAGATCAACATAAAATTTAACGGTATAGGTTCTTATAATTTTCTTATAAAAGAAGCCGTCATTTTTCCTCTTGATGAAAATGACGGCTTCTTTTAATATTGTTGTAATGAGATAATAGATGATGGCGCATGCATCAAGCAAAGAAGTTCGACATGCACCTACATACGTGCATAGGCTTTACAAAAGATTAGCATAGGCATGATATAGTGTAGCTGCATACAGATTGAGATATTCAGTCTGAAAGTGTGGCCTATGAGCATATATAAAACGAGCTAGCAAGGCCGGTACCAAAGTTGGATGGAAAGTTGCCTGCGTGAATCGTGATTCGGATAAACCGAGCGTGCGTTGGAGCATATTGTGAGCACGTCAGAGGCTGGTGCCAAGTAGCAATGCCTAAACTGGACCAGACTAGCAAATATATATAATATTCTAGTTCTAGTGGTGATGGATGATTGGATATTGAGTATATGCAAAGATGCACGGCGTCTGCAGCTGATGCAAGAGTCGTCTTGTGCTCTTAGCCAAATCCAATGGGGCCAATGCTCCACTTCTGATGTTTCTCATTGGGTGTTTACGACAGTAGTTTGGGTGTGGAGAGATGAGAGTAATCATCATGGATAAGGTTTGTTATGGTGGGCAACGTGTATCAGCGGCGTAAGGCGAGACGTGGCTGAGGAGTGGGCCGTGACGTGCGACGCCAGAGCGCGGTCACCACCAGGGCGCGCCAACTTCGTCGCCAGAAGTTTGTTAGCCAGTTCATTTGATTAGGAAGATATTTATCTTTATTTGATTATCTCTTAAGATTAGCTATGAGTTTGTTAGGACTGAGGTATAAGTATGGAACATTGTTGCTTAATGAAAGCTAGCCAGAGATTGAGTTAATCTCTCTCGCACTTTGGTGTTTTGTCGCTCCGTTCATCGCTCTCGCATTCCAGCCCTAGTCCCAGGCGCCGAGCACGGCGCCGCCAGTCCGTCGTCGGGCATTCAAGCCACGGCCATCCACCTCCCATTCCGACCCTCTGCGCAACACGTCTAGCTCAAACAATATGGTATCAATGTCAGGTGCCGGAGCTTCCGCCACCGCCGCTGTTCCCTCCACCGCATCCGCCGCGTCCCCGGTGATCCCATCCGCTCACACGCACACCACCGCCGCCATTGGCACCACCGCACTGATCACCATTTCGCAACCACCATTCACCGCGGTTCCCACCGATGCCCTCAACATGCTCACCGCGGCCATCTACAGCCTGCAGCGCCAGGTGGGCGACCTCACCAAGCGCGTGGCCGCCATCGAGAGCCGACCGGTCGCCTCTGCGCCGCCACTCACGTCTCTCGGTCTGCCGGGCTATGGTGGCATTCCTCTGCTCTCGGCCTCAGCCCCGGTCATCTAGGAACAGCTCTCCTCACAACCGGTGTTGCCCTCCCAGCCGGCGAGCACCCACTCAGCGCCGCCCGCCATGACAGTCACCACCTAGCCCTTGCCCATCACGCACATCAATTTTCCACACTCGCTGTCACCTGTGCCCTCCTTCTCCTCCATCGTTCAGCCCCCCACCCACCGCCATCTGCTCCTATGCATATGTCGCCGCCACTTCCTCATCTACCACCTGACCTTGCGGTGGCCACCGCCGTTCCACGCTACCACAAGCTCTTGTTTCCCACCTACGACGGCAAAGATGACCCACTTGGCTGGCTCAACCGATGCGATTAGTTCTTCTGGGGCCAGCGCACCCCGAAGACGGGGAAAGTCTGGCTCGCCTCCTTCCACCTCACTGGCGTCGCTCAGCAATGGTACTACGTCCTGGAACGGGATGCCGGCGCGCTCGAGTGGGAGGAGTTCAAATGCATGTGCCACCAGCGCTTCGGGCCACCGCTTCGCACGAATCACTTGGCGGATCTGGCCCGGCTGTTGTTTGAAAGGTCCTAATATGGCTAGAGAGGGGGTGAATAGCCTATATAAAAATCTACAAATTAACTAGAGCAATTTGATTAGTATAACAAATAGCGAAATGCAAACTTGCTCTAGCTCTACAAGGGTTGCAAGCCACCTATCCAACAATTCTAGTTGCTATGATCACCAAACACACAGTTTGCTATGTTACTACTCACTAAGAGCTTTTACACTTTCTACACTAAAGAGCTCCACTAGATGAACTTAAAGTACAAAGCAAGCTCTCAATTCTAGTTACACTAAAGAGCTTGCTACAACTAGTTTGCAAGAATATAAATGAGTGAGTAGGGTGATTATACCGCCTTGTAGAGGAGTAAACCAATCACAAGATGAATATTAAATCAATCACCAAGAGAATACAAAAGGGCAAGAGACAACCAATTTTTCTCCCGAGGTTCACGTGCTTGCCGGCACGCTAGTCCCCGTTGTGTCGACCAACACTTGGTGGTTCGGTGGCTAAGAGGTGTTGCACGAACCTCGTCCACACAATTGGACACCGTAAGAACCAACCCACAAGTGAGGTAACTCAATGACATGAGCAATCCACTAGAGTTACCTTTCGGCGCTCCACCGGGGAAGGCACAAGACCCCCCACAATCACCACGATCGGAGCCGGAGACAATCACCAACCTTCGCTCAACGATCCTCGCTGTTCCAAGCTGTCTAGGTGGCGGCAACCACCAAGAGAAATAAGTGAATCCCACAGCAAAAACACGAATACCAAGTGCCTCTAGATGCAATCACTCAAGCAATGCACTTGGATTCTCTCCCAATCTCACAATAATGATGGATCAATGATGGAGATAAGTGGGAGGGCTTTGGCTAAGCTCACATGGTTGCTATGTCAATGCAAATGGCCAAGAGAATGAACTCAAGCCGGCCATGGGGCTTAAATAGAAGCCCCCACGAAATAGAGCCGTTGGCTCCTCAATCCACTGAAAATCGAGGCGACTGGACGCGCCGGTCAGATTGACCAGACGGTGGACCCCAGCGTCCGGTCGCGCGATGCATGCCATGTGGCCCCTGCTTCAAACGCTGATCACCCGATCTCAACGGTCAACAGTACATTTAAGTTATGACCGGACGCGCTGCTTTGAAGTGACCGGACGCAGGACCTCAGCGTTCGGTCATTTCCAGTAAGCATCTAGAAGCGAAAAATCCCGACCGGACGCGTACGGTCATGCCCGACTGGACTCACCCAGCGTTCGGTCACTCAACGTCTCCCTGTGTGCCACATATGTCATCATACGTCATACTGACCAGACTCTGGCCCTGAGCGTCTGATCATCTCTCATGCCAGCGTCCGGTCATGAGATCGAAACAGCGCGCTCACTGCTGTCACTGACCGAACATGCCGGTCCAACCGAGACCAGCGTCCGGTCACTTACAATGACCTCCGTTCACCTGGGTTTGGCCACCGTACATGTCCGTTACGCTCTGTGAAACCCTATCTTTTCTGTACAGTGCGTCGGTGGCACTGTCGGACTGTCCGCACTCTACGGGCAGACACTCCACCGGTGAAGTTTCTAACCCTTGCTCAAATATGCCAACCACCAAGTGTATCACCTTGTGCACATGTGTTAGCATATTTTCACAAATGTTTTCAAGGGTGTTAGCACTACACTAGATCCTAAATGCATATGCAATGAGTTAGAGCATCTAGTGGCACTTTGATAACCGTATTTCGATATGAGTTTCACCCCTCTTAATAGTATGGCTATCGATCCTAAATGTGATCACACTCGCTAAGTGTCTTGATCACCGAAACAAAATGGCTCCTACAACTTATACCTTTGCCTTGAGCCTTTTGTTTTTCTCTTTCTTCTTTTGAAGTCCAAGCACTTGATCATCACCATGGAATCACCATCATCATGTCATGATCTTCATTTGCTTCACCACTTGGAATAGTGCTACCTATCTCATAATCACTTTGATAAACTAGGTTAGCACTTAGGGTTTCATCAATTAACCAAAACCAAACTAGAGCTTTCACCGTTCCCAGCCACTATCGAGGCGTATAAGCAGGCGTTCTAGGCGCGTTTGGCGCATGCTGGCCGCCTAACCCCATATCAACAAGCTCAGTTATTCACCGGCGGCTTGCCCGTAGGATCTTCAGCGCGTCATGGCCTTGGCACGTGCCTATGATCACCGCAACCTAGTGCCGCTGCTCGCTCTTCCGTCCCCTAGGCCAGACAACATCGCCATAACCCGAGCGTGGTCACCGCATCTTCCCTAGTCGTGGTGACCTCGGGAGCACAGCTGCAATCGTCTTCAACCCCTCTGCTGCGTCCGTTCAAGTGCCTCACCCTGGCCGAGATGGCCGATCATCGCAAGCTCGGCCTCTGCTACAACTACGACAAGCCGTACGTCCACGTCCACAAATGTCCATACCTCTTCTATCTTGAGGTCTTGGACTATGTCGTCGAGGAACCCGAGGACGACACCCCCGATGATACCACGGCCACCGACACCGCCGAGCCTATGGCATTCGATCTTGAGATGCCGATGATTTCCCTCCATGCCATTGTGGGTATTTGCATGGAGGACACCGTGCAACTCTACGTCACCATCGACAATGAGCAGTTCGTGGTGCTCCTAGATTCGGGGTCAACCCACAACTTCATGCGAGGGGACGTCGCTCACCGTGTCAGCCTATAGTTCGTGCCATGCCCAAGGGCGAGTGTCATCATGGCCAATGGTGACCGCGTCGCGTGCCATGGCATCGCCCGCGACGTCGGCATCTGAATCTCCCATGAAATCTTCTCCATCGATTGCTACTCCATCCCCATCGACACCTATGACATGGTCCTAGGAGTCACATTCCTCCACACCCTTGGACCAATCCTATGGGACTTTGATGATCTATGTATGGCCTTCTGGCGTGAGGGTCGCTGAGTCTTCTGGCGTGGCATCGGCTCCACATGACATGATGTGCAGTCCATGCGCCGCCTCAATGTCATTTGCAACAATGAGCCGGCCATGCTCAAGCGGCTCCTGAACTCCTTCGACGATGTCTTAGCAGCACCATAGGGGCTCCCACCCATGCAGCCATGCGACCACCGGATTAATCTCCTGCCCAACGTAGCCCGGTGGCGGTGTGACTCTTTTGTTATCCCCAGCTTTGGAAGAACGAATTGGAGACCCAATGTGCTGCGATGCTTGATGAAGGCATTATTCGGCCTAGTATGTCGGTGTTCTTAGTGCTGGTGCTCCTCCGTAAGAAGCATGATGGCTCATGGTGATTCTGCGTGGATTACCATGCCCTAAACCAGCAGACGGTCAAGGACAAGTTCACCATACTCGTCGTCGAAGAACTGCTCGACAAGCTCCATGGTGTGCACTTCACGAAGCTTGATTTGCGCTCGGGCTATCACCAAGTGTGGATGCACGCCAATGATGTGGAAAAGACAACATTTTGCACCCATGAAGGTCACATTGAGTTCCTAGTGATGCCCTTTGGGCTCACGAACGCGCCGACCACCTTTCAAAGCTTGATGAATTCCGTGCTCCGGCCGTTCCTCCGTAACTTTGTCCTCATGTTTCTTGATGATATTCTCATCTACAGTCCATCATGGTCGTCGCATCTCCAACACATCAACACGGTCCTCATTACCTTCCGCGAGCACCAGCTAAGGCTCAAGCGCTCCAAGTGTTCCTTCGCGTACCTTGGCCATGTGATTTTGACCGAGGGATTCACCATGGACTTCAACAAGGTCGAGGCCATCGTCACCTGGCCCCAACCACGCTCAGTGCAGGGGCTCCATGGCTTCCTCGGGCTAGTGGGGTGCTACCGCTGGTTCATTCAAGATTATGGGGTCATCGCCACGCCCCTCACACAGCTGCTTAAGAATGAGGGGTTCCTCTAGACCCCAGAGGCGACCACCGCGTTCAAGGTCCTCAAGCAGGCGCTTTCCACTATGAAAGGATCAAGATGCCCAAGAGGGGGGGTGAATTGGGCTAATTCTAAATTTCTTTCAATAATTAAGCCCTACACTTAGCCCATTTCACCCCCTTGTGCCTATAAGTGTTTTGATTGTTCTACCGCACAAAAGTTTTGCACCCTAGGTTCCAATCCTACTCTAGCATGGCAATTCTAAGAATGTAAAGACATGAATTGAATTGCTCAAATATAAATGCTCAAAGTAAAGAGAGGGAGAGGAACGCGGCGATGTTTTTCTGAGGTATCGAGGCATTGCCACTCCCCACTAGTCCTCGTTGGAGCACCCGCGCAAGGGTGTAGCTCCCCCTTCATCCGCGCAAGGATCAAGTGCTCTCTATGGGCTAATTCTTTGACACTCCATTGCGGTAAATCGCCCACAACCGCTCACACCATGACTTGGGTCATCCACAAGCTCCGCCGGATGATCACGAAACTTCCAATCACCATCGAGCCGTCTAAGTGATGGTGATCACCAAGAGTAATAAGCACGAATTATCACTTGACCTAACCAAGCCTAATGAGAAGAGTGGATGCACACTTGCTACTCTCCATGCACTAATAAGGTCCTTAATCTTGGATTAGCAAATCTCAATCACCCCACTAGGCTCTTGCTCTCCCTTGCACTCCAAAGTGTTTCCTCAGCTGAACAAATGAGCAAGAGAGCCTCAATGCACGGGATGGAGGGGTATAAATACCCCCAAGCCAAGGAACTAGCCATTACCCTCCAACTCAGCAAAGTCGGGGTCACCGGACAGCAAGGTGGCGCATCGCCACCCCCTATCCTGTGCCACCCCAATGGCTAGTTTTGAACTAGCCGTTACTGGGCTGGCAGTGCCACCCTAGGGGCGGTGACCAAGCCCCAATTTCCCTCCTCTCTAGAATAAAGCAGTGGTGGCACCACCACCCCTAGGGTGGTGTCATGTCCAGTGCCCCTCTAGGCAAAACATCAAAAAGACTTAGGCTCTAGAAATAAGTGGCGGTGGCACCGCCACCCCAAGGGCGATGCCCTATCCGGTGACCGCTAGAGCTAATTCCCAAACCAGCAGCCTTAGGAGAAAAAGGGCAGTGGCACCGCCACTCCCTGGGTGGTGCACCACCGCACCAGGGGCGGTGTACACCACCATGTCCAATGCCACCCCCAGCACTGCCCTCCGATTCAAGTCCTGATTCAAAATGGTTTCTGACTGCTGATGATCTTGGGCTTCCTCTGAGCTACCTAGCGCTAGATTTAATAAATCTGCACCACATTCTTCTCACTAGACACGCCTAGGTCAATCTACCCATCCATGTTGCCCTTTAATATGGCCAAAGGAAAAAAGTCCTACAACTAATCTAAGTGTCTCTCAACGCCAAACGACACTTAGAACTAGTCCGTCCTTAACCTTGTCGTCCATCCTTTGAAAACCGAAATGAATTCCATCGTTAGGGGCATGAATACCATAAGTGCCCAATCAATCACCATTATCATGACCTAATTTATAATTGCCTCTACAAAGCACACGTTAGACACTGTAATCTTGTATTGTCATTAATCACCAAAACCCAACTAGGGGCCTAGATGCTTTCAATCTCCCCTTTTTTGGTGATTGATGACAACACAAGCTCGAGTATGTGTATAAGAGAGATTTGAGGTTTTCAACCGCTTGGTTTGCATGAACTTGTGGCAATAAGAGCAAAGGGGTTAGAACAAGTTCATGCATACTAAGTCCACAACATGTACTCAAAGTATATGAAATAAGAGCGAGTACAAGAAAGTAAAAGCTCATTTAACATCGAAGGTTGGCGGAAGTATAGTAAATGAGCAACACAACTGAGACATGATATATAAATAAAACGATAAGTCAACATGTCTCACAAGTCATCACATATGCAAGCACACATATAATACAATGCATAGCGGAAATGTAAACATGCATGCAACAAAATATGGGAGTAGCACACAAAGATATCAAATCCCTCTCACAAGCTCTCCCCCTATCTCACATACTCTCACCCTCTCCCCCTTTGGCGTCAAGCAACAAAACCTAAGGGTCCTGAGGTAGGGTAGGAGCAGTAGTGCTAGGTGCCGTGGTATGTGGAGAGATCTCGAACTAAGTGTAGTCAACGTCTAAACTGTCAGAGCTCTAAGCTGTCTCTCCCTCTGGCTGACCGGCAGACTCTGTAGCTGGGAGTGACTGAACTGGAGCTGCCACTATGGTCGGTGCAAATGACACTATCACTATAGCTGTGATTGTCATTAGCACTATCTCTAGAGCCTTTGTGAGCGAAGGTGGAGGAGGCTGACTCACTGGGACTGCCTGCTACTGCTGTGGGTCAGACGAGGCCACTGAGGAAGGATAGTGTCACCGGTGCCTGTCTGAGGTGGAGCTGTAGGGAACACAGGAGCTGAAGTAGACGACACTGCTTGTGAAGACTCTCCTGTGACCTGGCTGTGTGTGACGGAGACTGTCTGAGAAGTCTGAGCTGCTGTAGTCGCCACGATCACCGACGGTGTTTGAGTTGCTATAAGCAGGAGAGGCTGAGACATGCCGGTAATCCTCGGATCCACACCCTGAGCTACTGGAGAGGAGAAGTCGAGTGTAGTGGGGTGGATCAGAGACACCGAGGGGAAGCTCTGGCCCTGAAATACGCTATACTGATAGCTGTGGCCAGAGAAACCTGTTGAACTAGTGCAGGAGTTGCTATCTAGACTAGAGGCGGTGGAGGTGACATGCCTGTCTACTGCCCCTTTATAGATTTAATTAACTAGCAAATATGCCCCTGCGTTACAACAGGAGAAAAAAATTCATCAAATGTTTGTGAAAACAGGACGGTGGAAATTCTACGTATTTATTTATGTTTGTTTATCTTTTCTATAAATTTTTAAGCTACAATTAAATATTTTATGACCATAACAATGACAATATAATATAAGTTAATGTTTACACTAATATGATAGTGTCCTTGTATGGATCATGCATTGACCGATTAATTGCCATGCATGTTGGTCACATGCCCGCATGCATATGAATGAATGACTTAAATCCTGGTTTGATAAAAACAACACACAATACTTTAATATTAATTATATATTCAAATACAATAATACGTGACGACATTTATCTTCTCCTCAACTCTAAGTGCATCCATCCATCCCCTGCCCTGCAACCTCTCTCTCATATGTATCTCCCCATCCGAACTCTCCTCTCTCCACTCCCCTAAAAGTTGGTGTGTGCGGTGGCGACGTCGGCGAGGCTGTGATGCGCAACGGCGCGCTCTCCATCTGGTTCTACGTGATCAAGGGCGAGGTACCGTGATGAGGTCAGGAGGCGCTCTTCGTCGCTTGCCATGAGGGAGGTGAAGGAGGCCGCCAGCGACATGGTGGTCGTGCTGTCCGCATACGCCGGGAGGCGGTTCAAGGATGGCTGGTTGTCGTGTTGTCCGCGTATGTCAGAAAGCTGCTCAGGGATGTGGAGGACATCGAGCGCGGCATCAATAGCATCGAGCGCCTCGCTGTGGAGGACACCGTCGCTCCGTATCTCCATCCGCTTCATCATTGTCGATGCGTCGCTCCAATCACCGTGGCCCGACACCGTTGCTGGAAGGGCAGACGACGCGCACATGCAGGATGCCCAACTCCCGCTGCCTCTACGGCATCAACTTTGCCACGTAGCTCTTCAACGGCCGCCTTGGCAACCTGTAGCTCTCAACCACCGCAGCTCATCTCTCCATCGTCTCTAGCTTCTCCTTCTCCTTCCTTCTCGGGGTGCCCAGATAGGAACGTACTGGGCGCTTTCACATATATGCGCAGCAAAGGCTGCACTCGACCTCCTCTCCACGTCGCCGGCATACCCGTCGCCGGACCCTAATTCGTCGCAATTCTTGTCACTGCTCCGCCTGCCCTTCGCCACCGCCGACGCGGCCCTCCACGCGCTGCTGCTCGCTCTCGAGTCTGCTTCGTCCAAGGTTGCCAACCTACGTCACCAAGCTCCTTTACCATCGCCTCCTTCTCGGCAACCTCGGACGTTGGCACTGGCGACGATGCCTCTTCCCTCGCCTTGAGGCACCTATTTGGAATTTTTTTAATTTTAACACTTTTTGATAACTAATTTTAAATCTAACACGGTCGGTTTTTTTAAACTAACACATTTGGCCGCGCCTATTACCCTGGCGTGGCCAAATGCCTATGTCGCGCCATGCATGGTGGTGCGGCAGCGGGCTGACTTGGCGACGACCGGATTCGGGGATCGTTGACATGGCAGACCCTGCCGCGCCACCGACCTTGGCGTGGTAGTGCCGCACCCTAATCCGTGGCGCGGCTGGGCCAAATAAATACCGCGTGCGACCCCGCCCGCCCGCCCGCACGCCCGCTGCCAGCGCCCGCCCACCCACGCCACGCCCGGCCACTCCGGCCGCGCCACGAACGCCGGCGCGTCAAGGCCGCCCGCTCCTAAGGTACCTCCCTCTCGATTTTATATATTTTTTATTATTATTGATTTAGGATAATTAGTGATTTTCGATAGTTAGTAATTTAGGATAGTTAGGGTTTTATGATTGTTATTGATTTATGATAGTTAGTGATTTAGGATAGTTAGGTTAGTGAATTTGTTTGTGATTTACGTAGGTAGTTTTTAGGTTTAAGGTTGTGTGTTCTAGTATAGTTAGGATTTTGGGTTTAGAGATTGATTATGTATTTCTTATTTAGTTTATAGTTATTTAGTTAAGGATTTTGGGTATAGATACTAGTTTACCCTAAATCCAAAAGGGTTTAGGGATTTTAGGGATTGATTATGTATTTATTATCTAGTATAGTGAGGATTTTGGGTTTAGGGATTTAGGATAGTTAGGTTAGTGAATTTGTTTGTGAACTTACTAATGTTAATTTGAATTTTATTAATTTGAATGCTCTAACGCTTTGTTTATCAATTTGTAACAGGATGGCCCCTCCCACGCAGCACCCGTTGTACCCCATTCTTGAGGTGGAGTACGACGACCAACACCGAGCACACATCTTAAGTGACAACGACGCAGAGGTGGCCTTGCCTCCTTTGAGGCCCCGCACGCACACCAGGGCACATCAGTGGGACGAGCGTTATGCGCCGTACATACGGCGTGCCGGCTTCCTTGAGCTTGTCCTTATTGTCAACCACAGTCTTCCGCCCCTTGACCTAGTACTACTTACTGCAGCTGTAGACAGGTGTGAGTGCATTCTTTGTACGTAAACTTTCTTATAATAAATTTGAGGCAACTAACAGTCGTTCTATTCTTATAACAGGTGGAGGCCTGAGACCCATACGTTCCACCTACCTTGTGGCGAGATGACCTTGACGTTGCAGGACGTGAAGGCTATTTTAGGCCTTCGGTTGGGGAGACTTCCAGTGATAGGGATAGTTGACAACGATCACTGGAGGGAGTTGGTGGCTCAGTTTACTAGCTTTCTTCCACCAGACGATGAGGCTTCCAAGAAAAATAAGTGAGTAATTCAAGCCTATTTAATACTTGCATTGCTTTCCTGCGGCCATGGGGTCTCATTTTCTTTGGTCAATTTTAGGAAAAGTTCCGGTGTTTCGTCGTCCTGGATCACAGAGCGCTTTGATTACTTAGACCCACAGGCTGAGAAGGCTCTGATCGACAGGTTTGCTCGAGTGTGGCTCTGGCACTTTCTTGGTGCTTTCCTCTTCCTAGACGCCTCGGACAACACCATCAGCTGGATCTTCCTTGACATACTACGCCAACCGTGGCAGAACATAGCAGCGTACAGCTGGGGCAGCACAGTCTTGACATGGACGTATCGACAGCTATGCGTTGCTTGCCGTCGCACCTCAGGACATGTGAACCTTGGAGGTTGCTCCTACCTACTCCAGGTTTGGTGTTGGGAACGATGGCCCGTTGGGAGGCCCCTTAATAATGGTTTACCGGTATGTACTTCGGTTCACTATATTCTTCGAGGCAGTTACATATGATGAGATTATTAATGGCTAATTCATTATTGTGCTCAATGCATCTATGGAACGGGCAGGATACACTCCCTACAGCTCTGTATATCTAGACAGAAGCAGAGTTAGTTAGAGGGAATGTGTGGCGCAGGTATAGGGAGTACACGGACGGTCTCGACGTCCTGACACAGCACCAGGTTACGCTCTCTTTACTATCATACCTGTGTCTTCTTCGATGTACACTATATCACAACCTAACTCAATTATGAAATTTCAGGTGCATTGGTGTGCTTGGGATTCTCTGGAGCTCCAGGACTATCTTAGTCCTATCACTAGGGACGAGTCAGACGAGTATTGCTGCGACGTCCCTCTTATTTTCTTCCATGTGGTCGAGATTCACTTGCCCATCCGGGTCTGCAGACAGTTTGAAAGAATGACAGGCTACCCACCACCGCTATACTCCACCAACCAACAATTGCACGGGTGCGTTATCGATTAATAACAATGCTACAATTCAGAGGTGTGTGGTACAACTAACATTGTTTCATTGCAGGTATGACCGCAGAAAGAGGTACAAGACCAAGGATTGGCGCATGACACACAGCGCGCACATCCATTTGTGGCAGAACAGGGTATGACTTCCAGTCCACGCGGGTCCTCCACACGACCAGCACACATTCGACGAGTACCTGCGGTGGCCTCACCGGTTTACGAGGACACATATCAAGCCCCCGTACACTGAGGAGGCGATTGACGAGGACTCGGAGGAAGATGTCATCGAAGATGTGTACGACGTTACCACTAAGGAGGACACACAGATACAGAGAGCCCCGCTTCAAAGATACGTGGTAATATACTTGAATGGTACAATTTGTTATCCTTTTGGTATTAAGTATGTGTACTAAAACTGTCCAACCGCGTTTCTGTACCCAGACGACGTAATTGTCAAGGCTGTCCAACGAAGCAGCGTTCCGGCTTCACGAGTCTAGAGGGCATGGGCCAGGCGTTCTCGCGGCTTTTGTGGAGGTAAATATAAACTTGTCCGTTCCGAAAATGTTTCTTTAGTGTATATGCGTTTGGGTAATGCACTAACTTTAACGTCTATTTATGCATAAGGTGAAGAAGAGCTGTAGGAAGCTAGCTCAGAAGTTGAGTTGCATGGACACTCCTTATGAGGAACCGCCACTCTCGGCGCAGTCGGGTGGTATGTCTTCAGCCTTTTTGAGGACACCAGCCGGCTCTTCTCAGCCGATGACAGGTGCCAGTTACGCGGTGCGTACACCACCACATCATAGCGCTAGAAAGGACCCTACAACCGAGGACGACGACGATGACCCCCCGGGCTTCCACAGACAGCACGACCAGTGGGACGATTGGCCGTAGGACGAGATCGGTATGTCTCAGCTAGGTGGTGCCCCGCTTGGTACCCAAGGAGCCTCACAGATAATATCAAATATAGTTCTTTAAATACGTAGGCTCCATGAACTAACGATCATAAAGAATTATAAGTAATTGTGCGTATCATATACTTGTAGGGTACGAGCCGTACGCACCGTCGACGCGACCATACCGACGTTAGCTACACTCCCAATGTGTTGCCAACAAATCCGAAGAGACAGAGGCGTCCGAGGGATCCTTACACTTCTAGGTCTTAGTTTGTTAGGTCAAGCGAATATTGGCGTCCGAAACTTGCGGGGTTATTTGGTTATGTTATGTCAAACTTATGTCAAAACAATGAAAATGTGATGTGGCAGCTTGTCAACTTACGCACGGACTTTATTTATTTGCTTCATATTCATTTTTTTGCGTCGCGGCAGCACTCCCGACGAGATTAAGTACCAACTAGTTCGGGAACCGACAGTCCCGGCGTATCTCGACGTCGATGGTAATTTTTCGTAATCAATTAGTTAAAACGGTGGTTAACCGTATTATGAAAGACCGAAAACAAATCATTGGCTTATCAAATTCTCTATTCGGTCGGGAAAAAAAATTAACAAAAGACAGAAACAAAACTACTATTGATTTTACGTCAAGCAATATTTAAAATAACTCCCACTATCGGCGCGACGCGTTCCGATTAAACCGTCTAGGTACCAACAGGCGGGCGGCAGGCGAGGCGGCGGGGCTTGCTGCTCAGGCAGGCGGGACTGGTCGCGGTATTTATTCGGCCCAGCCGCGCCACGGATCAGGGTGTGGCACTGCCGCGCCAAGGTCGGTGGCGCGGCAGGACCTGCCATGTCAACGGTCCCCGAATCCGGTCGTCGCCACGTCAGCCCACTGCCGCGCCACCATGCATGGCGCGGTACAGGCATTTGGCCGCGCCAGGACAATAGACGTGACAAAAAGTGTTAGTTTTTTTAAAAAACCGACCGTGTTAGATTTAAAATTAGTTATCAAAAAGTGTTAAAATTAAAAAAATCCCTATTTGGGATTGAATGGAGCTGCAAAGTTGAGAATTTATCATATCATTTTTTGTTCCTTTGTTCGATCCTTCGAGTCGTTGTAATATTATTGTATTTAATTTCAATCCAATTTGGAGTTTGATTTTTATCAAAGTTGGAGATTTGTACGGTCAGGCAAGGAGTTTGCGGTGGAGTTTCCAACATGGGGACGGTTCCAACATGGGGACGGAACCAACAACTAACTTGGGATTGAGAGTGCACATGATGACTCAGAGAGAGTATAGAAACCAGAATCTGAGTAGAGATCAGAGTTGGACGAAAATTTAGGGTGGCAAGAAATTTTGCCTCTTTATTATTATATATAGATATAGATATAAATAGATTATTATTAGGTATAGATATAGATAATATAGCAAATTTTATATATTAAAAAAATCAAAACGACTTATAATTTGGAACGAAGACAATACAGTATTAAGAAAACAAGATGTTATGATACAATGACCAATAAAAACGATATTTGCAAAGAGGTCAAATGAAGTTTTCTTCTTCCTCCACAAACATGGTAAGTAACATGATACTTACCGGAGATTGAAAAATACAGTATAAAGGTAGTATATGTATATTTTCCCTGTAATTAATGACCAAAGTAGCCACTTGTTGCTGGCACCAAGATCTCAAAACCGCTAGAATAGAATCAGCTGGGGAACTACGTCAAACAGGCAATCTTGATTGGAAGAATTCTGGATTTGACACTTAAACAAATCACTCTTCTGTATTTGATATTAGAAATTTTAAATTTTTTTATCTAGCATCAACTTGAAAATTTCTTTTTTATATGACACTTCAGTCCATTTTAGCCATTCATCTGTTTGTTACTTTCTTACCATGTCAATTTTTCTTGATAAGTGCCAAAATACCTCTCTATTTAATTTGGTCGCACACACCTGGCCGGTAGTCGCTACGGGCGAAAATCGCGTCAGTCTTCTCTTCCTGTGAAAAAAAAACAAAACTCTAGATGGAAGTCGGAGGAGATGAGGATAGGGTGGAAGAGCCGTCGGTCCCTCAGCCGAGGTCTCCCATGGTGGCAGATCGACACACGGGTCCAGCAGGTCAAGAAGCGGCTCCAATCAAGAAGCACAAATTTAGTACCTATTTGTATGAGGCAGCACAAATTTAGTCACCGAGCACGCCGTTCGTTCCCCCACTGAATCTAGCCTGGTCGTGTCCTCTTGTAGCGTCTGGCCGGATCGAGCTGCACGCCGACGGATCTCACCATAGCGAGGTGGGCCATGCCGCCGGATAAGCCGCCAGCTTTGCTTTTGCTTCACCGCGCAGCTGCTTGCTAACGCTAGATCTGCGCTCCATGTAGGTTGGTGGTGGTGGGAGGAGCGACCCCACTAGCGCACCGCGGACGAAACGGCCTTCGGTACTAGGTCCGATTTACTTTCTGTTTTCTCGGCCCTGCTTGTTCGATGTTTGATTTTTGAGCGCCCTTTCCCGCTTGCTGCTGGATTTAGGGACCGCGAGGACGACGCTACGGCCGGACCGGAAGGCGCTGGGGATGATTCTCGAGAAGCTTCAAAAGTGCGTGTTTCACATCTTTGTCGCAAACGCAAGATGCGATTTGTTGCGTCAAGTTTTATTGAGCTCGATTTCTCCTCCTTTTGCCATCCGTTTGCGGTTTCACATCAAGATGCGTGTTTCACATCCGTTTGCGGAGCCAGTGGATCCAGAGGAGGTAAGGAGCCCATATTCATTTGCCATGCTTCCTGGAGTTGTCAATTTGTTTGGTAGGGAGCTGTTGTGTGTTCATATCGCGGTTATTGATTGACACAGCTGCCTGATTACCACGATGTGATTGAGCACCCAATGGACTTCGGCACCATCTTGCCAGGAATGCATATCACTCTTTCGAGCAATTTGAGGTCAGATTGCTACGCTTTGGGCGTATATTTAGGCAGCGTATGGATAATGAAATATCGTATTGCAATTTGTTGGCCACTGAAGTTACTTTTCAGTTCATTTTACTTTTGTCGTGAGTGAATTTGATGTGTAACAGTCTCCCAAAGCAGCAACCTATGATACGTTAGATTTGCCTAAGAGAATCAGGTTTGTCGTGCAGCCTGACAAATGCAGCGAGGTAGCTGGACTTCCATTTCATCATGCATTTGGTACCACATTTCTTGGTCTTGCCTTTCACGACAATTTTGTGCGCAAGGAAGGTGGATAGCTTTCCGCTTTGTCTATTTGTACTAAATTTATGCTGCCTCCAGAAGTGGCTCCAATCAACCCGAGCCAATTTCCATCGAGTTTCATTCTCCAACAAAGGATAAGGCTAAACTTCAAACCTAAAAAAATTCCTATGCTGCCACTTGACAGCCCTGCAATGGGCACCAGAAACAAAACAACTAAGCTTGTTAGTCCTGCAAATAGCACAAGAAGCAAGAGAAGGTTGAGCTTGTGATTCTCTATGTAGATGTGCTTGGCAATGTATAAGGTATATGCTCTATGAACTATAATGTAGTCCAATTGATGTGTGTATGATGAACCTGCTATTCTGTAATGTGAACTTATACCCTCTATGTATGAACCTTCATGTGTTTATGTTTATGAACCTGGTAATGTATGCATATTTATGAATCTTGACATGTGAACTTAGACCCCTATTATATGGATTTGTTGAGCTAATATGAGGTGTGCAAAGTGTTTACATTTTTTTTTGTTTTTTAAGTATGCTGACAATGTGGTCAGATTTGTGAAGCTTGTGCATCAAATTTATTGATTATTATTGTCACTCTTTAATTATCAAAATGCTATGTTTCATTCACAAGTATATTTGTGATATTTGTGCTTTCCTTATTTGACATTATGCTCATTTATTCTTTTTCTATCTGGCACTACATGTTGCTGGTACATAGAAGGGTATATATGTCATTTTAGGTGTCACTTGACACCGTTACTACATCAAATGGACGGAAGTGCCATATACGAAAGGAATTTTTAAGTTGATACTAGATAAGGAAGTTCAAAATTTTCAGTGCCAAATACGAAAGAGTGATTTGTTTCAGTGCCAAATACAGAATTCTCTCGTCTTAATTTCCACCATGGCAGGAACAAAGGGTAGATCCGTCCAAAACAACTAATGGTTTAGATTTCTCATAAGCTAAATCATTTTAAATTTGATTAAATTTATAAAAATGAGTAGTTTATTTAAGTATTAGATTTCTCACAAAATATATTCTTATATTTGACCTATTTGATGCCATAAGTATTGACGTCTTCTTCTATAAATTTAGTCAAAGTTAAATTTGTTTGATTTAGGATAAAATCTGGAACACCCAATTGTTTTAGGAGGGAGTAAATTGACGAAGATGTGTACGGGTTACCAAGTTATTATCGTCTTATCGGTTTTAATCGTCTTAGGGGACATGTGCCTTGGAAGCCCACTTCAGCCCATATAGAAATGCTTAATGACGCGTCGTATCCAACCGAGGTAGGCCATTTTGCCTCAAAACAAAATGGTATCTTCTTCGGGCAGCCCAACTAGTGCTGAAGTTTAGTTTCTGTCGCCAAGTGGATTACAGCCCAATTTGCTAGTTAAAGCGACGCCTCCTGGTTAGAAAATATGAAGCCAACAAAAATTTGAATTTTTAGGAACAAAAAAGAATTCTTTATTCCAGCTTATGGAAGAGTTTTGCCCTCAATCATCCATTCTTACAAAGTTTCAGCATTCGGTTGATGAAGAGAAACTTTCAAAAAGCACAAAAAGCAGAGAGGCCGAATTAAGACTAATGGCAAACTAAGCACAAAACCTATTAAAAGACAACCACTCTTTTTTTTGAAAATTTGCATTGCCATAGTCTCCATCACTTGACACGCTTGTCTCACATTAGGATGATTGACCTCCATCTGAAGTAATGACTAGAACCGTGTCCAATGGATCATCCTAAAAACAACCTAGAACTACGATTGTAACACTTCTTTTTTTTATCCAAGACTACATCATTTCTAGTCAACCACATAGACCAAAAGATTACACATGCTCCCACTGAAATTTGAGACTGCAACTTTGGATCTACTTGTTGCAACCATGTTTGGAAAAGAAAAACAAATTATTGGTGGTTGTAAGCCAAAAGCTATATGAACAATCCTCCAAACAAATCGTGCTACATGACACTAAAAAAACAAATGATGGATGGTTTCTTTGTTGTCACAAAATAACATTTTTCATCACCCCTCTAATTTCATTTTACGAGATTGTCTTTTGTTAAAGTAACCCCTTCTAGTAAGAACCAAACAAATATATTGACTTTTAAAGGTAACTTGATCTTCCATTATGATTTGTTAAAGGCATAGCTATTTGACTTACTATTTTATACATGGGGGCCTTTCTGGTATAGCGTCGTCGGTCACTCACTCATGAGGCACCCCCCCCCCACAGGGGACTTACCAATGGCTGCTTCCCCCTAGATAGAGGTGGGAGCCCATATATTGCACAATGAATACCCTAACTAGTGAGGGTCTATTTAATAGAACTAGAAGAACGCCCCGCGCGTTGCTGCGAGAATCGCTAGTGAAATTATACTACTTATATTTAATAATATGATTGAATAAATATATCATAATACATGTTGGTGGATGAGTTTTAGCCTTCTGATGTGGACAAGTAAATGATGTGGTTTGCTAATATGAATAGCTTGAATGAAGACATAATGGCATGTGTTAGTGGATGCTGATATGGATACTTTGCATGGTAAGATAGTTGAATATGCTTGTGGGATGTTCTAGTGGATGCTGATAGGGACACTTTGCATGGAAAGATAAATTGCTAGTGGGATTTATCTTTATAAAAGATATAGACAAGATGGATCATTGAGTTGCACAAATGCCGCTTCTTTGACCAAATATTTCCATTTAATTAATTTATCCCCTGCTAGAACTCTGCGAAAAGAAATTACGAGGTGTGGTACTAAAAATTCAAGCGGCTATCGACACGGAAATTTGGTCACTATGCAGGACACACGACAAGTCTGGAAGATCTGCTTAACTTTAAACGCAGGATAAGTCGGTTTCGATGTCGTGATGTGTGCCAGTCAATTTGACCCTGCAACTGATAAGAAGAGAAAAATCAGTAATTTAAGGCGGAACATGTCGATGTTACTCCAGACAGTTCTAAATTTGTGGCTAAATAGTCGATTAAATAAGGCTATCGACTAAAGAGTCGATATCCAACAGTTAAAGCAGAAGAAATAAGCATAATAGGCTAAACTGAATTATAGTTGATTTAAAACACCAAACCGATATGTTTAATAAAAGAACATAACATGAGAACAATTACCCATTTTAACATAAACCAGATTCATAAATCATTTAGATTTAGCTTATTATCATTATCAATCTGGTCAAATATGATGCAACGTTGATAAGAACAATAAAATAAAGCCATTTGATTTATAAATGGAGTCATGTTAAAACAGGCTCTCGTAAACATATTATGAAGTGAAAGGGCAGGCTATCGGCTATTCAGCCGATATAGAGAAAACAGGATGAAACATTAAAGCGTGGGCAATCGTCTATTTGGCCGATGCAGTATAGTTTATGTATAACATGCCTTCCATTAACTGTTTAATACAAATAAATCTACAAACTAACCAGATTCTAATCTACTGTCACCACCAATCATGTCAAATTGATGCAGCGTTGGCAGCAGGGCAAGGGCAATAACCTAGAAGCCAAACAAGCCAGTAGATTTATCTATAGTTCAACAGAATCATGAAAACATGTTATAAGTGTGTAGGCACAGGCAATGGGTTGAATAGCCGATGCAGACATGATGAACAGACAAAGTCATATTATTTGGATAAATAAACTCATTGATTGATAAAGCCTAGCTTCACAATCACTATCTAACACGTCAATTTGATGCAGCGTAGACAGTGACCGATAAACTAGACGTTATTAACCAATGAAATCTATTTATAGCAAGATAGGACTTTTGCACGTTCGATCACGCTTGATCAAGATTAAGATGAATTAGTCGACAAAACAGGATCTATCGCCAAAGATAGAATTTTTAACTGTGAAATAACGATAGATGATAGGTCAATATGATAAGACTAATGAATCTTAATCTAGATCGGATAAATTGATGATATTATTAAGTCTAGTAAAACTAAGTTTAACAAGATGGATAACTTTGACTAATATGAAATCTAGCAACGGCAGCCTTGCTAAACAAGATAAAAATCGATAACTAACTTATACCAAGATTTACGAGAGGTCAATCAACTGATGCAACCTAACAAGTAAAGATACAAGTCGTGACGGTACTCATAAATAAACCGGAGATCGATCGACCGATACAGCCATATTTGTTGAAGAACTCGCTGATATCTACTTACTCCTACTCCTAAGGGGTGGCGTGAAAGCCGAAAAGTAATAGAACGAGTTTTGTGATTAATTGATTGGTGTCCTTTACAATAGCCGGAGTGTATTATTTATACCCAAGGCCTAAACACAAGTCCTAGTTGAATAAGACTATTACAAACTTGAAATAAAAGAAAACTTCCTAAATTAAGATAATTTGGAGTCCACTCTTTCCTTTCTGTGAAGCCCAACACATCTTTCGCGCGCATGGTGTCTCGGTGCAGCGGCGCTCGCCCACTTGGAGCAGGGTGATCGCACCACAGTCCCGTGGACCCAAGCCGTCAGTGACACAAGAAGGAGAAAGGGGATTGAGGAAAACTAGTGCAGATCCTGTTTGTTTGAGAGAGAGAGGGAGGATTTTTCCGAGGGATTGAGAAAAAAAAATCCAGAGAAAAAGGATTGGAAGGAGATCTGCTGGAGTAAGTTTTTCTTAGCTTAGTCTTCTTTTTCTCAATATAGAAAAAGGGGATTGCTTTTACTCAAGAGCCTTACTAGCGTCTGGGCGTCCGGTGCCGCTCCAAAATATCGGACACCTCCGGTCCTTCGCGCTGGAGGCCGCGCCACACACGAAAGAAGTCCACGTAGTCTGTTTTTGTGCGACCCACCATGTGGACCCCACGCTGTGTACCGCCCTACCATCATGCTCGATGTGTGCCTGACCACCACGCCCGCAAGTAGGAACCTACATGGGTCCCAATCACCTACCCCTGTCTGTGGATGCCGTGCCGCGGATGTGTCTCTCGGCCTCAGGTGCCCGCACGGTGACTCATGACGGCGCTCCAGCAACTGCAACAAGCGACTGCGGCAGGTGGGTCCTATTACAACATGTGCAACACCTGATCTATTTTTGCAACATCTAGATAAAATACTTGCAACATACATCGGAAACGGCTCAGACACTTGCAACATATGTACACTTGCAAAACACAAAAAAAAACTTGAAACGTGTTTGTAGCCATTACAAACATATATAAACATCCAGATGAAATACTTGAAACATATGCATGAAAACATCTGAAACACTTGCATATATATATGCAACATCCAGATCTACTTTTACAATATTCAAATGAAACAGTTGTAACGTACGTCTAAAACAGATAAAACGTCTGAAACATACACTTTAAAATATACGTGTATAGCCATTGCAACATCCCAATCTACTTTTGCATCATCGATATAAAAACACTTACAACGTAGCTCTGAGACAACTAAAATACTTTCAACGTACAATTTCAACGCAATGTCATACTGCTGCTTAAACGAACGGAGGGTTGTCGGCACGTAGCCAAGTGACCCTCACGCTCTGGAGAAGGTCGCGACGTGTGGGCGGGTGCGGTGCGCGCGGCGCGGCGCCTCTGCGCTGGAGAAAGGCCGCAGAGGGAGGGATTGGGCGTCACCGGCGGAAGCGAGCGTCATGAGCGCGGAGGGGAGCGAGCGTCGCGAGCGAGGCGCGCAACGAGCGGGAGCGAACGGCGCAGACTGTGAAGCGCAGCATCCGACGAACGTCCAGAGGAAAGCATTCTCGTTTACTCAGAGTTGCTCTAAGAAATCTGAGTCAAAATATTGGCGAAAAGTCGGTCTCGCTACATTAGTTGGTTTCCACCAATTTGTCAACGCCTTCCCATGATCTGCTGGTCAGCAGTCAGCTCTCACCTTCCCAAGTTCAAGTCTTCCCCAGTCCACTCCATCTCCATCCCCCGCGATCTCCATAAACTAATCTCAGATGTCAAGCTCGCTTCAAATTCTTAAATCCATTTCCAACCCCATTTGCATCTGAGCACGCGCATTGCTCGAGAACTCGCCTAGCAAGAAACCATCAAGAAGGGAAGGGAGCTTTAGGCACCAGTCAAGAATCCAAGAACCATGCTGGAAGATGACGCCGCCGTGGACGCGGATAGCCTCGTCGGCCAGGACCCGAGGTCGGGGGCGCGGCCAAGCGGCGGTGAGCGCGACTGGGCGGCGTCCGTGCTGGAGCCGGTGCGGTGGATGCGGATGCTGTGCCGGGAGCTGGGCGCGACGTTCGTGGCTGGGGTGGTGCTGGTGTACGGCCTCAGCCAGGGCTTCGCCGGCTCCTTCTTCCGAGTGGCGTCGGGCTAGTACTGGAAGGACGTGCAGCGGGTGCAACCGGCCACTGTGCAGTTCCTCTCCGTCTTCTTCTACATTCCATGGGTGCTCAAGCCGCTCTGGGGGATCATGACCGACGTCTTTCCCGTCTGCGGGTACCGCCGCCGCCCGTACTTCCTCTTCTCAGGTCAGCCGGCCGGCCGGGAATCAATCCTCAAGGCATTTTTTTTTCAAACGAATCATCTTCAAAGCCATCTTTTTTATCTGTTGCCGTCGTTATGTAGTACTCCGTAGGTGTTAATTTCAGTTATATGCCTGCGTATAAACAGATTTCATTTTCCCCACAAGGATTTACCAATGCTTACTGTTAGGGCCCTTTTGGATTTGGATATGTTAATTGGTTACAATTGTTTATGCTCTTGATAAATAATGGCTTGACCATTGCTGTGGTGGTAGCTGAAAAACATGGCTCTAATTCAGCTTAACCATTGCTGGCTGTGGTCTTTGTGAGTCTTAAAGGGATTTTGTAAATGTGGATGTGAGTGCTTCGACTGTGACATACCATTGTGGAGTAGGTTTGAATCCTTGGCAGTGTGTGCATTGTTTATTGGATTCTGATCTTCATTAGTCGGTGAAAAAATATGAGTGAGGTAGTGTTTGCCTCCTTTTGGGGTAAGATTATTTAGTACATGTCACTTTCAGCTTGTTTACCATTTTCATGTTTTCCAATCTAAGTCTTATCTAGTTGTGTGTGGTAGACTCTTCTTTCCATGCCTACAATTTTGAAAAGCCCTGTGTGAGTATTCATCTGTGTAATTTTTATCTCATTTAATTTATTTGGGTGGTAAGTTGTTATTATTCTGCAATTAATTGGAGTATACTCAACAGGAACATCTTAGGTAAACGCCTAAACTCTTGCCTTTTGAATCCCCCCCCACCCCCCCTTTTGCGAGGGAATCCCCGGCCCCCCGCCACCAGCATCTCCATTAAGGTTTTATTTTCAGATACCAATTTTCAGAATGATGTGACTGTAACATACGATGCCATAATGAATTCATTAGAGTTAGCTATTTTTACATTTTCTTCGAGTAGCATGATTGTACTGTGAAAATAGGAGACAAATGCAAAGATGATTGTTAATACTGTTGCTTTATTATGGCTCCAAAGATATTTAGTAGATTACAGGTTTATAACTGCAGATTTGGTTTATTTTAACCAAATACATGGACTGTAGGAGTTATGATTTGTCAGAGAGATCAATAGTTGTAGCAACTGTAGACATTTCTTATGGGAAACGGCAGGTTCCCTACTGGCACGTAGCAACTGTAGGCATCACTGATAAATCCTTGTTTACTTTGCATGATGGTAGGAATACTTACGATACATATTTTAAAAGAACAAAGCCCCGTTTCGGCCCCCGCGTCGCCCCCACGCAGGCAACACGGGAGGTGACCCAAACCCTAGCCGCCTCTCTTCCTTCCCTCCCTCTCCCCAGCCGCACCGTCGCCGGAGCAGGCCGCCGGCATGGCCGTGCAGCTTGCCGTGAGGGCGGCGGCGAGGCTCTTCTTCGTGGTGGAAGCTGCGACGATCGGGGACGAGCTCGCGTCCTGGGGCTCGGCGTGGTCGCTGGGGCAGGTGGTGGCGTCGGCGTCTCTAGCGGCTGTCTGAGGCAGCCTCCTTGCTTCGGCGTCCGGATCCGGCGGTCCGACGGCCGGATTCGCGCGGATCTCCGGCGTGCCGTGCCTGGGCGGGCGCTGGGCGGCGGTGGCGGCGGCTCCTGTCCAAGGCCGCGGATCCGCGGGTTCGGCGCCCGTGGTGGCGGCTGCGTTGCCCAGGGCCGGGTCTCTTCCTCTTCCTCACGCTTGGTGGCAGCGTGTGCAGTAGCGGGGTGGCGGGGCGTGCCCTCGCGCGAGCCGCGTGGGGCTCGGCGGGGCCGCCTGCTGCGGCTGCGGCGCTGGCCAGTGCCCGTGCAGGCGCCGGGCGGTGGCGGGGGCCCTTTCTTCCTCCTCCGCTTCCCCCTTTCCTCCTCGGCCTTGGCGTGGAGGCGGCGGCGCCAGCCGGGGTCACTGGGTCTGGCGCCCTGATGGCCAGATCCGGTGCCCCCAGGGCAGGGGCGGCGCCCGAGGTGGCTGGCGGAGGTCGGCAGCGTCGACGGCGGGTGCTTGTGTCGGCGACGACAGCTAGCGATGGCTTCGGCGTGCGGCAGGGTGACGCGCGTGGCAGGGTAAGTCCACCTCTGCATGTTGCCCGGTCGGAGGGGGTGGCGGCTGACGCAGCTGTGTGGCTGCTGTGTGCAGCCGACGCGTCGATGCCCCTTTGGGGGGGCTTCTGCGGGATGGCGGTGACGACGACGGTGGCGACAGGCTACGGTACAGCATCTTGGCTCGACGTTTGTGCTAGGGGCACCTCGGGCGAAAGCCTTGGCGACGGCGACGCCTGTGGGCGCCGTTTTCCTTGTTGGGGCGACGTGTTCTGTGCCCCCAGCCATGTCTTCCACGGGTGGAAACCTGGTCCATTCCTGGACAAGCGACGGCGGCGCTATCTGCGTCATACCCTTCTTGAAGGCGTCGCTGTGGAAATTCGTCTCGGCCGTGATGTCTCCTTCGGCGGATGTCCTCTGCCTCTTCGGCGCCTGGTTGACGCGAGACGGCGAGTTCTGCATCGGGAAGTCGGAGCTGCTGCATCAGGGGATGTAGCTCGGCAACGATGACGCGGGTCGAACCCTCCTTCTCCGACGGCTGAGGTTCAGCTTTAGAGGCTCGGCAATCGCCGCGGGCGGGGCGTGGGATCAAGGCAGGAAGTCGGAGCTGCTCTTCGGGGAGCCGTTGAGCTCGGCAACGATGACCTGTCGCAGCCTCCTGCTTCGGGCCCGTTGGTCTGACATTTTAGGATGGGCGTCGGTGTTTTGCCATGGAAAGCCGTTGCTGCTAGCTGCTTTGCAACCACGCTCGGCAACGATGACTCATGGTAGTGTGTACCCTACCGCGTTGCGTGGGTGGGCTAACCTTTCGCGGTGTTTGGCACCACGCTTGGTTACCTTTGCTTGTATATAAACTTCATTCGTCTTAATTGAAAGGCAGAGCTCCTGCCATTGTTTCAAAAAAAAAAGATGGTAGGAATACTTGGAACGGTTTCAACTGCTATCGTTGCAATAACTATTGGATTGCCAGTGAGTTCTGCTGTACTTTGCTTGGTGGGAATCTCAACAGCAGTCGCCATTGCTGATGTAACAATAGATGCTTGCATTGCAAAGAATAGTATTTATAAGCCGGCGCTGGCTCCAGACATGCAGAGCCTTTGTGCATTCTCATCATCTCTAGGTGCACTTGTTGGGTATGCTACAAGTGGCATGTTTGTCCATCATCTTGGAGCACAGGTCAATTTCTGTCCAAATGCTTTATTTTGCTAAGTTTCATCATGTCTTTTGGTTCAGTGAGAAATTATATGTTGAATGACTTTTGGCTTAATGTAGGGTGCGTTAGGTGTTATGGCTATACCTCCTGCCACAGTGGTTTTCCTTGGATTTTTCATATATGAGCTGAAAGCACGTCAACATAATGTTAAAGAGAAGGTATGTTGATCAGCGATCTTTCACCATTTAGTTATGATCATATTACTACTTCATTTTATCAACATGATGTTCTATCTGGCACCATCTCATGCGGTTTTGTTTGTCCAAGCTGAATTGTGTTATTCTACATTATTCTTCCAGAATACTATCCTAGCAAAGTTTTAGAATAAAATAACTTTGATGCTTCAGCAATTGAAATTCTTCAGGTAAATCGTTAAATAAATTAATGATTTCTCTGTTGAACCAGAAGTGAACCTAGCGAGTTAACTGAAGAGAGTGGCGATGCATATGTGTGTGGATGGGTGAGTGGGGACAAGAATCCATGTACACAATGTCGTAGTGATGAAAGAAACATGAAGAATACAGAATAACTTGATTTCTCACTGATATGCTAATGAAATGCAGGTTTTGAACAAGGTTAGTGGGGCAGTGAAAGGAATGGTTCGGACTATAAGGTATCCAGTAGTGTGGAAGCCATCTCTTTACATGTTCCTTTCGCTGGCTCTGAGTATCAGCACCCACGAGGGGCAATTCTACTGGTATACTAACAAGACACCACCTAATCCTGGATTTTCACAGGTAAAAGTTCGTTTCCTTGCCTGCTTGATGTGATTGCTAATCAGTAGATCTGTTGAACAGAGCAAGAGTAATCTTTCTTTTCGAGAACAGAACAATGTTAATCTTGATCTGCAGCATAATGGCCTTGTCCTGCACGATCTGAAGTCCGTGGCATGGATGACCCAAAGATGCAGTCTGTTCAGAAAAATGGGTCTGCAGTTAGAAAATAAAATGAGACCAACCTATGAGGAACTAGATGTTTTTTCATTAATTAAGAAGAAAATACGTATCCAAATTCGAGTTGAAGATGAAAGCGGACCTAGGTGGTTAGATGCATGACTACAAGTACCATCCAACTAGTTGAGTTAGGCTCACTTTGAATCGGCAATTCATATTAGTGAACATACTCTGTGTAGAGAAGTCATATTTGTTGTTTTGTACCGCCAGCAGCCCATTGTTTCTTTAACTACTCAACTGTTGACATGCCGGATCCTCACAAATGGTTAGGTTGATGATGTAATTACTGTAGTGATACAGGTGAGGCAGGAAGGGGTGTATTGAACTGAGAACTGTAAGTAGAATAGTGCCAGTGAACTTAAACTTAGTGGTGTATGTGGTCGACACGACACATGATGATCTTCACTTTTCATCTAATTCCTTGCTTCCCACCTTTTAATCTCAGAAGGCAATGGTTTATCTTTATCCTTATAACGCCAAAAGTGCACGAGAGATTGGGAGGAAAGTACAAAAACCTAGGAAGAAAATAAGAAGTCTAGGGCCCTGTTTGGATCACCTAAAACTAAAGTTTAGGTGGACTAAAATTTAGTTGTACTAAAGTTTAGTATATACCATTTTTAGTCTAGTGTGTTTGGATACATGGACTAAAAGTAGACTCATGGCTACCTTTTAGTCCACTTTAGACTACATTTGTCAACTAATGGACTAATGGTTAGTTGTAGTAGGAATTAAAGTTTAGTTCACTTTTAGTTCACATGTTTGGAATTTGGATACGTGGACCTAAAGTTTAGGTGACTAAAGTTTAGGTGGGACTATCCAAACAGGCCCTAGGTACAACACCAATCACTCAAGTAAACTGAAACT
Source organism: Miscanthus lutarioriparius (assembly GCA_904845875.1). NCBI lineage: Eukaryota > Viridiplantae > Streptophyta > Magnoliopsida > Poales > Poaceae > Miscanthus > Miscanthus lutarioriparius. Next base: position 44,560,414 of record CAJGYO010000003.1, on the reverse strand, counting down.
AGCAAAAGCAAGATCTAACTGAAAGAAACCCAGATAAAAAAGCTGCCCTCATGTGGTCCCACCAATATTACTTGCTCAATAATGCTGTCCTCAATGTCCCTAACAGATGCCTATGATGAACTGGTAAACTAATTATCCTATGTTTTTTTTTTTATTTCTTTCTTCTTATTTTAGCCTGGAATGTTATAAGTTATAATCAAGTCTGGGTTGTTCTGTAGAAATGTTCTGTGCAGTAAAGTGTAACCCAGTATAGACAGTAAGATATGAGTCTGTACCACCAATTCAGTATGACTACTCTGTCATGATTCTTCAATAGAAAAGAGTTTCCTGTCGAACAAACAAACAAATAATTGCAAAATCAAGTGCTCTTGAAGAAGAAAAAAAGGTCCGCAAATGCCAAACAGAACATTATTAGGGCATCACTCTCATGAGAATTAATACAACAGATGCATGAAAATCATTGTTGCACCCCCACCTCCTCCATGGATGCAGGAATTCGTGGGGCTGGTCCACGCCATCGGCGCGGTGGCGTCCATGCTGGGCGTACTCGTCTACCACAAGTGCCTCGAGGACTACCCGTTCCGGAGCATCCTCTTCTACGCGCAGCTGCTGTACGGCGTGTCGGGGCTGCTGGACCTCACCTTCGTGCTCCGGTGGAACCTGGCGCTGGGCGTCCCCGACGCGGCGTTCGTGACCCTGGAGGAGTGCGTGTCCCGCGTGGTGGGCCGCGTCCGGCTGATGCCGATGATGGTGCTGAGCACCAAGCTGTGCCCGCCGGGCATGGAGGGCACCTTCTTCGCGCTGCTCATGTGCATCGACAGCCTCGGCACGCTGGCGGCCAAGGCCGGCGGCGCGGCGGTGCTGCGCGCGCTGCGCGTGACCAGGACCGACTTCGGCCGCCTCTGGCTCGCCGTGCTGCTCAGGAACGTGCTCAGGCTCGCCACGCTGGGGGTCATCGGCCTCGTGCCCACAGCGGACCAGACCGACGTGCTGGTGCCGCGCGAGCTCCTGGTGAGCTCGAGCTCGCCGGCGGGTGTGGCCGACGAGGAGGAGGAAGAGAGGCTGCAGCTGGCGATGCTCACTTCACACACTGACGATGTATAATAATGATCAACCACGTTGTCGTATACAAAAGGAGATTGACTGATCCACTAAGCAATAGCAATGGCCGTAGACGGGCTCTCGAGAATATTTCTTCGTCGGGAATGATCTTGAGCATCCTTACTTTCGCTCCTGTCAAACATCACATACTCGCATCCTCAATTCCACATCGAACATCGATCTCGCGTCGCACACACATGACACATGCAACTTGCTGTTAGGCACGATGGACTCTCTCCTCTTGTCGAGAACAGTTCTTCAAAGGGCGTGGCTAGCGTCCGAACGGAGGCGCGCGTCCAGACGCCCGTGTAGCCTGCCTCAGTCCGTCTTCGCCTCTCCCACGAGTGCGCTCCGCCTCTGTCTCTGTGCCTGCCGGTCCTCCCCATGACCCCCTCCTCTCTCTTCGACTCTACGTGCGGGCGACACACGGTGTTGGGATATTAGGGATACCCAAAGCAAGGAAGTTAGCGTTCACGTTGTTTTTTCCGGATGGCTCGAGACGTATTAAAATGTCTCGCCTGACCCCAAGGCCCCGACCCTAAGGCCGCGGGCTCTGTCTCGCCCGACCCCTTGGGTGCGGGCTCCGTCTCGCCCGACCCCAAGGATGCGGGTTCTGTCTCACCCAAGGCCGCGGGCTCCGTGTCGCCCGACCCCTTGGGTGCGGGCTCCGTCTCGCCCGACCCCAAGGACGCGGGTTCTGTCTCACCCAAGGCCACGGGCTCCGTCTCGCCCGACCTCGAGGCCGCGGGCTCCGTCTAGCCTGACCTCGAGGCCGTGGGCTCCGTCTCGTCTGACACCTTGAGTGCGGGCTCCGTCTCGCCTAACCCTAAGGACGCGGTTTTCGTCTCAACCAAGGTTGCGGGCTCCATCTCGCCCGACCTCGAGGATACGGGTTCCGCCTCGTCCGACAGGGACCCATACCGCCGCCAACCACTCCAGGTCTAAGCGTATGTGCTTGGGTCAAAACTTTGACGCCAGGGAAGAGGCTGGCACGCCTTGATGTAACCCATGACCATGACGGGCCATACCTGGGATTCACATCAAGAACAGTGTTGGGCGTGCCGGTGCTGTTCTGCCTAATCCTCGTACGGACGCTGACAAGCGCGTTCGTTCACCACGGTGTCCACCGGGATAGAGTGGAACGCCATGACCGGCAGATGACGCCTGCGCATGGCGCCAGTGATGAACAGGGCCGCGACATGGAGCCGTCCCTGTTGACATCTACGGGATCGGCGAGACCCGCATGAAGGAGAAGAAGGCCCCGGCAACCCTGGAAGCCTTATTCTCTCTCACGTTCTTCTCCTTTTCCTCCTCTGTAACCCACGCTTTCCCTTTGCATATAAAAGGGGAAGCAGGGCACCCCATGAAAAGGGAGAGATCTTGACACAAGAGCACGACACGAGCACACGGCTGAGTAGCAATCGAGCTCTCAGCACCCGTTCACTCCTTCCACCAGAGACTTGGGAGCCTTTCCCTCTCTCGTCTGTTTGTAACCCCTACTGCAAACCAACTGCCGGTAACACGAGCAGCAGCGAACTGGACGTAGGGACGTTTCGCCTGAACTAGTATAAACCCTTGTGTCCTCCGAGCACACCATCCAAGCCAGACACGCAAATACAAATTTACTCGTCAGTGGTCTGAAAACACTGACAGTTGGCGCGCCAGGTAGGGACTTTTTGCGTTTCTCGATGTCCACATCAAGCCTCGGATGGCTAGTCACGGCGTCAGCTGGGTCCTGGGCATGCACGTGCGCTTCGGAAACCTAGACTTCATCATTACGACGGAGGGAGAGTTGGCGCAGGTTCCCGCTGTCGTCCAACCTCTCCACTCTGTCGGCCTCGACACGATCGCTGAGGCGCTTGAGGAGCTGCAGCTGCACGCATCAGAGCCCCACGCCCCCAGGAGCGACCAGCTCCTCGGCTCCGATTATGGGAGGCTAGAGCGCCAGCTCGGTGCCTTCCTAGGACCCCGACCGTCCTGGGAGGACCTGTACCGTCTCACCTTCTCGTTCGCCAAGGTCATGACGTAGCTTGCCGGAGGAGAGTCGCTCTCCCCAGAATACCTCATCCGGAGCGCCCCGATAGCGCTCCCGTTCGGTCTGCGCGACGCCGTAGAGACCGTTGGCCACCTTGTGGCGCAGCGCATGCCCCCATCCCCTACGAACGACGAGTTCATGGGGATGACCGAATATGTCGCGGAATCTTTTCACGACCTTCTCATAGGAGAATTGGAATCGGCCTCCGACTCTGACTCCTGCAGGGCGAGCCATCACCCCTTACGAGAATGTTTCATGGCAGGTACCCCGAGGGATACATCGAAAGCATCCACGAGGGAGGGCTACCCCAACAGATGACCTTGACAACAAGGTCAAGGGGGATACAGGGGCCCCACCTCGCCTGTGGGTAGAGCAACTGAGGGCGCGCACCAAAAGCTCGAAGAAGCACGACTCTAGCTCGAGCAGAAACACGCGGAGCTCGAGCGAGAGATCGAGCGCCATGGAGACGGTGAGCGTGCGCACGCCGTGGCCCGTGACGTGAACCAGAGGATCATCGAGGACGAAGAAGCCCTCCCACACTTCACCTGGGCAAGCCAGAACGTCGTTGCCACGGCGGCCTTGCTCTAGGGCTTCTAGGGCCCACGACACCTGAGGATCATTAGGCCCATCGTGAGATTCGCATGCTACTCGAGCGTGCGGCGGTGCAGCAGGTCGAGAGCTCGTTGTCCCAACGATGCAAGCTCGACGCCAGCCAGCGCGCGCCCTCAGAGCGACCCGACAGGGACATGTCAGTCCACCAGGCGCAATGAGGTGGCAGGCCATGTGCCGTGGCCCCAGTGCATGAGCGTGTCGGCCTCCATCGTGATGCGCGCAACGCCCTAGATGCCCACAGGCATGACCGCGTCGATGAGAGGGAGGAGGCTAGCCACAGCTACCACCCTCGTTGTGGCGGACGCTATGACAACGGCGAGGATCGAAGGCTGAGCCCCGACTTACCGAGACCTTAGGCCTTTGGCCGACACATCCTCAATGTCGTCTTCCCACCGTGGTACCGACCGCCGACCAACATCCCAAAATACTCTGGGGAAACAAACTCCGGACTGTGGCTAGAGGATTATGGGTTTGCTTGCCAAGCCTGTGGAGCGGATAGTGACAATTTCATTATCCGCAACCTTCCATTGTTCCTGGCCGATTCGGCGTGAACGTGGTTGGAACACCTTCCGCCCAACCGAATCCAAAGTTGGGTGGACCTAAAAGAGATCTTCATGGGAAACTTCCAGGGCACATACACGCGTCCTAAAAACCCATGGGATCTCAAAAACTGTCGATAGAAGACCGAGAAAACTCTTTGTGGGTACATCCGATGCTTCTATCGGCAGTGCAACGAGCTACCTGATGTCACCGACGCTGATGTCATAGGAGCTTTCCTGTCTGGGACCTCCTATGAGTCCCTGGTTCACAAGCTAGGACGTAAGGGCCCGCGAACCACCAAGGAGCTCCTCGACATCGCCACCAGCCATGCCTCGAGCGAGGAGGTGGTCGGGGTGATTTTCGACCGCCCCAAGGGCAAGGCAAAGCAGGACGAGGACACCGGCGAAGGCGCCTCCAACCGCCCCAACAAGAAGAAGAACAAGCAGCGGCATGAGGGCTCGCTCGTGGCCACTGCCGACCGCAAGGGGGTCGGAAGCCCGCCGAGGGTACCCCGGACCACTTCGAGAAGCTACTCGAAGGGTCATGTCCGAACCATGCTTTCTCCATCAAGCACCTATACAAGGACTGCGTCCTTATGAAGCAGTTCTTGTTCGGAGGCTCCAACAAGGGGGAGCATAGGAAGGAGACCAAGCCAGCCGCAAACGACGCCGAGGGGAAGGACGGTGGATTTCCGATGCTGGATGGCTACCTCATGATCTTCGGAGGGTCGGTGGCCTATGACTCCAAGCACCGCCAGAAGCTTGCATGCCACAAGGTCTATTCGGTCAAGCTAGTCGAGCCTTTCTTCCTTTAATGGTCGGAGTCTGCCATAACCTTTGATCAGACCGACCACCCAGAAAGCGTCCCGCAGCCAGGAAGATATCCGAACGTGGTCGACCCGATCATGGCACGAAGTGACTCACCAAGGTGCTGATGGATGGAGGCATCGGCCTCAACATCATGTACGCTGAAACGCTCGATGCCATGGGCATCGACCGATCATGCATCCGGCCGACCGGAGCGCCTTTCCACGGCATCATGCCTTGAAAGCAGGCCGTGCCACTTGGGTAGATCGATCTACCCATCATCTTCGGGGATCCGATCAATTATAGGATGGAGACCCTTACCTTCGAGGTTGTCGGGTTCCATGGGACCTACCATGCCATCTTGGGACGTCCATGCTACGCGAAGTTCATGGCCGTCCCCAACTACACCTATCTGAAGTTGAAGATGTCAGGTCCATGCAGGGTCATCACCATCGGCACCTCCTTCCAGCGCGCCTACGAGTGCGAGGTCGAGTGTTGCGAACACGCCACGGCAACTGTCGCCTCAAAAGAGCTTGCGGCCATCAAGGAGGAGGTCATCGAAGAAGCGCCCGACCCCAAGCGGTTGGCTGAGTCTTTCGAGCCTGTAGAGGGCGCCAAGGAGATCCTCATAGACGCCAGTGGCTCAGAGGGCAAAGTGGTGCGCATCGGCACCACGCTTTCCTCCAAATAGAAAAAGCGCGCTCGCCGACTTCCTCCACGCCAACAGAGATATCTTTGCGTGGAGACCCTCGAACATGCCAGGCATTCCAAGAGAAGTCACCGAGCACGCCTTGAAGATTAGGCCAGGCTCCAAGCTGGTAAAGCAGCGCCTATGTCGCTTCGACGAGGAGAAACACAGGGCCATCGGCGAGGAGATTGCGAAGCTTTTGACGGCCAGGTTCATCAAGAAAGTATACCACCCCGAGTGGTTAGCCAATCCCGTTCTTGTACGAAAAAGAGTGGGGAATGGAGAATGTGTGTTGACTACATGGGTCTCAACAAAGCGTGTCCAAATGATCTGTTTCCTTTGCCATGCATAAACCAAGTAGTCGACTTGACCTCAGGGTGTGAAACCCTTTGCTTCCTTGATGTGAACTCTGGGTACCATCAAATCGCGATGAAAGAGTCCAACCAGCTCGTGACATCTTTCATCACCCCATTCGGATCGTTCTGCTATGTCACGATGTCGTTCAGTCTAAAAAACACAGGGGCTACGTATCAGCGTTGTATGCTTAAGTGTTTCGAGGACCTCATTGGGCGAACCGTTGAGGCCTACATGGACGACATCGTGGTCAAGTCCAAATGGGCGGACCAGGTCATAACCAACCTAGAACATACCTTCACCAAACTCCGAGCAAACGGCATCAAACTCAACCTCGAGAAATGTGTTTTTGGGGTCCCGAGGGGTATGCTGCTGGGTTTTATCGTCTTCAAGCGTGGCATCAAAGCCAACCCGATGAAGATCTCAGCCATCATGAGGATGGGCCTGATCTAGAACATAAAGGGGGTACAACGAGTAACAAGGTGCCACACCGCGCTCAGCCGCTTTATCTCACACCTCGGCGAACAAGGTATCCCCCTCTATCAACTTTTGAAGAAGGCCGACTGCTTCGAATGGACGCCCGAGGCCCAGGAGGCACTTGACAAGGTCAAGCAGCTCCTGACGAAGGCCCCAATCCTGGTTCCCCCAACCGACGGAGAACCGCTTCTGCTCTACATTGTAGCCACCACGCAAGTGGTCAGCGCCGCCCTAGTGGTAGAGCGAGAAGAAGAGGGACACGTCCTCAAAGTGTTGTGTCCCGTGTACTTCATTAGCGTGGTCTTGTCTGATTTCAAGACTCGCTACCCCCAAATCTAGAAACTCATGTACGCCATCCTTATTGCCAAGAGAAAGCTACGTCACTACTTCGAGTCGCGTCCGGTGATGGTCGTGACGTCCTTTCCTCTCGGTGAGGTCGTCCAAAACCGAGATGCCACAGGAAGAATCACGAACTGGGCACTCGAGCTGATGGGTCAAGGCATTTCATATGCCCCTCGGACGGCTATCAAGTCCCAAGTACTGGCTGATTTCATTGCAGAGTGGATCGAGATCCAAATGTCGCCAGCAGTCATCAACCAACAGTACTGGATGATGTACTTTGATGGGTCACTGATGAAGAAAGGCGTCGGCACGAGGCTGATCTTTGTTTCGCCCCTCCAGGTACGCATGAGGTACATGGTTCGCATCTATTTCCCCTCCAACAATGTGGTCGAGTATGAGGCACTCATCAACGGCCTGCGCATCACCATCGAGTTGGGTATCCGATGGCTTGATGTTCAGGGCGACTCCTAGCTGGTCATCGACCAAGTCATGAAGGAATCAAGCTACCACAATGACAAGATGGTTACGTATCGCCGAGAAGTCCACCAGCTAGAGGACAAGTTCAACGGTCTCGAGTTCAATCACATCCCGAGGCATCTCAACAAGGCGATCGACACGTTGGCGAAAATGGCATCCGGCCAAGAGCTAGTACCGATGGGCGTCTTCGCCAGTGATCAGTATAAGCCCTTGGTCCGCTGAGGAGACAGAACAGACCGAAGTCATGGAGCTTGATGAGGATCCAACGACAGAGCCTGACCCTTTGGCCGACTGGAGGACGCCTTACCTCGACTACCTCCTTCGTGAGGCGCTGTCGACAGACAAAATAGAGGCTCAGTGGCTCACGCGCTGCGCCAAGTCCTTTGTCGTTATTGAGGGCAACCTCTACATGTGAAGCCACACTGGGATCCTGCAGCGCTGCATCCCCATCGAACAAGGGAAGTAGCTGCTGAGTGATATCCACGGTGGGGTCTATGGGCACCATGCCGCACCTAGGACCCTAGTTGGAAACATGTTCCGACAAGGCTTCTACTGGCCGACCGCAGTAGCCGACGCTGAACAAATTGTGCGTACCTATGAACGATGTCAATACTACGCTCGGTAGACCCACCTACCGGCCCAAGCACTCCAAATGATCCCCATCACGTGGTCATTCGTGGTCTAGGGGCTCGATCTGGTTGGACCTCTCAAGAGGGAGCCTGGGGGCTATACGCACTTGCTTGTCACCGTAGACAAGTTTACAAAGTGGATAGAGGCTTGACCGATTTCCGTGATCAAGTCCGAGCAAGCCATGATGTTCTTCCTTGACATCGTCCATCGCTTTGGAGTCCTGAACTCCATTATCATGGACAACGGCACGTAGTTCATCGGGAAAAAGATCCTCCAATTCTGCGATGAATACCACATCCACGACGATTGGGCTGTCATGGCGCACCCCGCGCGAACGGACAGGTCGAGCACGCGAATGGCATGGTCCTACAAGGCCTCAAGCCTAGGACCTTCAACCTATTGAATAAGTTTGGCAGACAATGGGTCGCAGAGCTTCCCACAATGCTCTAGAGCCTGAGGATGACCCCCTGCTAGGCCACTAGCTACACGCCATTCTTCATGGTCTATGGTTCTGAGTCTATCCTCTCGACCGACCTCGATTATGGAGCACCAAGGGTCAGGGCATATGACGAACAAGGAGCCAAGGCGTCCCTCGAGGATGCCATGGACCAGCTAGATGAAGCGCGCGGCGTTGTCCTCCTCTGCTCGGGCAAGTACTAGCAAGCGTTGTGCTGATACCATAACCGTCGAGTACGGGGTCGGGCCTTCAACGTCGGGGACCTGGTGCTCTGCCTCGTCTAGAGCAACAAGAACCGCCACAAGCTCTCTCCGCCATGGGAGGGACCATACGTCATCGCAGAGGTGCTCTGACCAGGCACCTATAGGCTCAAGACCATCGACGGCAAATTCCTTATCAACACCTGGAACATCGAACAACTATGTCGCTTTTACCCTTAATTTACACACACTTTCTCTTATCGGTTTCGCTATCGACTCCTCGATCTTTAGTGACATCCGACCCCTACAACGACAAGGGGTCAGACCTAACCTAGGGGTTGATAAGAGCATATCTATCTGGTAGACATTCTCTATGCCCGACCCTTTCTCACGTTAAGATCTAGAAGCAAGGGTTGCGGAAATAAACGCTGAGTAAAACTGGAAGGACCACAAGAAACCTACACCCCAGCGGCTATGGCATTTTTGCTCACCAGCGTGATCAGAGTTTATTGCCCGCACCCTGAGCTTTTTAGCCTTAACTACGAAAAGAGTCGAAACGTATTAAAGAGTATATCTATCCGGTAGGCATTCTCTATGTCCGACCCTTTCTCACTGAAAGCATCTAGGCCCCTAATTGGGTTTTGGTGATTAATGATGACACAAAATTACTATGACTAATGTGTGTTTTGCAGAAGTAATTTAAGTTAGGTCATGGTAATGGAAATTGATTGGGCAATCATGGTTGTCATGCCCCTATCGATGGAAATTGTTTTGGTTTTCAAAGGATGGACGACAAGGTTAAGGACAGACTAGTTCTAAGTGTCGTTTGATGTTAGGGAGACACTTAGAGTAGTTTAGGACTTTGTTTTTCCTTTGGCCATACTATTAAGGGGGTATGGACTAATAGCTTGACCTAGGTGAGTCTAATGGATTAGGTGTGGTGCACACATGTCAAACTTAAAACTAGGTAGCTCAGGAATAGCCCTAAGATCGATAGAAGTTGAAAGCATCTAGGCCCCTAGTTGGGTTTCGGTGATTAATGACAATACAAGATTACTATGACTAATGTGTGTTTTGCAGCGGCAATTAAGTTAGGTCATTGTAATGAAGATCGATTGGAAAATCAAAGTTGTCATGCCCCCTCAATGGAAATCATTTCGGTTTTTAAAGGATGGACGACAAGGTTAAGGATGACTAGTTCTAAGTGTCGATTGGAGTTGGAGAGACACTTAAAGTAGTTTAGGACTTTGTTTTTCCTTTGGCCGTACTATTAAGGGGGGTATGGATGGGTAGCTTGACCTAGTTGAGTCTAGTGAGTTAGGTGTGGTGCACACTTGTCAAAACTAGCTCTAGGTAGCTCCTATGAATGCCTAAGATCCTTTGGAGCAAACTTCATTCACATATGTTCAGAAGTTGGAAGTGAATGGAGGGTCAAACACTGACCGGACGCTGGCCTCGGTGTCACCGGACGCTGGCCGTAGGGTCCGGTCAGTTCATTTGATCATCGTCTGCGTTCGGTGTGACCGGACGCTGGAGAGGTCAAGTGACCCGACGCTGAAAGGCAGCGTCCGGTCGACTCCAGAAAGGTTCCAGTGAAGGGAATCTACGACCGGACGCGTCCAGTCGGTACTGACCGGACCCTGAGGGTTCAGCGTCCGATCGAGTCCAGTAAGGTTCCAGTAAGGGTTTTATGCGACCGGACGCGTCCGGTCAGTGCTGACCGGACCCTGCCAGCGTCCGGTCAATACATTTTTACTGGTTCGCGGGTTGAACTGACCGGAGCGTCCGGTCACCCCCGCAGAAGGTCATAACGGTTTGTTTTTCAGGCTGCCTTATAAATAGAAGCTCCACTCGTGTGTGGAGCTGCTTTTGCTCATTCCAACAACTGAGAAACACGTTTGTGAGTGCCAAGAAGAGCAAAGTCCTAGTGAGGTAATTGAGATTTGAGAATCTAAGAGAGTAGCCTCATTAGTGAATCAAGAGTAGTCAAGTGTGCATCCATCTTCTCATTAGGCTTCGCGTGGTCAAGTGAGAGTTCGTGCTTGTTACTCTTGGTGATCGCCATCACCTAGATGGCTTGGTGGTGATTGGGAGCTTGGCGTTCACCCAGCGGAGCTTGTGGGTGACCCAACTCAAGTTGTGAGCGGCTTTGGGTGATTCGCTGCGACGAAGTGTCGAAGAATCAACCCGTAGAGAGCACTTGATCCTTGCGCGGATCAAGGGGGAGCTACACCCTTGCGCGGGTGCTCCAACGAGGACTAGTGGGGAGTGGCAACTCTCCGATACCTCGGCAAAACATCGCCGCGTTCCTTCCTCTCTCCATTTACTTTGAGTATTTACTTTAAGTATTTACTTTGAGCAATTCAATACTTGTCCTTACATTCATAGAATTGCTATGCTAGAGTAAGTTTGGAACATAGGTTGCAAGTCTTTTGTGCGTTAATTTGATAGAATCTCTTTTCTAGGCACAAGGGGTTAATTGGGCTATCCGTAGGATTTGATTATTGCAAGAGAATTTAAAATTAGCCCAATTCACCCCCCCTCTTGGGCATCTTGATCCTTTCAATTGGTATCGGAGCCTCGTGCTCACATTTTTAAACTTAACCGCTTAGAGTAAGATGTCTCACGGGGATGGACCTCCTCCTACCTTCGAGGGGGATGATTTTTCATATTGGAAAATTCACATGGAGGCATACCTAGAAGCTCTAGACGTTGGAATACTTAGAGCCGCCTCTCAAGGGTTCCCAACACCTAAGAATCCTGCTCAACTTCAAGGCGATGAAGTGAATTATGAAAAATGGAATGCAAAGGCTCGCAACACCATCTTTAGAGGTCTTTGCAAAGATGTGTTCAACCGCGTAAGGAACCACAAAGACACCCATGCTCTATGGTCGAACGTTTGTGCGCTCCATGAGGGAACTAAGAGTGAGCGTGAGGAACGCTATCATCTTGTGATTAAAAAGCTAAATTCATTTGAGATGCTTCCCAAGGAATGTGCTAATGAGATGTATTCACCTTTGAATGTTCTTGTAGAGGAAGTCAATGGGCTTGGACTTACTCAAATGTCGCCATCCGACGTTGTGAGAAAGATCTTGAGTGTCCTCCCCATTGACAAATATGGCCATATTGTGACCGTGCTACACCAAGGTGATCTTTCCACCGCTACACCGACACAAATCTTGGGAAAGATCAATGCTCATGAGATGTACATGCACATCACCCCACAAGATGGCTCATCCTCTACAAAGAAGAAAGAGAAGGACTTAGCATTCAAAGCTAGCCAAGATAAGGGCAAAGCAAGACTTGAGTACGAGAGCTCAAGTGATGAAGATGATGAAGAAAGCCTTGCTCTCATGGTGAAAAAGACCGCCAAGATGCTAAAAAGGCTAAACAAGAGTGGTATCAAGTTTGACGGTAAGAAGAAGAAGTTCTTCACTAGCTCAAGAAGGAAGCCAATCTCCGAAATGGATTGCTACAATTGTGGCGAACTTGGCCATCTAGCTCATCAATGTACAAAGCCCAAGAAAGACAAGTTCAAGAACAAGAACAAGGGCAAGAAAGATGACTTAAGCAATGAAGATGATGATGAGAAGAAAAAGAACAAGCCATACAAGAAGAGAGATGGCAAAAAGAGGGATTTCTACAAGAAGAAGAAAGGTGGAAAGGCCTACATTGTTGGTGATTGGCTCACGGACATTGATTCATCAAGTGGATCATCCGATGATGATAGTGACGATGAAAAGGTGGCCGCCATTGCTATTGATCTTGCATCTTCACCGCCATCATTGCCATCATCCTCTACACACCTATGCCTTATGGCCAAGGGTGAACGCAAGGTAACTAAGAGTAATGATAGTAGTGATGATGAACATGCTAGTGATGATGATAGCGATAGCGATGATGATGACTCACCTACATATGATGATCTTGTCAAAATATTAAGAAAATACACTAAGATCATTAGAAAGAGTAGAGCTACAAATGAAAAGCTTGATGCTAAAAATGATTCACTCTTAGCTAAGTGTGATACATTTGAAAAGGTTAATGATGAGCTTCGAGAAGCTAATGATGCTATATCATCCAAACTCAAGGAACTCAAATCCTCCAAGAAAGAGCTTAAATAAAAACATGATAAACTTGAGTGGGTGCACAATGAACTCATCACTAGCCACAACAAGCTAAAAGATGAATACACTACTCTTAAGATTAATCATGATACTCTTGTTATTGCTCAAGAATTTTTACCAAATGCGCCACATGATGCTACTAACCATGTTGTCAAGATTGATATAGCTACCTCATGTGATGATTTAATTGATGAAAGCATTGAGCATAGATCTAGTAGCAAAGGCAAGCAAGTGGTTGAGTGCAATGACTATGATGAGTATGTCAAGCTCAAGAGTGACAATGAGAAGCTCATGAAAGATCTTGAAGAGATGAAAAGTCACAACACCATTGTGCTAGAAACTCTTGATCATGACAAAGAGTTGATCCTTGAGAATGAGAAGCTGAAGGAAGAAAACAAGGAACTCAAGGGAGAGAAGAATAATAATATTCTCAAGGAAGAGAACAAGAAGCTCAAGATGGAGAAAGAGCACCTCAAGGTGGGATTGAGCAAGTTTGCTAGAGGCAAGCATCTCCAAAGTGAGCTACTCATGAATACCGTCATGAAGATGGATAGAAGTGGCATTGGATATATGGCAAGTGTAGAAAAGATGAAGGCCCAAGCTCAACACCAACAATCAAAGCCAAAGCCAAAGCCAAAGAGATGTTTTGAGTGTGGACAAGAAGGCCACTTTGCTCATGAGTGTCAAACTCCACCACCACAACCCTTGCCCAAGCATGCTAGACCCTTTGCTTTCAATGCTCACTACATGCTTAGAAAAGATTCTAGTGGAAAGATGAAAGTCATGTTCTTAGGACCCCCCAACAAGAGTAGGCCTAAGAAGATTTGGGTGGCTAAGTCACTTGTTGAGAAGGTGAAGGGCCCTTAACAAGTTTGGATCCCTAAAGCTTGAATCTCTTGTGTGTAGGTGAACTACAAGACCGGTGGAAGTCATTGGGTTATTGATAGTGGTTGCACTCAACATATGACCGGTGATCCTCGTATGTTCACCTCACTAGATGAAGAGGTAGATGGACAAGAGAAAATAATATTTGGAGATAATTCAAAGGGCAAGGTTAAAGGATTGGGCAAAGTGGCAATATCAAATGATCATTCCATCTCCAATGTGCTCTATGTTGCTTCATTAAGCTTCAACTTGCTATCCGTTGGGCAATTGTGTGATCTTGGTTTTCAATGCTTATTCACCGAGAAGGAGGTTGTTGTATCCAAGGTAGATGACAATCAAGTGATATTCAATGGATTTAGATACAACAACTTATATCTAGTTGACTTCACCTCCGAAGATGCAAACTTGAAGACTTGCCTATTCACCAAAACAATACTTGAGTGGCTATGGCATAGAAGACTTGCTCATGTTGGGATGAGCTCACTCAAGAAACTTATGAAGAATGATTTGGTGAGAGGGTTGAAGGATGTGAGGTTTGAAAAGGACAAGCTCTATAGTGCATGTCAAGCCGGCAAGCAAGTTGCAAACACTCATCCAACCAAAGCTTTCATGTCAACCACAAGAGTGCTAGAACTCCTACACATGGATTTATTTGGACCAACAACATACAAGAGTTTGGGAGGAAATCTCTATTGTCTTGTGATTGTGGATGACTATTCAAGGTATACATGGGTGTTCTTCCTTCATGACAAATCCGAAGTTGCATCTTGCTTCAAGAAGTTTGCCAAGAGAGCTCAAAATGAATTTGAAGTGAAGCTCAAGAAGATAAGAAGTGACAATGGCAAAGAGTTTGACAACACAAATATAGAAGCTTATTGTGATGAAGTTGGAATCAAACATGAAGTCTCCATGACTTATACTCCTCAACAAAATGGTGTAGTTGAGAGGAAGAACCGGACTTTGATCACTCTTGCAAGGACAATGCTAGATGAGTACAACACCCCCGAAGCTCTATGGGCGGAAGCAATCAACACCGCATGTTATGCATCTAATCGCCTATTCCATCAAAAGTTCCTTGGCAAGACACCTTATGAGTTGCTAAATGGGAAGAAGCCGGACGTCTCATTCTTTAGGGTGTTTGGTTGCAAATGCTACATCTACAAGAAGCGGCAACACCTAGGGAAGTTTCAAAGACGTTGTGATATAGGTTTTCTTGTTGGTTACTCATTGAAGTCCAAAGCATATAGAGTATTTAATCATTGCACCGGCTTGGTTGAAGAAACATATGATGTGGAATTTGATGAATCTAATGGCTCCCAAGGAGCACATGAGAATCTTGATGATGTAGGTGATGAGCCGTTGAGAGAGGCTATGAAGAATATTCCGGTGGAAGACATCAAGCCAAAAGATGATGAAGATGATGTACAAGTAATTGATCAACCCTCTTCATCAAGTGTACCACAAGATGGTGAAAAAGATGGGAGAGTTGAAAATGAAGATACTCATGTCTCCTATGAGCAAATGGTGGTACAAGCACAAGATGTTGATGCTCCACAACCTCCTCCTCAAGTGGTCAATAGAAGAAATACACCTCTCCTACAAGATCATCCACAAGATCTCATCATAGGGAGTCCATCAAATGGTGTAATGACTCGATCTCAAAAACTTACTTCATTTATTGTTCATCACTCTTTTGTCTCTTGCTATGAGCCTACCAAGGTAGAAGAAGCTCTTAAAGATCCGGATTGGATCAATGCCATGCATGAAGAGTTGAACAACTTCACTTGCAATGAAGTTTGGACTCTTGAAGAGCGACCAAAAGGTGCAAGAGTCATTGGAACGAAGTGGGTGTTCCGCAACAAGCAAGATGATCAAGGTGTGGTTGTGAGGAACAAGGCAAGACTAGTTGCAAAGGGGTTCTCTCAAGTTGAAGGTTTGGATTTTGGAGAGACCTTTGCACCGGTTGCAAGATTAGAAGCCATCCGTATCCTTCTTGCATATGCATCACATCATGAAATGAAACTATATCAAATGGATGTGAAAAGTGCATTTTTAAATGGCTTTATTAATGAACTAGTCTATGTTGATCAACCTCCCGGGTTTGAAGACCCTAGACATCCTAATCATGTTTATAGGTTGTCCAAGGCACTATATGGGCTTAAGCAAGCCCCAAGAGCTTGGTATGAGCGCCTTCGGGACTTCCTCATTGAGAAGGGCTTCACTATTGGGAAGGTCGACACCACACTATTCACCAAGAAGCTTGATGGGCATATCTTCATTTGTCAAGTATATGTTGATGATATCATCTTTGGATCATCAAATGAAGACTCGTGCAAAGAATTTGATGAATTGATGTCAAAGGAATTCAAGATGTCAATGATTGGTGAGCTTACATTCTTTCTTGGTTTTCAAATCAAGCAAATGAAAGAAGGCATCTTCATCTCTCAAGAGAAATATACAAAGGATCTTCTCAAGAGATTCAAGATGGATGAATGTAAGCCAATCAAGACACCAATGCCTACAAATGGACATCTCGACCTAGATGAGGGAGGTAACCCGGTTGATCAAACTCTCTACCGTTCTATGATTGGTAGCTTGTTATATTTAACCGCATCTAGGCCCGACATCATATTTAGTGTGTGTATGTGTGCTAGATTTCAAGCTAGTCCTAAGGAAACTCATTTAATTGCCGTAAAAAGAATCCTTAGGTATCTTAAGCACACACCACGCATTGGCCTTTGGTATCCCAAAGGAGCTTTATTTGAATTAATTGGCTATTCCGATTCGGATTACGCCGGATGCAAAGTTGATAGAAAGAGCACATCCGGAGGGTGCCATTTGCTTGGTAGATCACTTGTGTCTTGGTCCTCCAAGAAACAAAATAGTGTGGCTTTGTCCACCGCCGAAGCGGAATACATTACCACGGGTGCTTGCTGTGCACAAATATTATACATGAAACAAACTTTGCTAGACTATGGAGTAGTTCTAGAGAAAGTACCTCTTTTGTGCGACAATGAAAGTGCAGTAAAACTTGCAAATAATCCGGTTCAACACTCTCGCACCAAGCATATAGATATCCGCCATCACTTTCTAAGAGATCATGTGGCTAAAAATGATATATCACTAGAAGGTGTAAGATCCAAAGATCAATTAGCGGATATCTTTACGAAACCGCTAGATGAGGCTACATTTTGTAGATTGCGAAATGAGCTCAATATGCTTGATTTTAGTAACTTCACTAAAAATTGAGCTTGTGTTGTCCCTTGCATTCATTGTAATATACAACATGTTTAATTTGTGGCAATGCATATAGGGCTTGTCTAACATGGTTAAGATAACCGCCGAAAAGCGTGTGAAGAAGCTTAACCTTGGATCAAACTTGACAAGCAACTAGATTTACTTACAAGTATTGCATATGCATGAATGTTGTTTTGTCGTTTTGTTCCATTTGCCCTCTTGTTGCCTATTTTCTTAAAAAAAATTATAGCCTAAGGTAAAATATTTTGAAAAATATGAGGGTTTGAGAGAGGTCACTCACATCAGTCCCAATTGGTGTTTATTTGGATCTTATTCAAGTTGGGACTTGATTGGGAACAGGCAGCGCGAAGGAAGTTTGAAGATTTACTGAAAAAGGTGCATCGGACGCTGCACCGGACGCTGCTGTCCAGCGTCCGGTCAGTTCATAGGAGGTGAACTGCTTGTGAAGGAGTGACCGGACGCTGCATCTGTGCGTCCGGTCAGGAAGGGTTCAGCGTCTGATCAATCGGAGGAAGACCAAGTTGTGCTGACCGGACCCTGCCTGTGTCCGATCATGGACCACCGGACGCATCCGGTCTAGATTCCAGAGGAAGTGGCCCTCTCTGGAATCGACCGGACGCTGGGTGGTAGCGTCCGGTTGCTACCACCGGAGCGTCCGGTCAATGGATCTCGCGCGTTTTCAGGACTCTTTTCCGTTTCCTTCTCTATCACGTCGGGGGATCTATTTAATTCGGCCGTTCCTTCGTTTTTGATTCCCCGTGACCTAGCCCTAGTCCTTGCCGTCGCCTCCACAGCTCGCCAGCCGCGCTCCGCCGTGCTCCTGCCTCGCCGCACCACCGCTGCTCACCCGCGCCAGCGCCACCGCGCCAGCACAGCCTGCGCCTCCCTTGCCCGTGCTCGCCCGGCCCCCATGCCAGTCGCGTGCCACCATAGCTCGCTGCGCCGCTGTGCTTCCCAGCGCGCCACCGTGCCACTGCGTTCAACCGGCCCTCTCGTCACTGCTAAGCGCCGTGTGCTCTAGCCCCATCTCCTCTTGATAAGGCTAGCTCCTTGTTTCAATTTCAATTTGTTAGACCAAATTGCAATACAATGCGCTGATTTCAAAAATTCTAGGGCCACCAGTTCATCACTGCTCCTTGTAACCCTAGCCCTTGACGGTTCCGAGGATTCCCCCCACGTGTCGCATCTTATCTTTTCTCGGATCGCTGATCGTTAGGTAGAAAGCCATTCGATTCAAGTTCGCATCTACATTGCTTTCTCTATTAGGGTTTCGCATCTATTAGACATATTATATTTATTTGTATATCCATCTATTATATCGTGCAGCGAGTCGGTTCCGTTGTGGTTCTTGTGGCAGTTGGCAGTCAACTTGCAGCCAAGCTCGCGAGTACGGACCGAGGCCAAGCCTCAAAAGCGGTAGTTTGACAGTTGATCTTCATCAGCGGCAGTTCATCATCTTGTCAGTTCAGATGGCTCGCACCAAAAACGTTGGTGGTGGCCCAGGTGATGATGATCGGAGGCCCCTGCCTCGCCAGCCAGCCGGATCGAAGGGCAAGTCAACCAAGCAGGTGACATCCAAGAAGAGGAAGTACCCAGATAGAGAGACAGCCAGAGCGGCAGCAGTTGCAGAGGCAGCAGATCGTGCTGAGAGAGGTGGTGCCCGCAGTGGTCTTGTCATTGCAGATCAGCCGGTTTCACCAGCACTGAGAGCTGCTCTTGAGGAGGTTGAGCGTCGTCACGGTAGTCTAGCAGGTACTGCCACGTTTGCAGGATGGTGGATTGTCATTGTGGAGGGTCAGTCAATAGTATAGGAGTCACAGTCATCACAGCAGCCCCCACCAGCAGAGCCACAGCCTGCTCAGGAGACTCAGGAGGGTTAGCAGGCCGAGGAGACCAAGCCAGCACCTCAGTTACGCCGCTCTAGTCGTACTAGTGCTACAGTTCCACCGAGGCCAGCTACACAGCGTAGGGGCTCACGCCCACCGCCCAGACCATAGGGTTTGCCTCCAGTGGTACACCTTGACTTGAGGGCCGCCACAGCCAGACAGGTTCGCCAGTTGAGATTTGTTGAGTTCGATGTGTGGTTCCCTCGGAGGAGGGATGAGAGAGCAGTAGAGGGGTTTTACACGCCACTGCAGGAGGATTTCTACAATGCTTATCTCAACAGTGGGGCTGTGTTCAGATCTCAGAGAGTCTGCAGTATAGAGCCTATTGTGGCAGCAGTCGGAGAGCATATCTGTCCTTACTTGTCATATCTACCGGGGCTTACAGATCTGATTGGCCGGACAGGAGTGTATGTACCATCTTGGGTTCGGCAGTTCTACGCATCACTCTATGTTGACCCACATCATAACTTCATTCATTTTGCACTCAACGACAGAGATTACAGAGTGATGAGCCAGAGGGCCAGGGAGATACTGAGGCTACAGGAGCAGCCTGTCAGATTGCATGAGGTGTGTTATGGACAGCAGGAGCCTCCTAGGTGTCCTCATGGAGGGATAGTGCCCCCTACTGATCTTGTGCACCATTGCTTTAAGGAGCCTTTTGGTGAGGGGTCGAGGAGGAACCCCGATGACCTGACTCCTATAGCTCGAGTACTAGAGGCTATCATCAGGAGGACACTTCTTCCCCGGTTGGGATACAGAGAGGGTCTGACTCGCCTACAGCTCTGGCTCCTTAATGCCCTGATGCAGCAGACTGTGTTCGACATTTGGGACCTCCTTCTATCAGAGATGGAGGATATTATAGCTGAGGGTTTCAAGGGTCGTAGGCAGCTCCCTTATGCACATTGGATCACATTCTTGATACTCAAGTCTGTGCAGGTCCGAACCCCAGAGATGGTTGCCGAGTACAAAGGTGCCACTATAGAGTTCCCGACTTACAACATGGCATGGCGAGAGGATCGAGCACAAGACACCACGAGGCACCTACTCGGCCCGATCGTCGTCCGGATGTTCTAGAGTCGCATTTCAGCAGAGGCGAGATTATCGAGGCATAGCCGCCTCTCGAGGAGGAGTAGCTTGAGGCCTGGCAGGAGGTGAGCGAAATCTGATGGCAGCTCGACGGCGACTACCACCCTATTCCTCGATGCCTCCATGCGAACCACGATCTGAGGCCGGCGATTCTAGCTTAGCACCACCCGCACCTCGAGACGGACCCGCTCTTATTGCCATACTTGAGCGGATGCAGCAGGACCGAGCTCGCCGAGCATGAGAGACAATTGCTAACTTTGCATTGCGATTCAGGCTCGTCGGGGCGAGTTTGAGGCAGCAGCAGGTACTCCAAGAGCAAAGCAGAAGAGATGCACAAAGAAGAGATCCTATTGCAACAGCATCTTATGGGCTTCATGCAGCATGTTGTGACAGCTCTTGGGGCCCCACAGCCACAGCCTTCACCCCAGCTTCCTCAGCCTGCTACCACTTCGACGACTCAAAGAAGATCTGACCCGGTGGGCTCCAGTGTCAGGGATAGCCTCCAGCTCAGTTTGCTTCACCTCTTGTACAGGTGTCCTAGTGGTTAGCCTCACCCGTGGTAGCCCCGCAATTCACTCCACTTTAGACGGGCTTCACACCGGAGGAGTCGCCCTCGCTATTTGTGCCTGACACGTCAGTCTCCAGGAGTCTTGGAGCATCTTTCAGCGAGCTGACTGGCATGCCCACTCCACCGCATATGCATGCCGCCGGTCCTTCAACGGCAACTCTAGTCGTAGTGACTACTCAGAGGCTTCCTAGCTCAGTCGCATCATCAGATCCTCTGAGGTTGTACAGCAGCTTCACAGCAAAGACTGTTCCAGCTCAGACCCAGACCGCTTCAGCGACACTTCCTGCCACAGAGAGGGGGTCGGTTCAGAGCTCTGGGGTGGTCGGATGATGATGGCTTTTCGGTTCCAGCTTGCTCCTCGCACCTCAGCGCCCGGCTCGTCCGCTGCAGCCCTGCCGTCCGACCCCTAGGTTTTGGTGTTTGACGCCAAAGGAGGAGAGGGTTTGAGTATGTAGACTCAGGGGGAGCGACTTTTAGGGGGAGCTAGTTATATAGTATTAGCTTATTATATACATTTGGAGTTTTATTTGTGTGATACTCTATTACTTTTGCATTCGTGTGTTTACTTTCACGCATATTATTCTATCTATGTGATAGTATTATCTATGTGATTGTGATATATGACATGTGTGCTATATGACATGTGTGCTCTCTACTTTACATTATTTATATGTCATATCACTTTTGTTATGCTCATTTGCCTTTGCTTCCGCGCTTATGCTCTGATGCAAATGAGTTTCGTTTCTCGTACTCATGCTTAATTCACATCCTTTGAGTACATTGTGTTGGCTTGGGTCATGTAAGCTTGACTAACACATTTGTTCTTATCGACAAAAGCTTATATGAACCAAGCCCGTCAAAAACCTCACTCCTTCACATACTCGAGGTGGTATTGTCATCAATCACCAAAAAGGGGGAGATTGAAAGCATCTAGGCCCCTAGTTGGGTTTCGGTGATTAATGACAATACAAGATTACTATGACTAATGTGTGTTTTGCAGAGGCAATTAAGTTAGGTCATGGTAATGAAGATCGATTGGAAAATCAAAGTTGTCATGCCCCCTCAATGGAAATCGTTTCGGTTTTTAAAGGATGGACGACAAGGTTAAGGATGACTAGTTCTAAGTGTCGATTGGAGTTGGAGAGACACTTAGAGTAGTTTAGGACTTTGTTTTTCCTTTGGCCATACTATTAAGGGGGGTATGGATGGGTAGCTTGACCTAGTTGAGTCTAGTGAGTTAGGTGTGGTGCACACTTGTCAAAACTAGCTCTAGGTAGCTCCTATGAATGCCTAAGATCCTTTGGAGCAAACTTCATTCACATATGTTCAGAAGTTGGAAGTGAATGGAGGGTCAAACAATGACCGGACGCTGGCCCCGGTGTCACCGAACACTGGCCGCAGGGTCCAGTCAGTTCATTTGATCATCGTCTGCGTTCGGTGTGACCGGACGCTGGAGAGGTCAAGTGACCGGACGCTGAAAGGCAGCGTCCGGTCGACTCCAGAAAGGTTCCAGTGAAGGGAATCTGCGACCGGACGTGTCCGGTCGGTACTGACCGGACCCTGAGGGTTCAGCGTTCGGTCGAGTCCAGTAAGGTTCTAGTAAGGGTTTTATGCGACCGGACGCGTCCGGTCAGTGCTGACCGGACCTTGCCAGCGTCCGATCAATACATTTTTACTGGTTCGCAGGTTGAACTGACCGGAGCGTCCGGTCAACACGACCGGAGCGTCCGGTCACCCCGCAGAAGGTCATAACGGTTCATTTTTTAGGCTGCCTTATAAATAGAAGCTCCACTCGTGTGTGGAGCTGCTTTTGCTCATTCCAACAACTGAGAAACACGTTTGTGAGTGCCAAGAAGAGCAAGGTCCTAGTGAGGTGATTGAGATTTGAGAATCCAAGAGAGTAGCCTCATTAGTGAATCAAGAGTAGTCAAGTGTGCATCCATCTTCTCATTAGGCTTCGCGTGGTCAAGTGAGAGTTCGTGCTTGTTACTCTTGGTGATCGCCATCACCTAGATGGCTTGGTGGTGATTGGGAGCTTGGTGTTCACCCGGCGGAGCTTGTGGGTGACCCAACTCAAGTTGTGAGCGGCTTTGGGTGATTCACCGCGACGGAGTGTCGAAGAATCAACCCGTAGAGAGCACTTGATCCTTGCGCAGATCAAGGGGGAGCTACACCCTTGCGCGGGTGCTCCAACGAGGACTAGTGGGGAGTGGCGACTCTCCGATACCTCGGCAAAACATCGCCGCGTTCCTTCCTCTCTCCATTTACTTTGAGTATTTACTTTAAGTATTTACTTTGAGCAATTCAATACTTGTCCTTACATTCATAGAATTGCTATGCTAGAGTAAGTTTGGAACATAGGTTGCAAGTCTTTTGTGCGTTAATTTGATAGAAACTCTTTTCTAGGCACAAGGGGTTAATTGGGCTATCCGTAGGATTTGATTATTGCAAGAGAATTTAAAATTAGCCCAATTCACCCCCCCCTCTTGGGCATCTTGATCCTTTCAGAAGTCAACTTCATTCTTGAAGGATTTCAAATTGAAAGTGAATGGAGGGTTAAATGACTGACCAGATGCTAGTTTGGTTGTGATCGGATGCAGCATGAAGAGTCCGATCAATTCATTTGACTAGCAGCTATAGTCATGTACTGACCAGACGCTAAACAGTACATGACTGGACGCTAGGGTGCCTGTGTCTGATCAACATCAGAGAGCATCCATAGGGGCATTTTGCTAACCAGACACGTCCGGTGGGTGATGACCAGATGCAGGTTGGAGTCTGGTTAGAGCTAACGGCTCTATCTGACACAGTGACGTGTACTACTGAACGGAGCGTTTGGTCACCCTAATCGGCGTGTCTGGTCACCCCGAAACTTGTTGAGTTGGCCTCCAACCGTTATGTTTTGAATGAGGGGGTATAAATACTTATCCCACTCATTCATGGGAGGTCTCTTGCCTAATTGTTCGGCTGTGAAACACCTTTGGAATGCAAGGGAGAGCAAGAGCCTAGTGTGGTGATTGAGAGTTGATAATCCAAGATTAAGGACCTCACTTGTGCATAGGGAGTAGCAAGTGTGCATCCACCTTTCTCATTAGGCTTGTCTTGGTCAAGTGAGAGTTTGTGCTTATTACTCTTGGTGATCGCCATCACCTAGATGGCTCGGTGGTGGTTGGGAGCTTGGTGATTATCCAGCAGAGCTCCAACGAGGACTAGTGGGGAGTGGTGACTCTCCTATACCTCGGAAAAACATCACCATTTTCCTTTCTATCTCTTTATTTTGAGCATTTATATTTGAGCAATTCATTTCATGTCTTTACATTCCTAGAATTGCCATACTGGAGGAGGATTAGAACCTAGGGTGCAAAACTTTTGTACAGCAAAACAATAGAAACACATTCTAGACACAAGGGGTGAAATGGGCTAAGTGTAGGGCTTAATTATTGCAAAAAAAATAGAATTAGCCTAATTCACCCCCCCCCCCTCTTGGGCATCTTGATCCTTTCAATTGGTATCGGAGCCTCGTGCTCCCTAAATTAGGCTTAACCGCCTAGAGCAAGATGTCCCACGAGGATGGACCCCCTCCTATCTTTGAGGGAGATGATTTTCCTTATTAGAAAATTCGCATGGAGGCATACCTAGAGGCTTTAGATGTTGGAGTTCTTAGAGCCGCCTCACAAGGCTTCCCAAAACCTAAAGATCCCACCAACTTTGAAGATGATGAGGTTAACTACGAGAAGTGGAATGCAAAGGCTAGAAACACCCTCTTTAGAGGCCTTTGCAAGGATGTCTTTAACCATGTGCGGAACCACAAAGACGCCCATGCACTATGGTCGGACATTTGTGCGCTCCATAAGGGAACCAAGAGTGAGCGTGAGGAACGCTATCACCTTGTGATGAAAAAGCTTAATTCATTTGAGATGCTTCCTAGAGAAAGTGCCAATGAGATGTATTCACGCTTGAATGTTCTTGTAGAGGAAGTCAATGGGCTTGGACTCATATAAATGCAACCATCCGATGTTGTGAGAAAGATCTTAAGTGTCCTCCCCATTGACAAGTATGGGCATATTGTGACGGTGCTTCATCAAGGTGATCTTTCCACCGCTACACCAACTCAAATATTGGGGAAGATCAATGCACATGAGATGTACATGCACATCACTCTACAAGATGGCTCTTCTTCCACCAAGAAAAAAAGATTTGGCATTCAAGCCTAGCCAAGAGAAGAGGGGCAAAGCAAGAGTTGATCATGATAGCTCAAGTGATGATGAGATTAATGATGCAAGTCTTACTCTCATGGTGAGAAGAACCGCCAAGATGCTCAAGAAGCTAAACAAGAATGGTGTCAAGTTTGATGGCAAGAAGAAGAAATTCTTCACTAGTAGTAGAAGGAAGCCCATCTCCGAAATGGATTGCTATAATTGTGGAGAATTTGGTTATCTAGCTCATCAATGCCCCAAACCCAAGAAAGACAAGTACAAGAAGAAGTACAGGGGAAAGAAAGATGACTCAAGTGATGAAGATGATGATGATAAGAAGAAGAACAAGCCATACAAGAAGAAGGATGGCAAGAAGAAGGAATTTCACAAGAAGAAGAAGAATGGCAAGGCATACATTGTTGGTGATTGGCTCACAGACATTGAATCATCAAGTGGCTAATCCAATGATGAAAGTGAGAATGAGAAGGAGAAGGTGGCCGCTCTTGTGATTGATTCTTCACTATTTTCACCGACACCGTCGCCATCATCCTCTACACACCTATGCCTTATGGCCAAGGGTGAATGAAAGGTACAAAATGATGATGATATTAGTGGTGATGATAATGCTAGCAATGATGAAAGTGGTAGTGATAGTGATGAAGAATTTGAATCACATTCTTATGATGATCTTGTCAAGTTGCTAAACCAATACACTAAAATCATTAGAAAGACAAGAGCTAAAAATAAAAAGCTAGAACTTGAGAAGGACTCACTCTTAGCAAAATATGATATAGCCAAAAAAGCTAGTGTTGAGCGTAGAGAAGAAAATAAAACTGTGTCATCCAAATTCAAGGAGCTCAAAATATCTAAAAAGGAGCTTAGAGAAAAACATGATAAACTTGAGGGGATATATAATGAGCTAACCACTAGTTACAATTTACTAAAAGAAGAGTACACCAATCTTAAGATTAATCATGACAATATTGTTCTTTCTCATGGGTTATTATCCAATGAGCCACATGATGCTACTAACAATGTTGTTAAGATTGATATAGCTACATCATGTGATGACTTGATTGTTGAGAGCATTGAGCAAGGTTCTAGTAGCAAAGGCAAGAAAGTGGTTGAGTTCGACAACTATGATGAGTATGTCAAGCTCAAGAATGAGAATGAAAAGCTCAAGAAAGATCTTAAAAAGTTATCAACCACCAACACAATTGTGATAGAGAATCTTGACAAAGATTATGATATGGCTCTTGAGAATGAGATGCTTAAAGACGAGAACAAGAGACTCAAGATGGAGAAAAATCATTATGAACTTAGAGAAGAAAACAAGAAGCTCAAGTTGGAGAAAGAGCATCTTAAGACCGGTTTGAGCAAGTTCACAAGAGGCCAATATCTCCAAAGTGAGCTACTCATGAACACCGGGATAAAGATGGATAGAAGTGGTATTGGGTACTTGGCAAATCAAGAGAAGAAAGCTCAAGCTCAACATCAACAACAATACAAGTCAAAGCCTAAGCCAAAGAGATGCTTTGAGTGTGGACAAGAAGGTCACTTTGCTCATGAGTGTCAAACTCCACCACCACAACCCTTGCCCAAGCATGCTAGACCCTTTGCCATCAATGCTCACTACATGCTTAGAAAGGATTCTAGTGGAAAGATAAAAGTCATGTTCTTAGGTTCACCCAACAAGAATAGGCCTAAGCAAATTTGGGTTGCAAAGTCAGTAGTTGAGAAAGTCAAGGGCCCCCATCAAGTTTGGGTCCCTAAACAACAAGCTTGATCTCTTATGTGTAGGTGAACTACAAGACCGGTGGAAGTCATTGGGTTATTGATAGTGGTTGCACTCAACATATGACCGATGATCCTCGTATGCTCACCTCACTAGATGAAGTAGATGGTCAAGAAAGGATTACGTTTGGTGATAATTCAAAGGACAAAGTTCAAGGAATGGGAAAAGTTGCAATATCAAATGATCATTCAATAACAAATGTGCTATATGTTGCTTCATTGAGTTTTAACTTGCTATCCGTTGGTCAATTGTGTGATCTTGGCTTTCAATATTTGTTTACCGAGAAGGAAGTGGTTGTGTCAAAGAAAGATGATGATCAAGTTATATTCAAGGGTTTTAGATACAACAACCTATGTCTAGTGGATTTTACCTCCGAAGATGTAAACTTGAAGACATGTTTATTCACCAAAACATCACTTGGGTGGCTATGGCATAGAAGACTTGCATATGTTGGGATGAGCTCACTTAAGAAGCTAATGAAGAATGAATTGGTAAGAGGTTTGAAGGATGTGAAATTTGAGAAGGACAAGCTTTGTAGTGCATGTCAAGCCGGCAAGCAAGTTGCAAACACTTATCCAACAAAAGCTTACATGTCAACAATAAGAGTGCTAGAGCTTCTTCACATAGATCTATTTGGACCAACAACTTACAAGAGTTTGGGAGGCAATCTCTATTGTCTTATGATAGTTGATGACTACTCTAGATATACTTGGGTGTTTTTCCTTCATGACAAGACCGAAGTGGCCGCATGTTTTAAGAAGTTTGTCAAGAGAGCACAAAATAAATTTGAAGTGAAGCTCAAGAAGATAAGAAGTGACAATAGAAAAGAATTTGACAACACAAACATTGAAGCATATTGTGATGAAGTAGGGATCAAGCATGAGATCTCCGCAACATACACTCCTCAATAAAATGGTGTAGTATAGAGAAAGAACCGGACACTTATCACCCTTGCAAGAATAATGCTTGATGAGTACAATACACCCAAAGCTCTATGGGCGGAAGCTATCAACACTGCATGTTATGCATCCAATCGCCCATTTCTTCAAAAGTTTCTTGGCAAGACCCCTTATGAGTTGCTAATGGAAAGAAGCCGGACGTATCATTCTTCTGGGTGTTTGGTTGCAAATGTTACATCTACAAGAAGCGACAATACCTAGGGAAGTTCCAAAGATGTTGTGATATTGGTTTTCTTGTTGGTTACTCATCAAAGTCCAAAGCATATTGAGTATTTAATCATGCCACCGGCTTGGTTGAAGAAACATATGATGTGGAATTTGATGAATCTAACGGCTTCCAAGGAGCACATGAGAATCTTGAGGATGTAGGCAATGAACCATTGAGAGAGACCATGAAGAACATTTCGATTGGAGACATCAAGCCCAAAGATGATGAAGATGATGTACAAGTGATTGATCCACCCTCTTCATCAAATGTGTCATAAGATGATGATAAATATGGGAGAGTAGAAAATAAAGATACTCATATCTCTCATGATCAAATGGTGGCACAAGCTCAAGATGTTGATGCTCCACAACCTCCCCCTCAAGTGGTTGATAGAAGAAATTCACCCATACTACAAGCACATCCACAAGATCTCATCATAGAGAGTCCTTCAAAGGGTGTAATGACTCGCTCTCAAAAACCTGCTTCATTTATTGAACATCACTCGTTTGTTTCTTGCATTGAGCCTAAAAATGTAGAAGAAGCTCTTCAAGATCCGGATTGGATAAATGTCATGCATGAAGAGTTGAACAACTTCACCTGAAATGAAGTTTGGACACTTGAAGAGCGACCACAAGATGCAAGAGTCATTAGAACAAAGTGGGTGTTCCACAACAAATAAGATGATCAAGGCATCGATGTGATGAACAAGGCAAGGCTAGTTGCAAAGGGGTTCTCCCAAGTTGAAGGGTTGGATTTTGGAGGGACCTTTGCACCGGTTGCAAGACTTGAAGCCATTCATATCCTTTTTGCATATGCATCCCATCATGAAATGAAATTATATCAAATGGATATTAAAAGTGCATTTTTAAATGGTTTTATAAATGAACCAGTCTATGTTGATCAACCTCCCGAGTTTAAAGACCCTAGATATACTAATCATGTCTATAGGTTGTCCAAGGAGCTATATAGGCTTAAGCAAGCCCCAAGAGCTTGGGATGAGCGCCTTCGGGATTTCCTCATTGAGAAGGGCTTCACCATTGGGAAGGTCGATACCATACTATTCACCAAGAAGCTTGATGGAGAGATCTTCATTTGTCAAGTATATGTTGATGATATCATATTTAGCTCATCAAATGAAGACTATTGCAAAGAGTTTGGTGAATTGATGTCAAAGGAGTTTGAGATGTCTATGATTGGAGAGCTTACATTCTTTCTTGGTTTATGCCAGTTGCAAAATTGATAGAAAAAGCACATCCGGAGGGTGCCATTTGCTTGGTAGATCACTAGTGTCTAGACCTCCAAAAAGCAAAATAGTGTAGCATTATCCATCGCCGACGCGGAGTACATTGCCGCGGGTTCTTGTTGTGCATAAATTCTTTACATGAAGCAAACTCTTATAGACTATGGTGTAGTTCTAGATAAGTACCTCTCTTGTGTGACAATGAGAGCACGGTAAAGCTTGCTCATAACCCGGTTCAACACTCTCGCACTAAGCACATAGATATCTGCCATCATTTTCTTAGAGATTATGTTGCTAAAATTGATATATCACTAGAAGGTGTAAGGACCGAGGATCAATTGGCGGATATCTTCACTAAACCGCTGGATGAGGCTATGTTTTGTCGGTTGAGGAGTGAGCTCAATGTGCTTGACCTTAGTAACTTCAATAAAAAATGAGCTTGTGTTGTCCCTTGCATTGCATTGTAATATACAGCATGTTTAATTTTTAGTAATGCACTTAGTGCTTGTCTAACATAGTTAAGATAACCGCCAAAAAGTTTGTGAAAAAGCTTAACCTTGGATCAAACTTGACAAGCAACTAGATTTACTTTCTTGTATTGCATTGCATATGCATGTGTGTTGCTTTGTTGGTTCTTTTCGATTATCTTTTGAGAATCCACTGTGTTCGTCCACAAATAGAGAGAGCATTTGAAGCTCCCAATGGTTGATTTCTCTATTTGTGTGGCCACATATTGCTCCTCGCCCTTTTATTGCCTATTTTCCTAAAAAGAATTATAGCCGAAGGCAAATTATTTTAAAAAAAAATTGAGGGTTTGAGAGAAGTCTTTCATATCAGTCCTAATTTGTGTTTCTTTTTGGTTTTATTGAAGTTGGGACTCGATTGGGAAAAAGCGGCGCGCTGGATCGAAGCAAAACAACAGTTGAAGAGTGACTGGATGTGGCACCGGACTCTGCTACAGAGCATCCGGTCAGCACTTCTAAGGAACTGCTGCTGAAGGAGGACCAGACGTTGAACAGTGTTTGCCCAGCATCTAGTGTGACGTGCCTCCGCGTCCGGTCATGTGCGTGTTGATTCTCGAGAACGATCGGACTTTGTGGCACGTCCGATCACGTGTCATCGGACGTGTCCGATCGCCATTTGGGCGTTTCTGGACCTCTCTATACTCGATCGGACTCTGGTTTGCTGTGTCCAGTCATTTTCACCGGCGCGTCCGGTCGCTTCAACTCATGTGGATTAGATCCATTTCTTCTATAACTGTCACGAGGGGCCCTCATTTATACCACCGAGCTTGCGCCATACTTCCCTTGCCGACGCGCCGCCCTCACATCTCCACCGTCGCGCCCATGCTCTCAGCACTGGCGCCCTTCTCGCACTCCTAGTCTTGCTCTCGCTGTGCCTCATCATGCCCGCCCAGTGCTCACTGCCACCACCAGAGTTTCCTCCTCGCCTCGACTCATCGGTGTCTCGGCTCCCTCTGGCCAGCTACCATTCCTCTAGGTGCTCCACCTTGATTCATGGTGCCCCTGCGTTTGTTAGTGACTTACCTTTTTACATGGATTCTTCTTGTTCTAAGGTAGTAAGCCAAATTCATTCTATTCGTACCTCACTGCGTGCTTCTGATTAGGATCTCGCTCATCTCTAGAATATAATGTGATGCTTATATGTATTCCATCTATTTCTATCCATGCAACAAGACGATTCTTTTGAGGTTACTTAGCAGCTGCTAGTGGCAGTTGAACCTAGGGCCAAGCCCGTGAGTATGGAACAGAGGCCAAGCCTCTTGAGTGTCGGTGGTTCTTGTCAGCTTCAAAGATGGCACGTTGCAAGAATGTTAGGGGTGGTCCCGGCAATGAGGATCCAAGGCCTCCGCCTCGCATGACTGCTCAGCAAAAAGGAAAGGCGAAAAAGACTACAAAGAAGAAGTGCAAGTTCGATGATGTTGAGGCAGAGAGGGTAGCAGCAGTGGCAGCCACCACAGAGCGTGCCGAGAGAGTTGGATCTGGCAGTGGCATTAGCATAGGCGATCAATTGTCACCAGCTCAGAGGGCCATCGTCGAGAAGATTAAGGCTAGTCTTGGTAGTCCACCTAGGACTATCATGCTTGGAGGACGGTGTGTCTCTTTAGAGGACGCTATAGAGGTCTCTCGTGTAGAGGAGAGTCAGACTCAGGGGGTGACTAAGCAGTAGACACAGTCAGTAGAGCAGACAGAGGACACTCAACAGGTAGAGCATGTTGGGGAGGCCGAGCAGGCAGCACAGCCATAGCTTCGACGCTCTAGTTGCACATGCACTCAGGTGTCACCGAGGCCTCAGACACAAAGGCGGGGCTCTCGTCCACCTCCTAGACCACATGGTCCGCCTCCCGTGGTACACCTTGACCTGAGGGCAGGCACAGCCAGATAGGTGCAGCAGCTACGGTTCGTATTGTTTGAGGATTGGTTTCCGCCAAGGCGGGATGAGCGTGCCTTAGAGCACTTCTACACTGTGTTGCAGGATGACTTCTATAGTGCATATCTCAACAGCGGTGTTGCCTTTAGATCTCAGCGGGTCTGGTCCATAGAGTCTCTAGTTGCAGCTACAGGCGAGCAGATTAGTTCTCACCTTTCTTATCTGTCAGGCTTGTCATATCTCCTTGGACAGACTGGTCGGTATGTTTCATCTTGGGTCTGTGAGTTCTACTCCTCGTGGATTGACCCGAGTCACAGGTTTATTCACTTTGCTTTTTGAGGGCATGACTATAGGCTCTAGAGCTCGAGGGTCAGACAGATATTGAGGATTTACCTAAATAAATAAATGGAGGAAAAAAACGAAGTGGCTTTACCTAAATCATTTATAGCTATGATACATTCATGTAGTAGGCTCTGTTCTTCTGCCATTATAAGACGGCTTATCAGCCATGGTACAGTATTTTTCTCTCCCAACAAATCAGCCGTATAAATCAGCACAAGCGGCTTATAGACCAGCCGAACAGAGCCTCATAAAGGCTGAAAAAAGTTGAGGAATTCAATTATACTTTGTCCGATTGCAAATATGTAGTTTTAGGGTTCCTATTAAACAATGTTATTTTAACTTTGATCATTGGTACATAAATAGTTACATAAATTGACAATGTGGATTTGATATTCCTAAATTCATCATGAAAAATTACTTTCATATCAGATTTCCCATTGATATTACTAGCAGAAGTCTCATCTTGTAGATTGGGGTTGGAGCACTTAACAAATACCTCTTACCCTTAGTACTCCGTTCATTCCAAATTATAAACTGGTTTGGCTTTTCTAAGCACGTAGTTTTTGCTATGCACTTTAGATATACATTATGCCTAAATACATAATAAAAGTAATGTATCTGGAAATGTCAAAACATCTTATAATTTGAAACAGAGCGATTATAAATATGTTTTGGCACCTTGTTTTTATAGCTCTGTTCGCTTCGCTGGAAAAAAAAAAACCAAAACACTATTCCGACTGATTTGTTGTGAGAGAAAAATATTGTTCCAGCTAAAAAAACTAAAAAGTACGGATTATAAAAGAGACGAACAGGACCATAGTCGTTTGTGTTGCTGCTACAACTGCTACCTCTAACAGATCACTGTGTTGACAGCCAGCTGCTGCTGCTTTAGCAAGCTGTCGAACAGGCCTCTCACAGATCACTTAGATATATACGAAAGCATTTTTCGTAATGAATGTACTCATGACAACGCATATTATCACGCTATCAAAGTTTGACCAGCAAGAGTCTATGGACTTACATTCTGAATTCAGGAGTATCCTCGTTATGTAGTTTTTTCTTTCTTAATGAAACTATTATGCATCTTTCATGGACAGGCAGCCCAAACGGAAACCGGAAAAGAATTTGCGGCGTGGATCGGAAGGCTTTGTTCGGCTGGCTAAAAAATGACTGATATTGAATTATTGTGAAAGAAAAAAATAATAATGTTATTTCGTTGAAAATGTATGGCTGGTAGCTTGGAGAGAGATCCAGCGCGTGGTGTTGGATCATTTCGGAATCTGAGACCGGTCTTGCAGAGTTCCAGTGTCATGTCATGTGCGAGTTGTATTACCGCCAGAACCAAGTAGAGCAGACAGATCTAGCGATCAATCCCAATCCCAATCGCCCCCATTACTCCTCCAGTTGCAACTTCACATGGCGATGCGCCAATGTGTTGTTACACCAGAGTACCAGACCTGGCTCCCGAGCATCACACGCGTGCGATCGAGAGGTCGTCTCGCTCGCCACGCACTGTTCCATTTCCTTGTCCGTTCGGAGCCCCAATTTCGCGCGTATCAATCCTACTCAAGTACTGCAGCGCAGGGCAGTGCAACGCGGACGGCCTGTGCTGTGGCGGGGTCGTCTTCGTCTTCCTCCTCTTGGCATCATCTTCTTCTCCGTGCTACAGTGTGCACCGGACAAGGGCAAGGCTGCGTCGCTGACCCCCGCGCCCTTGCCCTGACGCAGACATTAATGTCACTTACACCCGGTTTTCAATGCGTCCACCCACGCACTCTGATGACTCCACAAGATACTCCTCCCTCCTCCATGGCTACTGCTACGTTGGTAGTACTAATAAAGAAAACGTGTCAGCGGCGAGGGTCCGGCTCCACCAGCTCAGAGAGAGAGGGACGAAGGAGAGATGAGATGAGAGAGAGAGAGAGAGAAGAGCCGGGGACGGGAAGCGTGTGCGTGTGTGCGCGCGCTGCGCTGTGAGCACTGTCTGGTGCTGCGGCCAAGCAAGAGGACATGCATGTGAAGCCCCCCCAATAATTCCTCTCCTCACCGACACACACAGGCCCCCGACCCGACGGCCAGCCGCCAGCTGCTGCGCCTTTGTTCCCATGCGCCGCAACAAGCCTACCTCACCTCTCACTTGCTCACGCCACCACCGAGCCCCTTCCTGGCCTCTCTCTCTCCTCTCCCTCCTGTGAGTGAGCTGGAGACGAGCTAGCTAGCCGAGCGAGTGATGGCATGGGGAGGTTGCACTGCTGCGGCAGCTGCTCTCCTGCTGCTGCTCCTCCTCGCCGCAGCAGCAGGCGGTAATGGCGGCGTGCATTGCCTTCACCTTGACGCGGGGTGGCGGCACCGGCACCACCTGAGCAGGAGAGCCTTGCAGGGGAGGCAGAGGCACCACCTGAGGTCAAGTAAGTTCTTTCCCTCCTGATCCGTTCCGTCTCCCTGGCCCGTTTCTTGGTTTGGTTTCTCCGGTGTTCTTGGATGGAAGCAGAGGAATCAATGGCCGACTTGGGGTTGGGGCCTTGTGGGGACACCAGAAAAGAACGATTCGGCCAGTCCGTCCCAATGCACATGCTTCTGCCAGCAGCAATGGCCATCTGCCTCTGTTCATAATCATAGATTGTTTTCTGTTCTTGGTGAAGCGTTGCCGGCTCTGTTCACTTCCATTCTGCAAATGTATTGGATTTGGAAAGTCTGCAAATGCTATGGGAGAGAAAAAAAAAAGAGCTTATTTGGAAAGCGGCAATCAGTAAGAGCGAGCGAGCTCGTCTTGCCATGGAAATGGTGGGTGGGACTGCACCAGGCGAGGAATGGCAATGCGATTTCCATGGTGTTTTTTCAGTTTTCGGGGTCAGGGCTCTGCTGCCACTGCCAGAAGTAGCACGTCCCAAGTACTTTTTAATGTGGGTGGACTACATAAACAACTATAAGAATAGTAAATTACTAACCGAGTGTTCGGCCGATGATAAAGACAGTGGTGCTGATTTGTATGATACATGCCTTATAAGCCAGCAAATAAGCTGGCTGAAACGACCAGCCGAACACTTCCATGTGGTAGGTGGTGGTGACACCGTCACAGATTTCTCAGCGTCCCACTCCCTCCCATGACTTCATCTCATCTCATCTCACGGTGTGTGTCCACTGTCGGTTTTGTTTGCGATGTTCAGGAGCCGTGGACGGCGCCACGGTGCTCGAGCTGAGGCACCACAGCTTCAGCACCGCGCCGGCCAGAAGCAGGAAGGAGGAGGTCGACGGTCTCCTGTCCACCGACGCCGCGCGCGTCTCGTCGCTGCAACGGCGCATCGACGGCTACAGGCTGATGATCACCTCGTCGACCGCGGCGGCGGTGGCGGTGACCGCGTCCAAGGCGCAGGTGCCCGTCACCTCGGGCGCGAAGCTCCGGACGCTCAACTACGTGACCACCGTCGGCCTGGGTGGCGGCGAGGCGACGGTGATCGTGGACACGGCCAGCGAGCTGACCTGGGTGCAGTGCGCGCCGTGCGAGTCGTGCCACGACCAGCAGGGCCCGCTCTTCGACCCGTCCTCGTCGCCGTCCTACGCCGCGGTGCCGTGCAACTCCTCCTCCTGCGACGCGCTGCAGCTGGCCACGGGCGGTGTGTCTGGCGCCGCGGCGTGCGGCGGCGGCGCCGACGGCGGCCAGGGCCAGGACCAGCAGCAGCCGCCGCCGGCCTGCAGCTACACGCTCAGCTACCGCGACGGCTCCTACTCCCGCGGCGTCCTGGCGCACGACAGGCTCAGCCTGGCCGGGGAGGTCATCGACGGCTTCGTGTTCGGCTGCGGCACCAGCAACCAGGGCCCGCCGTTCGGCGGCACGTCTGGCCTCATGGGGCTCGGCCGGAGCCAGCTCTCGCTCGTCTCCCAGACTATGGACCAGTTCGGCGGCGTCTTCTCCTACTGCCTCCCGCTCAAGGAGTCCGACTCGTCGGGGTCGCTGGTCCTCGGCGACGACTCGTCGGTGTACCGGAACTCGACCCCGATCGTGTACGCCTCCATGGTGTCCGATCCGCTCCAAGGGCCCTTCTACTTCGTGAACCTGACCGGGATCACGGTCGGCGGTCAGGAGGTGGAATCTTCAGGCTTCTCGGCCGCCGCCGCCGGCGGCAACAAGGCTATCATCGACTCCGGCACCGTGATCACCAGCCTCGTGCCGTCGATCTACAACGCCGTCAAGGCCGAGTTCCTGAGCCAGTTCGCGGAGTACCCGCAGGCTCCAGGGTTCTCCATCCTCGACACTTGCTTCAACATGACCGGGCTCAGAGAGGTCCAGGTGCCCAGCCTGAAGCTCGTGTTCGACGGCGGCGTGGAGGTGGAGGTGGACTCCGGTGGCGTGCTCTACTTCGTCAGCAGCGACTCCTCCCAGGTGTGCCTCGCCATGGCCGCCCTGAAATCCGAGTACGAGACCAACATCATCGGCAACTACCAGCAGAAGAACTTGAGGGTCATCTTTGACACCTCGGGGTCGCAGGTTGGTTTCGCACAGGAGACGTGTGGTTATATTTGACTTGACTAGGATGGGATGCACGGGGTAGCAGCCATGCATGGGCTATATATGTGAATATCTTTATACTTGCAGATTTGTTTCTGAGATTACCTCTGGTGATTGGCAAATGGTAATACAGTGTTTAGTTGTTGGCAAATGAACAAGCACTCACGGTTGTTGTTTCTTCTGTCTTCCTGCCATTTCTCCGTGCTTCATCCGAGGTCAATTTGCATTGCAGGGAACCAGTGGGATTGTGCGTTTATTTTTATCTGATCTGTAGACAATACGATTGAGCAATTGGCAAGTGAACCCTGCCGCAGAACGTCCATGCAACCTGATGCCACTGCTAGTGCCACAAAAGAGATTAATGAAACAGATAGAGATTGTGAGAACTCCAATTTCCATCTGTTTTATTTATGAATTATAAGTGTACAAGGCACGTCGACGGCCACATGAGAGATGGAGGCAGTATTATAAAGTTTTTCTCACGACTGAAAAGGAGATCAGGTGGTCATGCCGGTCCTTCAGTGACCAGAATTCAGACGTGGAGGACGGAGGGCCTCCACGGCCTTTCCATTTGAAGACACCCGCAAGAAAACAGCACACAGGGAATAATATACAAGCACTGTGGACGAATGTGTTGCTATGCTACAGAATACAGATCATGTCATGTGGCACGATGGTTATCATCGGTACGGCAAAATAAGATAAGAAAATCTAGTGTCACCACGGTGAATCTTCAATCTCAATCCACTACCCCCTGCCAATCGGAGTACGAACAATACTGATGATACGAACTCTAGCAGAAGAATATTACCATAGTCATAGAAAATACTACCTCGGTTAACTGGAACTAAAACAGACGCACAATCCGTGAAGAAGAAAAACAAAATCAACGTCAAAAAAAGAAGAAAAACAAAAACTAGATTATACAAGAAGAAAAAGAAGACGAGTACAATCACGGACGCACAATCCGTGAAGCCAGTGCAGCACAGTCGAAAACCATTTTTTTTTTCGAAAACCTGCAGCACAGTCGGTAAGCATAACGAGCTCACCAGACCTGACAGTGTCCCCCTGACCCGCGTGCTGGAGCCGCCCTTTCGGTGGGTGGGCAGCGGACAGCGTTAGCGACCAAGGAACAGGCTGTGTGTGAACCAGGCCAGAACTCCAGTCCAGTACCAAAGTAGTGTACCAGCGGTCAGCACCAAGTTCCCCACCACCCACCATAATTGATAACGCTGGTATGGTATTAGGAGTAGTATTTTCCAAAGGGGTTGGTTATGTGTGCTCGACTGGCTGACAGACCGGAGGGCACGACCGCAGAAGGTTTGCCACATGCAGGAATAGTGCCATTGGGTTATGGTGGTCAGGGAAGTGTCAGTCATGTAAGCAGGCTGAGGCTGATGGGCAGTGCAGTGCTCCCATGTTTGACTTTGACCAGATCCTACCAACTGATTTCGAGGATTAGACTCAGCCACACTTCACATTATTTATGCGTGCAAATGAACTGGCTACCTCAATGATCCGAGGAAAACACATGGCGTCCAAGTAATCCATTGGAAATTTCATCGGGATTGAGTTCGTAAACCCAATCTGCATGCAGCACTCACAAGTCACAACAGTGCTAGGCTTTAGATACGAGTCAGTTGAGTGTCCCAGAAACAAAAAATATTTGCAATCCTCACAATCAGCTCTAACTAGTGCCGCATCGGGGTAAAAAAAATTAAGTAAACACAAAATAGAGGATACGACCTTTTATGTTGCACATGCATATTGGGGTACAAAACATTTTTGCCTAACGAGCTCGTGCAGATCGCGGACGATTTTGAACACAGCATCCGGCCGTGCTAGTTTGAGGGCATTCTGGGACATTACTCTGAGTTCGTCTGACCTTGGGCCAAACCAGTCGGCAACTATCTTCGCAATCTGTTCTGGAGATTTCGAGAACTTTCCACATCCATTTTCAACAACGTACGGAACATTGCCAGCTTCCTGTTTAAGTTAAGAGACCATTTTAGAATGAAATGTATATCATGCTTAGCATAAGACGAGACCATTTTAGAATGAAATGTATATCATGCTTAGCATAAGACTAATACTCATGTAATGACATTAGTTTAATGCTGTTAAGTATACAGAGAGCCTCGTGGGCCATATACGGGGCTAATAGTAGATGGGCCTTCAATATTCTAGGTTGCTAGTACACTTGTCTCTTGACATGAGAAGGCATCTCATTGAAGGTGAACAACAAAAAATGGCCTTCGATACATTCCGATATCAGTGCCATGTTGAAGGGCTTAAAAAGTTGTTTTGAGGGTAAAAAGAAGGAATAACAACTACCAGAATTTCAAAAACAGGTGTTCCATTTGACAAGCTTTGAATTTCAGATTTTTAGAATTTGATGATTGGCAACTTGGATCATGTGTAAGAAGGAAAACTACATTTATTTCGCCTAAAAATAAGACCACTGTTATTTAGATCCTGAATGAGCCATTTTGAAGAAAATCAGCTTAGTCAATTTGACTGGTTCTCAACTGAACAGTGACTGTTTTTGCTAGTTCCTTGAAGTGCCATCCTAAATAGTGACAAGTAACCCTGTTCATGGTTTGGTGCCAAACAATCCAACCCATGAAACCAGCCTACCGGCTCTACAGTTTCCATACAGGTTGATCTAGACCGTGGTTTGGACCAGCTCACACCCTGGGCGCTTTTTCACCGAAAACCGAACACCGAACCGTACCGAAACCGAACCGAATAGTCGGTTTTTCTGTTTCGGTTTCCAGTTCTGTGAAGTTCGGTGTTTGGCTTCGGCTTCGGTTTCTATGCCATACCGAACCGAAGTACCGAGAAACCGAGAAACTCTCGTAAGGCAAGCTAAGGCCGTGAGCGCTGAGCCGCTGAGCGCTGAGCGCCAGCCCACCAGGCACCGGCCCACTGCCCACCAGCCCACCACCGCTAGTCCACCACGGCACCCCGCACCCGCACCACTTCACTTCCCCGCATCGAATCGAGTCGCACCGCACGTCCGCACGCAGAGCCTCGCACTCTCGCTCCTAACCCTAACCCTTCGGAGGCGCGGCAGGCGGCTGGCGGCGCACCCAGCAGGCCAGGGCGCCAGGCGGCCAGCGGCGGCGGCGCCACCGTCGACCGTCGTCAAGCTCCTCAACCACGGCCGCAAGAACAGAGCAGTCCTCCAATGTAAGTCTTTAGTTCTTCTTGTTCTTGCTTAATGCCTAATAGATCCAGATGCCTGTTGGTTGCTTTATGACAATGCGAGTTGATTAGTTAGTTAGTTTGTACCCTGACTAAGTACCTAGATGGCTGGTTTTTGTTTTGATGTCTTGTAGATGGGGGACACTGAAGAAACAGTGGCGCATCTGAATGTTCAAGTGAATGAGAATGAAGTTGTAAATGGGGAGAATGACAAGCAGGATGAGCAGCAGCAGTCCAAGGATGGAGAGGAAGTGGGAGATGAGGAAAGCAAGAAAAGGAAGCCCATGGTTCCAAGATCAGATGTTTGGGAACACTTCAGCAAGATCAAACTTGATAATGGGGAGGAGAGAGCCAAGTGCAAGTACTGCGGCAAGCAACTCCGCTGTGACACAAAGTTAAATGGTACGTCCTCCATGAAGGCTCATTTGAAAATCTGCAAGAAGAATCCTCACAAACCTGTAGTAGATAATCAAGGTACTTTACAACTACAACCTAGCCCTAGCAATAGTAGTGTTGGTACTCTATCTACTTGGAAATTTGATCCTAAGGAGTTAAGGAGGAGTTTTGCTGAGATGATAATAGAAAATGAGCAACCTTTTGTGTTATCTGAACGTTCTGGCCCTAGAAAGTTTATGTCAAAAGCATGCCCACGTTTTGTTTTGCCATCTAGAAGAACAATCACTAGAGCCTGTGTGAAAGTGTTTGATGATGAGAGAGAAAAACTTAGGAAATTTTTGAAAGACAACTGTGAAAGAGTTAGCCTGATAACAGACACATGGACGGCTAAGAACAGTCATTATTACATGTGTGTTACAGCACATTTTATTGACAATGAGTGGAATTTGCACAAAAAATTATTGGTTTTTTCTTGGTTAAGGGCCATAGGGGGGAGGACATTGGAAAATCTTTAGAGAATTGCTTGGCTGACTGGGGAATTGAGAATGTTTTTACAATAGCAGTAGACAATGCTAGTGCAAACAACACTGCAATTAAGTACATGCAGAGGGTCCTGAATGAATCAAAAGGCTGCGTTGCTGAAGGAGAGTACCTTCATATGAGGTGTTTTGCACATATTATCAACCTGATAGTAGGTGATGGGCTGAAAGAATTTGATAGATCAATCGCTCGTGTTCGGGCTGCTGTTAAGTATGTTAGGAGTGGACCATCTAGGTTGGTAAAGTTTAAGAAAAGTGCCGAGTTAGCAAAGGTTCAGACCAAAGCATTTTTCAACCTAGACGTCTGCACTAGGTGGAACTCAACTTACCTGATGCTACAAACTGCACAAGAGTATGAAAAGGCCTTTGAAAGGTATAGTGATGAAGACCCATACTATAGTCTAGAGTTAGAGAGTGAGAAAGCACCAGGAGTTCCAATCAAATCAGATTGGGAAAAGGCAAGGAAAATGGCTCAATTTCTTAAATACTTCTATGAGCTGACCCTCCGTGTCTCTGCCACAAGTCGCCCAACATCTCACACATACTTTAATGAGATTGCTGATGTTTTGGTTCTGCTGAGACAATGGTGTCACAGTGAAGATACATTATGTAAGGAAATGGGCCAAAAAATGTTAGTGAAGTATTACAAATATTGGGGAGAGAAGTATGGAGAAAGGCCGGGGGATAGAGAGAAGAGAGGAGAGAAAGACAAGGGGGATCAATTGTTTAACATTGTTATTTTTTTGTGTTGGTATTGATCCTCGGTTCAAACTTTCTAACTATGTCAAGATGGCAACTATGGTAATGTTTGGTGATGAAATAGGTCAGAAACTGTGGGCAACAGTCAACACTTATTTTCATGCTTTGTTTGAGGAGTACAGAGAACTATATGCTCCATCTCCAAGTGACAAGGTGCCTGCTGAAACTCAAGAAACACCAGACTTTTGTTCTGGGTTGATGAGCTCCATAATTGCACAACAGATGAGCAATAAGGGGAGTGCCAATACCACTGTGAAGTCTGAACTAGACAAGTACCTTTCAGAAGATAATGAGGAGCTTAGTAAAAGTTTTGACATTATGAAATGGTGGAAGAACAATGCTACTAGATTCCCCATAATGTCTCGTATGGCCCGTGATCTTCTGGCAATTCGTATCTCAACAGTAGCCTCTGAGTCAGCCTTCAGTTCAGGTGGAAGAACACTTGATGATTTTAGGACATCACTCACACCAACAATGGTTGAGCGGCTCGTTTGTACAAATGATTGGCTTCGTGGAAACAACTACATCAGTGTTGAAGAGGACACAGAAGCATTGGCCAAGCTTGAGGAAGGTAAATTTTAATGCTAAGTCTAAGTTGTTATCATTTCTATTGTTTATCTTGATAGCTTATTGCAGTAACATGACTACACTGAGTACTAACTAAAACATAATCACTTATTGTAGAAATTGGTGCCCTGGCCATTTCTAAGGATAGCACTACTGCTACTGCATCTTGATAATGGTAAGTTGGTTAGCTGGACGCCTGGACACATCCTGGTGGCGCCATGGAGCATTGTTCTCTTGCTGTTGTTGATGCCTGCTGGCTGGAACCTGTTTTTTTTCCTGTTGTTTATCAAAACTGATGGAGTACTGTGGCTTATTATCAAGAATGAACTGCAAATTTGTAATATTTGATTTGAGCATTGAATTGTTAAGTTTGTAACAGTCTTGAGTCTTCAAATAATATACTGTGCTGTGCAAGTTTGTACTGTGCTGTGCTGTCAGTTCTAAATCCTGTCTGATGTTTTCTTGCATCGGTTTATTCGGTTTTAACCGAAAAACCGAACTAAAAAAACGAACCGAAATTGGTCGGTTTTTGGAATTTTAGCAAACCGATAAAGGGTCATTTTCTGGAAACCGAAATTTTGGAAAACCGAAGAAACCGAACGCCCAGGCTGAGGACCAGCCAACCAGTGTACAAGCAGCCCTGTTCATGGTTTGGTCGCAACCAATCCAACCCGTGAAACCAACCTGTCAAAACCGGCTCTACAGTTTCCATACGGATTAGCTAGACTGCGGTTTGGACCAGCCAGCCCGTCTAGCAAAGCCAAATTGCGGAGATCATCAGCAACCGGCAGCCCTAAAAAAAATGAACCACCGGAACTGCGGCAGCCACAGCCGTAGTCGATTGTGTGAGTAGCATGAGTTATGGTGAAGCTGGGCAAATTGCCATGGCTCCACCTCCAACAGGGGCCACCCTTAACGCACTATTCTTGCCAGTGACTGTACAGAATCAATGCCACTGAGAACCCCCACCGGCAGCATCTCCTCAAGCGTGCTGCTATGAACCTTAGTTCATATCGAGGATAGGGAGGATAACCATTGCCAAGAGCAAGGACAGGCAAAGTCTGCGTGGAGGGAGACTAGAATATTTGGGGGTAACTAGATTGTTTGTTGTTCATTGCTTGATCCAATCTCAACTGGTTACAGGGTATAAATAGAGGAGCTCAGCCCCTAGGCGCCCAGCCCTGGCTCCTTGTTTCTCTCCCCAACATTAACTCAAATCTCTCATTAACTCTAATCTATTCCCCAGACTCTAATTGCCATTGATTACAGCCGGCACCCCCTGGGATACCGTCCTGGCTGCATGCAGCCGGTCCCCGGCTGCCCCACATGACATCTCTCCCCCCCTTGACGAGCAGCTCATCCTCGAGCTGGAAGCTTGGATAGGGCAGTCGATGAAGCTGACAACGTCCTCCAGGATCCCATGGGAAGAGCCCAACAGCTAGCTTCAGCAGTATGCTGGGCCTGTCCAGCGACACCAAAACAGGTGACAGAACAGAGGAGACGGCTGGTGCTGGTGGCGGTGCCATATCCCACTCATCAAGCCTGGAGGATTTTGGTGAACGTCTGCCGCTTGTTGGCACAACCATACCCGTCGTGGCGCCGACTGGACAGTGTGTGTTGTTGCAACACCTAATGATGCGGTGGATGGGATCGTTGAAGGCGCAGGGTTGATCGCTGTCCGCATCTTCCTTGTGGTGTGCCTTACCAGGAACCCTCTTGCTGCCGCCTGTAGCCACACTGCTGCTTAGAGTTCATGCTCTGACTTCTCCAAGTGAGCACGGTAGCGGTTGAACATCACGACGAAGCGATCCATCTCCTCTGCGAGATGGCGAGTCCCCTCAATGAGGGCAGTGATTGGCTCATCACTTGATGGTAATGGATGACCGACAGCAGAAGCCATAGGAAAGGATCCCTGACTCATGACATGGAGGCGGCGGAAGTCGTTGGTGAGGCTGGGGCAGATGGCGTGGTGGCTGCTGGGTTTGGCGGCGGAGCAGAGGTGGAAGAGGAGCGCCTGGAAGCCGATACCAGATGTTATGAACCTTAGTTCATATCGGGAATAGGGAGGATAAGCATCGTCAAGAGAAAGGCCGGGCAAAGTAGGCGTGGAGGGAGACTAGAATATTTGGGGGTAACTAGATTGTTTGTTGTTCATTGCTTGATCCAATCTCAACTGGTTACAGGGTATAAATAGAGGAGCTCAGCCCCTAGGTGTCCAGCCCTGGCTCCTTGTTTCTCTCCCCAACATTAACTCAAATCTCTCATTAACTCTAATCTATTCCCCAGACTCTAATTGCCATTGATTACAGCCGGCACCCCCCTGGGATACCGTCCTGGCTGCATGCAGCCGGTCCCCGGCTGCCCCACATGACACATGCACTGGGTCGAACAGGCCCGTCTGAGTTGAGCTGTGGCCTGTGTTTCCACTGGCATTGCAACAGCACAGACTCTCATGCTGGTTGCCCTGAACTTTCGCTCCATGAGTGGTTCAATCACAAATTAGGGTAAGGGATTTGGTAAGATCAGAGAAAAATTTGCAGAAGTGCAACAAATCCTTGAACCATCCATAGTGCTGTGGTCTTCTGTTGTTCTTCCAAATTGCGGCAGTCTGCTTTGTCATGAGAGGAAGACGGGGAGACAGAGAAGGAAGATGGCGACAGTGTAGGAGGGGTCAAACTACATGGAGGCGGCGTACAGGCAGCGTTGGCAGCGCCAAGCATCTTTGTTTAGTTCATTAGGTGCCGGTGGATGTTGTTAGTGGCGTCACCACAGCCAGTTTACAGTCAAACTTGCACCTGATGGTTTGTTTTGGTTTCATTAACAAAACTGGCTAAAAGCGTGAGTGAACAGACCTAGTTATAAGGTATGAGTGTATCAGTGTAATTAAAGGATGAAATCAAGGGATGATAATCTTACATGGGCAAGTAAATTTTGGAGCTAAGCTTGAGCTCATGGTATATGGTAATATAAATCTATGTCAATACAACAATCTTCTATTTGTGTGATTTTTACTCACTAAAAAAGGGTGTACCCAGTGCAGAGAGCTCCCGCTCTGTGCGGGGTCTGGGGAAGGGTGTTAGTGATTTTTACTCACTACTCCTGGATATTTAACATTGAAATTGTCAAATAAGTCAATGATCCAGGGAATAATTTCAATGTTCTTCAGACAGCTCATATTTGAGGAGAGTGAGATGCAGCACCATGACAACTAATAATGGAATAGAACAGCCCCTACTGCCCTACACTGAGTTGCTAAAGAAAAATACCTTCCCCTGACCCACGTGCTAGAGCCGCCCTTTCGGGAGTGCACTGTGGACAGCGCTACCGACCAAGAAACAGGCTGTGAACCAGGTCAGAATCCAG
This sequence comes from Miscanthus lutarioriparius, assembly GCA_904845875.1. Lineage (NCBI taxonomy): Eukaryota > Viridiplantae > Streptophyta > Magnoliopsida > Poales > Poaceae > Miscanthus > Miscanthus lutarioriparius. The sequence continues at coordinate 44,515,416 of CAJGYO010000003.1, read as the reverse complement.
TCCAGAGGCCAGAGGGAGCCCTGCCGCATCCGTATGTGCTCGGCTCAAACACGGCAAAACGATGCATAGCCTCCAGCTCAGGATTTTTTGAGATTTTTTGGACCAGCCAACCCATCTAGCAGAGCCAAACTGTGGTGATCATCGGCAACCAGCACCATGGCAGCTACATCTGTAGTTGATTGATTGAGTAGCATGACTGCATGAGTTATGGTGCAGATGGGGGCAACTTGCCATGGCTCCACCTCCGGCAGGGCCACCCTCAACGCACTATTCTCGCCAGCGATAGTACAAAATCGATGTCGCTGACTTCCCCACACACACACACACCCACACACCCACCCACCAACCAATGGCATATCTCCTCAAGTGTGTGTTGAGTGGAACAAGCCCTTTGGAGTCAAGCTGGGGCCTGTGCTTCTTCCACCGTGGCAGTTGCAGCAGCACCGATGCTCTCATGCTGGTTGCCCTGAACTCTTGCTCCATGAGTGGTTCAATCACAAATTAGGGTAAGGGATGGGGTAAGAACAGATAGAAAATTGGCGGAAGTGGAAGAAATCCTTGAACCATCCATAGTGCTCCTTCTAGGACCGCTTGTGCCTCTGGCAGTCTTCTGTTGATCTTCCAAATTGTGGCATTCTGATTGGTCATGAGGAAGACAGGGAGACAGAGAAGGAAGATGGCGAGTGTAGGAAGGGTCAAAGTGTCAAAGTACATGGAGGCGGCGTACGGGCAGCGTTGGCAGCACCAATCATCTTCGTCAGGTTCAATAGGTGTTGTTAGCAGCAGCATCGCATCCGGTTTACAGTCAAAACGGGCACCTGATGGTTTGTTTTGGTTTCATTAACAAGACCAGCTAAAAGCGTGAGTGAACAGGCCTAGTTGCAAGGTATGAGTATCAGTGCAATTAACAGTTGCTTATACCTTTTGACTTTTGTATAGGTTATACTGAGTGAACCACAAAGATGAAGTCAAAGGTATGATAATCTTACATAGACAAGTAAATTTTGGATACGTAAACATCTAAACAAACCTAGCCATGATTTAGAGCTAAGCTTGAGCTCATGGTATATAGTATATAAATCTATGACAGTACAACAATCTTCTATTTGTGTGGCTTTTACTGACTGCGTCTCCTATATATTTAACAAAGAAATGGTCAATGAGTCAATAATCCAGGGGTAATTTCAATGTTCTTCAGACAGATCATATTTGAGGAGAGCAAGATGCAGCACCATGAGAACTAATAATGGAATAAAACAGTCTCTACAATGAGTTGCTAAAGAAAAATACCTGTCCAGCAATATAACCATTTAGAATAATTGGTAAGCCACGGATCATCGCCTCTGCAATTGTACCAGGTCCTGCCTGAAGTTCAACAGAAATCATGTATCACAACATCACCACAAATTATGTACATGTATCACATATTCGAAAACAAGCTGCATGATTTGAACATGAGAGGCTAATGTAAAGCATACCTTTGTAATGATACAATCACAAGCACCCATACATTCTTCCATCTTTGTAACAAAGCCTTTCACCTATAATTTTTTTTAAAAAAAAACAAGGATTTATGAAGAAATCTGTATGTGCAAGAGGTGTGAAATATAAGAGCCGCTTTTAGTTAGAGACTTCTTTTTTAAGATATCCATACGATGTTATTGCTGCAGTATTTAGTCTCATGTATTCGAAGTTCAAAAATGCACAACTAAAAGCAGCCTCTCCGCAGTGGTGAGAGCTGTCTCACTGAGTCACCAGGTCGTGGGTTCGAAGCAGCCTCTCCGCAGATTTTGCGGGGGGGGAGGCTTGCCCTGGTTTTTCCCTTCCCCAGACCCCACTCATGTGGGAGCCTCCGGCACTGGGTCTGCCCTTTTTTTTTATTCGAAGTTCAAAAATGCACAACTGCTACTAGCCAAGAAACAATGTACCTTGGCTTAAGTTCATTTAAGCTATCTATGCAGTTGAAAGGGTTGAAGAAAAATTCTTTTGCTGAGGAAAAAGCAACATCAAGGAACTGGTAAGGCAGTTGTAATGTTAAACTTATTGGATATTACAAATCAGCTTCGAGGGAAGTACCTGAACTGGAACTTTCCAATTTATCGACTGCAATCAATTGGCCAGCTTCTTATTACGCCCAGAAATTACAAGTATTTGACCAGTGGGTTCCCCTAGGTTTTCATCATACAGAGAATCACCAAGCGCTTTAGCAGTGGCCTCAATAGGACCCATCCCTTCACCCCCACCCATTAATAAAACAGCAGGCAGATCTTCATCCATGCCTAACTCTCTTCGCAGTTCATCCTATTAAAAAGGTTAACAATTGATACTACAATCAGTAAGTTCTAGAAGACGGAAAAGATTCATAAAAATCAGTAGGACAATGATACACTGCAATTAGCTGAAGAAATTTTGTAGAATAGGTTTGACAAAAGAGGGTCGAACAGGGAGGCCATAGACTTTAATCTGTGAGGGCTTCAGACCAGCTTTTAGTGCTCTCTTTTCCACCTCAGTTGATGGACAGTAACATCTAGTGACAAGCTTATGGAACCTAAGGGGCAACAGTAGGATAACTATTTCATTGTAAGAGTGTATGTCTCACATTTTGATAAGAAACTACAAAGAAGCATTTGAGTTATGCAGAACACTGAGGCCAGCATACCATGTTGGGTGACAGGTGCTGAGATCCGTGATAACAGTTGTGAATGGGATCTTATCCAAGAGACCTTTGGATCTTAGAACTCGGAGGGGCACATGTTGCATTAAAGGGTGTACACTGATAATTACATCTGGTTGGTACTTCAGTAGACCTTTTGCAACCTCTCTGCATAAAGAAGTGGCAATTTCAGAGAGGCGGAGAGAGACAGAGCTAGCTGCAGAACAGTACAATTTGTAAGGAAATCATGGTCTACTTCCTATGCAGGATTTTGAGAATCCTACACACACCTGATGCTAGTCGTCACAAGCAGTCATAGGATTAAGGCCCTAGGATACAAATATAGTCTGGTATCTGGAATACAAAGTTGTTCATTGTTGTTCTTCGTGGTTATCTTTGTTCTTCAATCAGTACAAGATTTAGTTCATGATGGGCAATTACAGGTCAAACACTGCAGGCACATGAATATATTTTTGATTTTGACTCTGCTAATGTGGCAGGAAATAAGGGTGAAAGCCTCACTCAGATAAAAGAAAAATAAGGAAAGGAAGTATGAAAAACGATAAATAACAAATTTTCCTAATCTACATCACGTAGTGGTTATTCACTTATTCAGTGCTTGTTGTCTAAGCACTGAGGTAAGCAAAATTGTATGAGAACAGTGTATCTACAAATGTACAAGCCTAGTAATTCATGAAGGTGGCGAGAAAACTATGGAGACCCTTCCATAATGTAAAATAGAAATTGTGATATAGCCAGTAACCTTGCTATGAATGTGGATGTTGCAGCAAAATGAGGCTGATGGATTACACGTGGTGCAGTACCATAGTATGTCATCTTCCACAGGGGTCCATGTTTCACCAAAAAACTATAGCTCCTAGGCAGTTGATTAAATGGCCATGGAGTGTGGTCAGTCCACAGATCAGTGACAAATACCTGTAAGTGGAATATCAGTCATTGGTTCATTGTATATTTATGAACCAAATTAATGCAGATGACACTTGGCACCATAAGTCGAGAATACCAACTACCAAAATTCCCCCATTCTCCTATATATACAGCAATGACTAATAAAAAATATGTGTCACTTCATTACTGGCTATTTAACCATTCCAACATTAACAAGTCACTAGGCAATACCAATGAGCACCACCATAAGCAAACAAATGGGCATCCTTCTTCTCCAATGAAAGGTCTGCATCAGTACAGCATTATGCTAAAGCATCAAAAGAAGGTGGTTGCAAGGACAGACAGTATCATGGCAAAAGATTTCCCCATAATTAGCTGTTGTGAGCACATCAACCTAAGTATAAGTAGGGTAGGATAGGACGACCTTATTCAATGCTGAACAAGCAACAGCAAAATCAAATCGATGGTAATTGCACCAACCAAGTTCGTACAGCTTATTGTGTGAAATGTCTTAAAGGCCGTGAGTGTAACACATAAGGCAACTTAGAATGAAAAATTCAAAGTGAAACTGTAAGTGTACACGCTACACGGCCTAGAATACGACTTCTACAGGTGTATGTAAATCCCAGGCGAGAAGAGAGAAGCAAAACCGCACCTGATAGTCGTCGCCGAACTCCTGGGTGAAGGCAGCCTTGATGGCCTCGGCAGACGCGCGGTGACCGCCGCCCGTGTCGCTCATGAGGATCAGCACCTTCTTCGGCGCCTCGGCCCGCGCCGCGGCCTCCTCCTCCACCTCGCCTACCCCGTCCACATCCCCTCCTCCTCCCCCACCGCCGCCGGCGTTACCCCCGCCGCCGCCGCCGCCGCCGAGACCCAGGCCCAGGGACGCGAACCCGAGCGGCGCGATTTGGTTCCCGTGCAGCCGCACGAACCGCGCGAACTCGCCCCACATCTGGTGGAGCCGCGACGCCGCTGCTGAGGAAGTGGGGCCCGGCACGGAGATGGCGACGGAGAGCGCGCGGGGCCCCCCGCGCGGGCGCGGGAGGAAGGAGGCATGGTGGTGGGAGGAGGAGGAGGGCGCGGGGGAGGCGGAGAGTGCGGCGCCGGGGAGCGGTGTGGAGAGGAGCGGGGACGGGACGCGCAGGAGGAAGGCCGCCGGGAGCGCCGGCTCGGCGGTCGGCGCGGGCATCGCGACTGAGGCGGCGAGGAGAGGTCAGTCTCGTGGTCGTGGCATTCGAGTGCGGAGGGGCGCGATGGTGGTGGAGGTGGGGGAGAGGGAGAGGGGAAGGTGAGCCACACAGCCGGGAGGGGGTGCGCGTCGGTTTTGTTCGCGACGACGACGACGATGCGTTGGGTTGGGTCCGTGTCCGTGTCCGTGTCCGTGTCCGTGTCCACTGTCATCGTGTGGCTTCCCACCGGTCGGGGGCGGCCGTTGGGGTTGGCAAGGCGTGTGAAGTTGATGTGGGTTCCGGCGGCTCATGAGTCTTGAATCATGATGCCCAGCGAGGTCTTCGTTTTTCCCCATCGTGACCCGGCAAAAGATGGTCCCTCAAAGTGTATAAAGATTCTGCCTAACAACTCAAAGCAATGTGAAGTCAAAGTTCAAAAAAAAAATCAATGTGAAATCAGTAAAACTAACCGAGTCATGTTACATGTGACTTATTGGCTAATGGAGTATAATGTTTGTGAGAAAATTCGTATGCTATACATCAGCTTTTTCCATCACATGTAGGTGGCGGCCTTGTAAATAAATTTTATATACATGATGATAGCTTCCCTCAACAAATAGCAGGTGGGATGACGTATTCTTTGACAGGTCAATACACTGAACCAGGCACTAAGTTCAGCATCCTCCTCTCCAACTCCTCCCGAAGTTATAAAAAAAACAGCTAGTATAGCTGGTATTTTATTATTCCATTGACAAGTAATAATTGCACTATAATAACACACCGCACAAATGTTAGGGCCTGATGGATAATACTTTGTCTGAAGGTTCAAGCATAATGGGAAATCAATTGGAGATTAATTCAGTTTAGATAGAACGGATATTGTGTATATCTATTGTGAAATTGAGAAATGTGAAAGGCGATATACACGCCTGTGTGTGTCATGTCAAGTAGCGATCCACGCCATAAAATGATCGGTGTGGTGCTAGCAAATGTTTTGCAGCTCCACACTGTAACTGGCGTTGTTTTGGAGGACAAAACACTCTAACTTCGTCAATGTTCATCGAAACTATAACGGTAAAAAGCTGTGCACTTGAACGGGGTTAACCGGAGAAAATGGACGATTAGACAAAAACGGCTGGTTAGCGTGTAAATAGACTAAATAGACTATACGCCCGTGTATGGCAATACCAACCTTCACTGGGCCCTGAGCCCTGGACTCATGTTGTGATTTGTGAACGACACGGCCATGTATGTATGGCAACACCGACCTTCATTGGGCCTTGAGCCTTTGGACTCGTGTTATGGATCGTCTGCCATCTGTGAAGGCAAGAATTTCTAAAAAAGAACATGTGAAGGCAAGAATGGTGGGAGCGACGAACATTGGACCAGTCGACGAAAAAATAGGATTGGGTGAGGGACGATGGACCGATGCTCGACCTATGGCCCCGATTCTTTATCTTAAATTTGGCATTGTTCAACTTATTTTTTTATTTTAAGACGGTGTTTTTCTCTCAACAATTCAAATTAGGAGAACGGTGTTTTTCGGTCAAATTTGGTAAAGTTCGAGACAAGTGAACGGAGCCTATGTCTCGGTACCTGTCGAGGTATACATTTTGTCGTTGATGTAAAGCGAGAAAAGTTAGAGTGTGAAAAGAAAGAAGATGTGTAAAAGTGAGGAACAACAAACCTAATAATATACTTTACCATTAAGTATATGTATTCGCAGCTTGTCTTCCAAGCTTTGTGAAGTTTTCTTACTCATTTTTTGTTCTATTTCTCAAAGGGGTCATCATTTGTCTACACTTTTTTACCACTGAATTGAGACAGTAACATCGTAGAGCAAAGCTTTTTCGTACCTGTAACCGTAAAGTTGGTGACGCAAAAGCTTCTCTTGTGATTTAAATCTATTATCTCCTTGTGCAAGCGTCATGTACCCATCTGTGGACTCAAGACTGGGTAATAGCCCAAAGTTTATGGGCTAACTTTAAACGTTTTCTTTTGCTGGCACCCGCTTTGGATGGGCCACTGTCCCTATGGGCCTATCCTCTCACACTAGATAAGTAAGTATGATTCATGTGACATCCCTCAACTGTCATGAAAGGTTTTCCTCAGGAAAAAAAAACTGTCATGAAAGGTGAAAGTCCCATTTATCTCTTCCCCAGATTTTTGGAACCTAATATTTCATTATTTTAAAAAACTATTTGTACAATTTTTCGATAAAATCTAATTGACCCCTAAACTATTAACACAATCCAATTTAGCTCCTTGTAGCTAACGTGGTGCCACTTAGGACGTGTGACATTGTCCCACCTTAGCTAATCCGCTTTCAAAACCTCTCGAGGTAAATCGGACGGTTTAAAAAGTTGGGAGAGTTTAAAAACTGAATTTCTTATTGAAGAGACAAATCGAACATTTAAGAGAGGTCAGATAAACTTTTTTTCAAGATATGATGGTCATATTTTCTTATGTTACTTTAGGGAAAAAAGATGGAGCACAAGAGATAATGCGAGTTCATTTTATGAATGCATGTAACTCGTCGCAACCTTTATAAAATTGTTGAGTATTTAATGTTTGGTTTTAGGGCTACATGTCAGAGATGTCTTAATGTTTTTTTTGTCAAACAATACGTAAGACATTACGAAAATCTGCTAGCTCTAACGACAGAAGGTACAATACTCTCCGATCCAACTTATAAGGCGTATTCTTACATAACATGGTCTTCGAAAATTGCAAATTGACCATTTATTTACTTTATATTATATATTTATATTACTTATAATTATTGAATAATACATTTGACTATAGGTCTACTAGTATCAAGTTTGTATTACAATGACTTAAAACGTTAGCTAAATTATTTTTAGAAAAAAGGTATATTTCGGCCTTTGCAAAAGTTTTGCACACAACCATCCATTATTACAGCGATGTAGTCTTTAATCGAAAAAAAACTAAGCTAGCAAAAAGAAATAAAAATGTCAGAAACAAAAGAGAAATTTTTTTGGTTCAGATTATATTTATAAAGTTTAACTCTTGACCTACTTAAAATGCCTTATAAACTACGAAAGAGTACGTGATAAGTCAAAAATGGAGGAGTCCATATTCCTATTTTCCTTTTCTATATCTATACCTACCTAATAATAAAGAGGCAAAATTTCGCCAATTTTTTTCGCCTCTTCGATCCACTTACAAAGTCCCTGTAGGACTATCATCCGAGATCGGGCGCCTCTGTTCGTGGTTTGGGAAAAAGGATCAGAAAAAAGAAATATAAGAGAAGGAAGGGATCCCGGTGGAAAAGTGCAAGAGAGGAAGAAAATATGGGAGGATCTAAATTGAATTCGAGAAATTCAGGGATTCCTGATGTAAAAAGTGCAGCCCACGTTACAACTGCTGGGCTGGAACAAAACAAGAAGCAAAATTTCTGACGTATTATTTTTTTCTGCCCTCCCATATCTTTTTGTACGTTGGTTTTGTGCCTCCGTACAATCTGCATTCGCCGTTTCAAATTTTGATTTGTCTTCTGATCCTTCTTTGTTCTTCTATGTTATTTCCGTTTCTATCTATGGAAGTCTGATTTCTTTCCACATGTTCCTCGGCTCGGTTAGTTTTTAGATAAAAACAATGACAACGTGTATAGTCAGGTGCTCTCCTCTGTCCAACCAGCTTATGCGGCCACAACGTTCCAAGGCACAAAAACTTAGAGTGGAGATTTTAGGGGAAGAGAAATAAATTATTAGCGTCGTAAAAAAAGATTTATACTATTAATAATAAATCTATATCTATATCAAAATCTCACTCCATCCATTTTTTCAGTCTTTTCCTAACTAACTCAGTGAACATGGAGCTCAGCTTGGATATAAGTCCTTGAGATAACGTAGATAGTTAATTATGAATCCTAATTAAATAAATCCTTCTGATTTCCTAATAAATAAACATCAATATTTTTTCATAGTGTCCGTTTTCGTTTTCGCTCGTTCCATTGTTTGACCAGTCGTCAGATGTTTTTTTGTTTCTTTTAGCATTTTCCTTTCCGATTATGTTCTCCATTTGGTTTTGTTTCTTATTGTCGTCTGTCTTTTCTTTTCCTGTTTTTGCGTCTGTTTTTTTTTTTGTCCTGTCATTTATTTTCTTTCCATGTTTTTCACCTTCTTTTCTCGCAAAGTTTCCATCTGCTTCGAGTTTTCTTTCCATAGTTTTGTATTTTTTTCAAGTGTACCTCTCATTTTGATTTCTTACCTATGCTTTTATCTCTAATACTAAAATATCTGGTTATATTTCTTTTTTAATGAGTATCTTTATTTTGAACAAATATCTTCACCACTAATTTATTGCTTCCATTAAATCTTTTGCTGGAGTTACATTCGTGTATCTGCTTCGTAATCAATGTTTTTATCATCGGTTTTGTCTTTTGTGTCGGACGCAGATGGAACTTCGTTCGGCTCCCTCTCTTAGGTCCTAACATATTCCACCTCTAGAGTCTCATTAGCACGTGCGCAATAGATTGTCATATACCTATGACCCTATAAGAATGGTAGCCCTTAAGATCGAGGGCGCACGCGAGATCGATAACGATGAGGCAAGGCGGAAGATACATCAAGCATCTTGAAATTATGAGGACCAACTGTTGGAAAGACCGATAGTGGAGCAATCGATCGACCATCACGTGATCCAACTACTCCTTGTCATCTTGACCTCTATCAGCGGTTGCGTCATCTTGTACATCGATGGAACAATTAGATCTCCCATGCACGCCTGCGTTCTTCTCAATCGTTAAGGGCACGATGAAGAGTTGCACACTCGGTCAACCGTGACCGTCTAGATCTACACACACAAGGGTGCCGAGCCACCCCACTCATCGTTGCGCAGTGCTAGCCTATGTCTTCTCGATGGTTGGCATACCGCTGTCCTAGGTTGCCTAGTAGAGCATGATGACACTAGGTGCGCGTGCTGCCATGGCCATTAGGCCCACACACGGTGGTGCAGCTGCACTGGTGCCATCGACAACACAATATTTGTTTTCCTTTTCATTCTTAAAACGCACTAGTCATTAGGGCGCCTGTAACAATCATTTTAAATCACAAGCTGACGTGTATGTAAGTGTAGTCCCTAGTCCGTATTCGTGTTTGAGAAAAACTAGTGGAATGCGTGCGCCCCGCGCGCGAGAGCAAAGGAGCCTAGTTGGGTTTTTTCATGGACATACACTGTACTAGAGTGACATAGGGAACTTTAGAATAGAACCACACATGTCTATGTATGGCCTATGGTCTAGAGTACTACATAATATGAATTGAGCACAGCCTAAAACTATCAATCTGTAAATATTTGTCACATACAGTATGTGAACTGGAATTGGAAAATAGCAGCAAACAAAGGGAGGTAGATGATATATGGCCTGCTTAATATTGTTATGAGGATATAAGAGCAATGGATGGTAAAATAGAATAAAACAGGATGGAGAAGGTAGCTAAAAGAGTACTTCATATAGATTTATCTTAGGCATGTTCCATCTAAAAAGAATGCATTGGTTTCACTGGTCCAGACAAATTTTAGTAAATACAATAACTTAACATGTAGAAGAAATTACATGTGCTTTGGATTGGCAATGCTTGATAGAATCTTTTTTTTCCTCGGTCAAAAGGCAGGGTATCCTACATAGAGGAAAACAGCAACAGACCAACATATATGAGAGGAAGCACAAAAATCGATCAGTAATAGACCACCAAATGGACAGATGTAGCGGCAGCTGGTACGAGCTTCTAAAGCTGCAGAAGGGTTATATATTACGTTTTTTGTTTTGAGCTAAGGGTTGTAAGTAAAATTAATTAAAGACGTGGCATTGGCTTACCTATTGGGCAATAGATTTGACCTTCAAATAATTTCTTGCATGGTGCATCTGTATGTTGCCTTGATCTGTATTTAGCTAGAGCTAAAAATCTGAAATGAGCTGAATGGGAGGGCGCCGCCGCCGCGGGAGTCGATTGTAACTGATTGCTGGTCAGTGCACCAAAACATTAGTTCGAGCAATTTTCACTTACAATTCAACATAGGAATCTAGAAGAAAATAGCTATACGAATGCTTGTGTAAATGAAATAAGACATGTATGAAGGTTCATGAGGTACATTAGATCAAAATAAAAAGATCATATAGAGGGCTACGCTACATCTATCTTGTGTTAGCATTATGGGTGTTTTGTGTGAATAGCTAAATGGTTTATTTAATATGTGAAGCAAACAATAAATACTGGACAATCATATGTCTTTGTTTAGTCATGGGTATTTTGGTAAATAGATGTAGAAGAATGAAAAGAGTAACACACTTCATATCTTGGCTGAAGTCACAAATTCATAAGCAAGTCATGAAAATGCAGAGAGAATTATATGGTGATCCATAAACATTTGATGTCTCAACAGTTAATCATGGGTATATACTTAAGAAACGAAAACAATCCGACCACAAGATGCAAAACATTGCATTCAAAATATTCTGATTTTTATTGGCAAGTTAGGCAGTGGCTCAATATTTTGGCAAACATGTTGCACAAGACAGTGCTTGTTCGACGTCTTCATTGTTTATGAATGATGTCTACGCTGTACATTATTCTTTCTAATATTACCAGCCGAAGATATTAGTGCCTGCAATATTAGGCTATCAGTTAATAATATGATGCTCTAGGATTTTGTGGCTTGCCAAAAGTGCTCTACAAATATTAAGAAGGATTTAGAAGCATTAAAATATGGTCATATATTTTGAAGTTGATCTGGTAAGACCCAAGGAAATAAAGGACTATTTCATAGTTATGAAGCTCATAACCTATCATAAAGCCTTGTCTGCGTCACAAGACAGGTATAATATGAGAGCATTATCTTATATATATTGACTGAAATAAGAAAGAAGCACTATGTTTTTTAATTTTGCAAAAAAAACCTGGGATGAAGAAATATTGTTGGCTTCTTACTTTTTCTACATCATCATTAATCCACAGGCAGATCATATATGGCAAGATGCAGCACCTGATTACTCGAGGAGGTGCCTACTGGGCAGTGCATCCACGTATACATTTCATAAAAAATATTGAAGGCACTCGTCCAAATATTCAGGGTAGAGGAGGCACCGCTAATGAATCAGCACAGTAATGGACGCATTCAACATATGCTCTGATTATGTTTGAATCATAAACTGTATGTGACCGTTATTGAAATGAACAAAGTATGAATTGGAAAGCACATAGAAGAAAACCATCTTACAAAACGCATGCTCTCCCTATACATAAAACCAAAACACATATTTAATCTAAGAGTAAGCTAACAATGGCACCATGTCGGGTAAAAAAAAAGTAGGTAATTTAAGAGGAAACTAACAATGGCACAGACAATAGTATTAAACATATATTTTAGGAGACATGAAGTCACTAACCAATCCTAAGAGCCCCTGGGGCGCGAAGCATCCACAGAAATTCAGATCGAGATAATCAAATTGAGACCTGTAAAGACCAACAACTATAAGCAATATGATGCCAGACACACATCAGCAGATACCACATAGGAAATTTAAAAGAATAAGAACATAGAGCAATCGAAAGAAAGGACCAACTCACCTTGGATTTTGCTAGGCTGCACGAACATATTTCTAAAAAGAACCCCTTGTCTTCCTTGACCACCTTGCATAATATAAGCATCAGTAACCAGCAAAGGGAAACAGGAAACCTGCAAATTCTCATGAACGTAGAAACTAAGAGAAGCACTGAAGCACGGACAGTAGGTTCTGGAGACGAACGACGCAGCACAGATGCGAGGGGCGATCGAAGCTTATATCAATCTCTAAAAGATAAACTTTTTTTGCAGCATACAGTAAAAGGTTAAAAGCAGCAAGGTTCATGGTTTTGGCTGTAGCTGTAGCCTACTAAACAAATAGCAAGCATCAGAGTAATTACCGAAGGTATGTCATATGTGATATGTCCAGCACCAACGCCAAAAACTGGGAGACCTCTCAATGAGAGAGACAAAGGCAAAGAAAAATTATCGAAACAAAGATAGAACTATAAGGGAATCTTTGGTAGCTTTCTGATTAGCATAAAATCTCAGCCATAACCAGTTCAGTGCAAGATCAAATCTAGATGATCGACAGACACCTGTGCAAAGGGCTGTAAAAACAGAAGGGTAGTAAAATGAAAAAACAATAATGAATAGGGTAACATGAGGCCTCTAAACAGGAACAATTCAGTGCAAAGATCGAAGTGGAGCTGATCACATGTATGGAGCATTTTTAAATTCACCGCAACAACAATAATATATGTACTAAAAATCACTGTCATAAGCAAGTGGATTTGCAAGCAAGTGTATGTACTAAAAAATCACAAGCATAACCAATTCGGTACAAAAGATCGAATGCAGCTGATCGACAGGACCTTAGGTCCAGATGTTCCAGACCTGCAAGAAAGAGGATTTGCAAGAAAGTGGACAAAGATGGATAGGAATAAATACATCATTGGCACTGAGGTAAGGACATCACTGACAATGGACCTATGGTCAGCAACGAGTGCATAAAATGTAGCAATTAATGAAAACGAAATAACACATGCAAAAGCGAATTGCTAAGATACAATGATATAGTCATCACAGAACTAATGAAAATAGCAAGAATCATGGAAGAATGAAAGAATTAACCATCATTGCACAATTCCATTGTCTCAGTCTAAAAAAGGTCATCATCCCACAACCCCAGAACCTCAGTAAATAAAATACAAAATCAAACAACTAATCAGCACTGTACAATGAAGGATTTCAGTTCTGCACATGATCCGCGCATTTAAAGACAAGAGAAGCGCTGGAGCAAACGACCTCCTAGGGGAGGGTGGCCAAGATCCTCGCAGTGAGGAGAGGGAGCTAAGGGAAGGGAAGGGGGAGAAGGGGAGAGAGCGCCCCTCTGCCATGTACAACAGGGCAGATGTGCCAGTGTGGGGCTCCTCCAGCGATGAAGGCCGGTGAGCTAGATCCACACACGTACCCGGCCCTAGCACTGGCAAAGAGAGCACGCACCGGAGAAATTGGTTACTCCCTAAGCACATGAGAAGTATAGAGATCGTGGGTGCACCCACAACGTAAAGAAATTGCTTGTAAGGCCTGCCAAGCCGCTGCACACCGCAGGCACAACTTAGTGCAATTCATAAATTTCATTGTTCCTGTTACAACAAATAATAGAGAATCAATGTGCTATCTTTGTAACAAGGGATAAGAAGGCCTTTCAAAGAAAGAAGTGTCGACGAACCAGAAAAATAACCTCACATCTAAATGATCACTACAAATGCTATATAGTAATTCATGTATCGAATTGACGTCACAGTGGACACAACTACTATCACCCTATAGGCTTTTTCCATATTGATTTTATGCATTTCCTATTTCCATGTCAAATGTGTGGTAACCACTGCAATATACCATCAATCAGTTTGTTGGCAAAGGCGATAAACTTTGTTAATAAGCAAAATAGGATCGCTTGAATGCCAAACGATAGGAAAGACGTGAATAGGAAGGTAAAGAAAAGGAAAAAACAATGTACTCACCCAGAGGCAATGGCTTGTAGAATGACCATTTCTTGGCTGTATCACTACTAAACACCAACTGGGCATGGCACCTGGAGGAGGAAAGCAATCAATATTTCCAGCTTGGAATGTGACACTACCAAACAAAAAGAACTTTACTGATTCAGGACATATCAGGATGGCTGTGATCTTTGATGTATGAAAGTAGAGGAACATCAGATCATTTGTAATGAGCAAAATAAAATTGCCACAAACTGAACTAAGTGGCAAGAATGTATGAGTGGGAAGCAAAGCATTAAAAAGAAGCTCTGACCCAAACATATTGGTTATAATGAGTGGACAACAAATGCTCTGGTTACATACATTTCTCTCAGCGAATAATACTTTGTATGATAGATTACAGGCCTTCAGATCTCAAAATTGCATATATACTGTCATTTGATCCACTTCTAATGTCAGCGCAGCTTATGTCAGTTATCTATTAATGCTTTTGCTCATATTTCCAAGATTTCAGATATTGGAATGTGCAAGGTGTTGACATTGAGCTAAAAACCCGATGTACAGAAAGCGCAATAAAAAATAGATAAGAACAAAAGCTGAAAGATATATGCAGAGTATGCATACTTGGTAGCACCTTTTCAATTACTCTATAATCCTAATTAAGTAAAAGCAGAAGCATCATCAAAATGCAATTAGTGCAAAGAAGCACACAAGCTTCATTTCAAGATTTTTACTTTGCTAGTGAGAAACCTTCCACCACGGCCCTGTTTTCAAAAGCTGGACCTTACTTTGCTTTACTCCCAAACTACAAAAGGTAGTCATAGAGCAATCAATCAAGAAGGACGTCAAGTATTTTTTTTTCATTTAGAATAAGAGGTTATTTAGTAACCAACGCATTCTACCGTAAAGCGTCATCGCAGTCTATTCTTATCAATGCACAAGGGACAAAGCACCTTTCATAATCTATTATTGAGCTAATTAAGTATACTAACCAAGAGGCACAAGACAAACTTACCCATGCAATAAATGGTGAGAACCAGTCACCTTTGATTTAGGATTTTTACTCTACTGGGAAACCCTCCACTATCATCTTGGTTTTCAAAAGACAGATCCTGAATTTGCTTTAGTCTCCAAATGAGCCCTCTGTAAACATATTATATCTGTTCATCTTTGTTTTCTCCAATCTTTTGTTGTTTTTTCCCGTACTGTGAACTGCATGTATAGTTGATCCCTAGGCAGTACTGTGAATTGCATGCCATATTGATCCCTAGGCAATAGCACACACAACAACTGAACTCAAACAACATTTAGATTAGTAGGCACACAGGAAGGGAAGAGAAAGGGCACAACGGGAAGGGAAGAGAAAGGGTGGGCGTACCTGGAGGAGCAAATGCAGACTGACACGGCCAGGCAGCCGCGCCAAGCTGCGCCCGCAGGGGCCGCCGCCAGGGGGCGCCCATGCGGGGGCTACCGCACCGTGCTGCGTGGTCGCGCCGCCGGGGGCAGCTCGCGACGCAGCCAGAGCCTTGAAGCACAGGCAACCAGGGTTTCGTGTAGCGCACGCGGACCAGCGGGAGAAGGCTGCGGCGGGGTGAAGCCGCGCCGGCGGCGACCGCCGGGGCCTGGTCGCACGGCGTGCCTGGGTGGGGGGGAGGAGCAGGGCGGCCGCAGCGGCACCCCAGTCGTGTCAGTGGCCGTCGCCCTTGCCGCATCGTGAGGGAGGGAGAGAGAGAGAGCGGAGAGGAGAGAGGAGGGGAAGAAGAAGCAGAAGCCCGATATATATTTGTCTCATTGGATTCGGACGAGAAGCCGGAGAAGCCAAAAGTAAGCCGTGAAGAAGCCGTAGAAGCTAGAGAAAACGATGAGAAGCCATTGTCCGCAGAATCCGCTCCAAACACTCAGAACCACACGATTGGAGATCCGACGGCAGCAGGATTTTGGGATGACGTGAAGTGATGTTCTGTGGAGGAGCCCTACCGGTATTTAGGGGTTAATGCCCATGTTTTAAAAAAGAAAAAGAAATATTCCCACACCCCAAGAATTTCCGGTAGGGGAAGTTTCACTTCGGTCTTCGGTCCATCAGGGCATCTCCGATCCAACCTATAGTTCCCATAGTACACCTCCAGCCCATAGTTGCACGTAGGCTCCAGTAGAATTCAAGCCAATCATTTTCTTCCTCTCTCTCTCCGCTCAGTTGCCACTGTCTTGGCCGGTGAGCAGAAGCGCGCGTCCAGAACATCAGCGCGGCGGCCGGCACGGGCACTCGAGTGCGGCAACGCGAGGACCGGCGCGGGTGGCAAACGCGGTGGCGCCGGCGGGCAAGCGCGGCGGCTGGCACGGGCGCTCGAGCAGGGCAGCGCACGCAGGGAGGTGGCAGGGCGCGCGCAGGGAAATGGCGGGCGGCACGGCGTGGCCGGTGGCGACTATTCTTCTGTATCTCTCTCCGCGAGATCCGAAACCACAGCGCATCCAACGAGGAGGACAGCAAGGCGCGGCCATCAGCGAGGCCCAGCGAGCACGTGATGGCGGCACAGGCGCGGACGAGCGGGCGTGTACGCAGGTAGCTAGGAGCGCGAATGGTGGCGCGAGATCCTGGGCGAGGTACGGCGTGAGCAAGGGAGTCAGTGGCGGCGGGTTATGTGCCGACATCGCGCGCGGCAGCCGGCGAGCTTGCTGTGCGGCGGGTTGCGTCGTCTGCGGAGGTGCATGGCTCGGGCCTGGGAATGCACGGGACGCGGGGCCCAGGCGGGCGGCGGACGGCGGTGGCTGCAGGCCGTGGCACGACGCATACGGCGAGCCCTGCTGCTCGTGTGCCGTGTGCGGACACCTGGTCCCACCGTGGAAAAGCGCTGCTAAGCTCGTGTGCGGACTACAGGCCTCAGAGGCCTCTGGTCCTACCGTCAAAACGACGCAAAAATCGGCGGTTTCTTGTTGGTTGGAACCCGACCCAACGTCGTTTCTCTTTCTACTTAAAATTCGTTGCCACATCAGACCGTCGGCAGACCTGGAGCGGCCAGCCAGCCAACGACGACTCGATACCGGCCCGCCGCCATATTTGGCCCACCTGTCAGTGACTGACGAGCGCTTGATTTCAGCCCGGTCAGCACGCGCGTGGTCCACAACTCCGGGAGCCATACAACCCCCATCTGATGGGACTCTGCGGAATGCCATGCGCCGCAACTGCCTCTGACGGTGGCGTGGCGGTAATCGTCGCTGACAAATCACGCGCACGCGGTTCTGCTGCTGCCGTGCCCAGCCGCAG
Organism: Miscanthus lutarioriparius; assembly: GCA_904845875.1. Classification (NCBI taxonomy): domain Eukaryota; kingdom Viridiplantae; phylum Streptophyta; class Magnoliopsida; order Poales; family Poaceae; genus Miscanthus; species Miscanthus lutarioriparius. The sequence goes on along the minus strand of CAJGYO010000003.1, from coordinate 44,497,887 downwards.
CATGCTAACGTAAACGCGGCCTGGCCGTCACATCATTCGATGGCCGGGGCTGTGTGTGACCGTGAGGAGGAGTCGCATCGCATGGATCCGGTGGCCGCCCCACCCCGGTCCGATCCGCTGGGCGAATGAAAGCAAAGACAACCGGCGCCGGTGGATGCAAATGCAACGCAGAAACAGACGAACAAGCCCTAGCCTGTTGTTTCCGATCTCGATCTCCACAGGACCATAGAACACCACAAGCCCACAACCCGCAAGCCAAATCAACGATGAGCTCCTCGCGGCCGTTGGGTTGCCGATGCGGACGGGACGAAAACCGCCGGGCGATTAATATTTGGCGTTCCCGCGATCGATCGAACCAGTGAACCCCGTGGGAACAAGAGGTCCACGGTACTTGAGGCTCTCCTGCTGTCCTGCCTCCTTCCGCCCCGCCCTTCGATCCCCTCTCCTACCCGAGGCGCAGCGCCGGAGCCCCTCCGTCTGTGCGATGCAGACGCCGGCGACCAGCTGCGGGGCCCACGGGGCAGCCCTCACCCCATGCCCCCGCTGCCGCACCCCTCCTGGAAGCCTCCTGAAGCCTTTCGCTGGCCCTTCTCGGCGGACGCCAGGGCACCGGCTCCTCGCTCCAATGGCCTCCACCGTCGACTCACCCGGGAGCTCCTCCTCCGACTTCGCCAAGCGCATAGAGCGCGCCTGGCTAATCTTCCAGGTTCTCCCACAACCCCTAATCGCTATGTTTCCGTGATGCTTGCTTATACGAGTTTTATGTAAGTACAACCATTCATGACTACAACGATGTAGTTTGTAATAAAAAAACTAAACTAATAAAAAAGCAATAAAACATCGAAAACAAATGAGATTTTTTTTTAATGTTTATAAGAGTTTTGCACATAACCATTCATTATTGCAACGATGTGATTTTTAATCGAAAAAACTAAACTAGCAAAAGCAACAAAACATTAAAAACAAAAGAGATAACTCATTTTTTTAGAATTACACGGTACAACGCAAACGCTCTCCTAGGTTCTTCCACACCCCTAATTGCTATGCTTCTATGATGTTTATAAGAGTTTTACACACAACCATCCATTATTACAATGATCTAGTTTTAAATAAAAAAAACTAAACTAGCAAAAAGCAATAAAACATTAAAAACAAAAGAGATATTTTTTTTTGAATATTTATAAGAGTTCTGCACACAACCATCCATTAATTGTTACAACGATGTAGTTTTTAATCGGAAAAACTAAACTAGCAAAAAGCAATAAAACATTGAAAACCAAAGAGCTATTTTTTTTAGAATTACACAAACAAAAGAGATGATTTTTTTTAATGTTTATAAGAGTTTTGCACACAACCATCCATTAGAAAAGAGTACATGATAATTCGAAAAATGGAGGAGTCCATGTTCCTATTTCTTTCAATTCTTAAAACACACTAGTCGTTAGGGCACCTTTAACAATCATTTTAAATCACAAGTTGACGTGCATGTGTGAGAGTATCTCCAAGAGAATAGGTAAATTTAGATATCTATAATCTGACTCTCCAAAACAATTTAGATTCTCAAAATAGAAGTGTTCCATAGCAGCTTGTCTAAAACCGGCTCTTTATTTTAAACGTACCACCTGATGGCTCCGCGTTGAACCAGAATGACATACTATATTATATGTATATTGCTGTTGCTGCATGCCGGCCTACTATATCGAGGCAGCCGGATGGCAAGCGCGGCCCCCTCGCTTATTATGGAGAGCGATAAAAACGGAATCGCATCCTCGTTGTTTTGGAGAGCCAGATGACGAGGCTGTTGGTGCCAGTTTTTTCTTAATTTTACAGATGACGAGTGGGATAAAGAGGTTGTTGGAGTTGCTACGAGGGTAGTCCGCGTTTGGGAAAAATTCCCATGTTTTTTAGAGAAAAGAAGAAAGATTCCCATGCCCCCAGAATTCCCGGCAGGGGAAACAAAAGAAGTTTCACTTCGGTGTCGGTTTTGAATTTTTCTTCTTTCTCTCCCACGCCATTGCAAAAAATCCATCACCACGACGCCTCCTGCAGACCGGAATGGCCGGCCAGCCAACCAACGACGACTTTATACCCTCTCGCCACCATATTTGGCCCACCTGTCAGTGATTGACGAGCGCTACATTTTAGCCTGGTTAGGGCGTTCGCAATGGTCCTAGACCACTGCTAGCTAGGAGCAAGCCCAGATCTGCTTAAGAGACAACATGCAAATTTCTAGTCTAACAGTTCACAATCCCCAGAAAGTGTAGGTCCCACTTATAGAGTTTTTTTTAACTATAAATCATCACGGAAGCAACAGAGACTTTCCCTCAAGCGATGTGCAGGATGGTTGAAACGTGTGCATAGTGGCCACATGTCCTGTTTGGTTTGAACACCCATAGACAGCTCCTACCTAGAGATGTCAATGCGTTCCTCGATTATTTGCCGTTGACATGTCTATTGTCAGCCCCCGGCGTTGACGACACTATCTAATCAGGCAGATTCTCCACGCACCAAACCAACACAGGCCTGCAACTAGTTTGTTGGTCACTACGAGTACTCTCTCCGTCACATAAAGAATATCATTCTCACTTTCCAACAAGTCAAATATTTTTACCTTTGACTAATTATATATAAAGAATACTAATGGCCCCATTCGCTTCGAAAAAAAAAAAGCCGAAATACTGTTCCGGCTAATTTGTTGTGAGAGAAAAACACTGTTCCAGCTGAAAAAAACGGATTATAAGAGAAGCGAACGGGGCCAATATTTATAATTCATAATTAGTATCACTAGCAAATATGCCCGTGCATTGCAATGGAACATACATACGCGATCACATGAACAACTTGCGACTTGAAGATTTATATAATTATCATGGCATCTATTCAATATATATTTAGAATCAGATTTTATATCGTTACGACTCGAAGATTTATGTAATGGTCATGTCATTGTTTCTATATGTAGTATTGGAATTGAACTTTGTGTCTTCGTTGGACGCAAGCACATGGTTCTAACCCATATGAGCATGAGTCATGATTTCAGGTCACAAACATAGAGGCATGAGGGCATTATGCGGCTTAAAAATAAAAACGACGAACGAATCCATTCACTCTTTAATATTATAGCAAATATGCTCATATGTTGCAACGAGAGGTAAAACTTGTTACGTGGTTACCTAAACGACTTGTGGTTCGCCTTATTTCATTTCAAGTAGTTGTCATTCATTCCGATTCATTTCTGGAATAGGACTTAATATCATGTGTGGTCGTGTGCTGATCTAACTTGTATGGACATGTTTTGGCTTAGGATCAGAGTCTACACTATGATTGCATCATCGGTTCCAGTTCACTTTTAGATCCGTATTTTAATATTATATACATAATATAATATCTATTATTCTAATATAAGCAATGACACATTTTTACTGTATTATTTTTCGGTCGTGCCAACCATAAGGCCTTAACCACTGGTAGAATCATTTATAAATAGAGAAAAGATTTGAAGGTATTAGCAACTGATAATAGAAAAAGGTTTGTAAAAAAATATCATCTTTTTTTTAGAAAAGTAAAAAAAAAAATCATCTAAGCTCAAGTAGTGAGGTGGTAAGCAATTAAGGGCTTCCCCAACGCTGCTTTTTTACTATTAGCCCCAAGTGTCATGTAGGATCGAATAAAAAAAATAGGTACTCTATACTTGTCATAGCGATTTACAGAAGCTACGTATGCTTGGAGAGAGAGAATGTGGTCCATGCTAAAATGAAGAGGGAGATGAAATTAAGGTGAGGTACGATGAAAGAAAAAAAGTTTCTTTACAATTATAGGTAGTTGCACTGTATGAATAACAATCTTAACATTTACTAGTATATGTGGATCACTTTATTTATAGTAATCTATTACGAGTGTTAACCTTCGTGGGTGAGTGCGTGAACCATGGTGGCCAAGCTTCGATCCTTGAAGCTGCTTTTTATCGCTTGCTGCTGGTGTTTTTTTTCCAGGGCTTCGGACCAAGCTTCGATCCAAGCTGTTTTTTTTATCGCTGGCTGCTGTTTTTTTTTCCTGGGCTTCGGACCTCACGTGTTACGAACGATTTTTTCCCTGTGGCTTCGTTTGGGCTTCGGACTGCTCGGCAGGAATCTGACGTGTCACGTGTGCTAGGCTGCTAGCGCGTGGTCCAACCGTCCAAGAGGCCCACGGTACCAGAGCCACTCTCCTGCTGTCCTGCCTCCTTGCGGCTCCTCTCGGACCCGAGCCGGAGCCCCTCCGTCTCCGTGCGATGCAAACGCCGGCGACCATCTGCGGGGCCCACGGGGCAGCCTTCACCCCATGCCCCCGCCGCCCCACCCCTCCTAGAAGCTTTCGGAAGCCTTTCACTGGCCCTTCTCGGCGGACGCCAAGGCACCGGCTCCGGCTCCTCGCTCCCATGGCCTCCACCGTCGACTCACCCGGGAGCTCCTCCGACTTCGCCAAGCGCATAGACCGCGCCTGGCTAATCTCCCAGGTCCCCCCCCTAATCGCTCTGCTTCCGGGTGTTTGTTTGTTCGATTGGCCCGGCATGCGATGTGTTAAGCTGTTGTCGTTTTATTTTAGGAATAATTCCGTAGTTGTGGGTGTAGGCGCCTGGCTAGGTTCTTCTCCCTTGTGTAAGGTGTATGCTTCAACAGTGAACGCCGTACCAGGGTTTGGGGCTTCGGACTTGTATGTCAAAGGGATTTCTGTGGTGAATTCGTGCGATGATCAAATGAATTCAATACCCTCATCGGGAACATTTTAGTTAGATATATTATCTATAGGAGACGACAAAATGCTGTTGCCATGATGGTTCAATGTTCAAACATCCATTCCAGTGCTGCAGGTAGAAGATACCAGAAATAGTATATGTAGATGTTGAACTCATAATCCAAGTACAAGTCACTGTTGGTTCAAAAGGCCCCATAGCATTGAGTGTATACAGTCAGACATAAATCTAGACATCTAGTTACAAATAAGTGACATTCTGAGGTTGCCCGAAGTCAACTATCACAAACTTTGACTGCTAATTTTTACAACTCAATGCTTAAGAAAGTAGTGTGTAGCCAAAGTTTGGAATAGCTGAACTTAGACAATCCCAAAACATCACTTATTTGTGACTGGGGAGCTTAACTAGCTCTTCTGAGTAATTTGTGGAGAAGCGCTTCAACTCCTTTCAGTATTTTGCTAGACACTGTTTGTGCTGAAATTGTGGTAAGCCACAACTCGTGGTGAACAAATTATTCACCATACTTACGGTAAGTTTGGGTTAGATGTATGGCGGCTGGGGCTAGAAGCTAAGAAAGTAGCAAATCACACATTTAATTGCGACTCGTGAACCAAGCAATGGTCAACCTTGTGGTGTTTGCTTGTGTTCATTGTACAAATCATGGTAGTGAACCAAACACCCTCTTAAGCTTCCTGGAGAAGCCACATGTTGTCTGTGGGAGCTTAGCTAACTCTCTTGAGAAATTGGGGGCAAGGGGCTTTAAATTATATTAAAATTAAGGGGACATGAAGTTTCCTTGTGAAGCCCAGGACCCCACACCATTTGAGAGAGTTTAAGGTACCTGTTCATTTAAGCTATGTATACCCTCCTTTAAACAAGTCTTAGCTACTCCAATTTTGTATGTTTTTTTACTTTTTATGTGAACTTTGAATTTTTGTGGTTCATTAGGATTTAGGAGTTCCTCAAAGGAGCTGTACAACTAATTTTCCCTTATGTGATAACTAGAGTATTGGTACTATTATTGTTTTACGGAGCGTGGTGTGATCTCCAACAAGAAAATATCCTCAGTCTAAGGCATATTTATATGCTAGGATTGTTTTATCTGATTAATTCAATTACTTGTGTGTACAAAAATAAGGAGACGTGTTCCAAAGATTTGGAAGAACATGGTGTTGATATTTTTCATATATTTGACATAAACCTGATTTGGATAACATGGATTGAAAAATGGAAATGCTACTTCTTCTAATTGGTTTCTTTTAGTTCTTGAAAGCTCTAACTAATAACAATATATGTAGTGTTAATTATATGATGCACGTTGCTTAAAAGTTAAATTTGCATTGCCTAGAAATCAAATTTGTGGACGCCTTGCGTAATGGGCAGCTAAATAAAGATCCCAGTTTCTTGTTATTTCTATCATCTGAGGCTGGTCACTAGAGAAGAGAGTTAAATCCGATCAGAAGTGGGCAAACCTAATCTTTATATTATCTACAGCAGTGCTTTTTATTAGTGTGCACCTTTGTCCTGCAGTCTAACTCTACATTCATGATCTGGTGGTATGCAGCAACCAAGACCAGTTTCTTGCTCTTCCTGTCAATCTGCTGGCCACGTGGAGTGCAAGTGGTGTGCAGGAACAGGCTTCTTTATCCTTGGCGCACAACATGTTGTGTGAAGTACCTCAAGAAATTCAAAATGTGTGATATGCTCTGGAAAGGTTGTATAAGTTGTTCCTTGCCGTAGTTTACAGATTTTATGAATACATCTACATGCAGACCACTTAACATGAAATAAGTATGCTGTGCAGCACTTTTGTGCTCCATGAACAAGTCGATTTGCTTTGCATGATGTAATCTATTGAACATTTACATAAGATATTCTTCTATCTCAGGGCTTCACAAGTTGTTCTGATTGCCAAGGGACTGGGTTTCGTGCCAAGTGGCTTGAAGAACCTCCTATTGACAAATGAGGAAGTCAATCATACTGTAAAATTTACCATTTCACAGTAAACTAGCTACTTTTATGCTCCTCTGTCCAAATTCTCCATATGTAACTATGGTAATTTATTTTCCTGTAACTGCATCAATTCCATGCCTGACATGTGCTTAATTATTCAACATACATTTTTCTATAAGAACATGAGTATTTAAGAGGTATTTTTGCTCTAACTCGCAAATTTTGCCTCAGTATCCTGCATCTTTTCTTGTGCAATGCCCAACATGCAGAAAATTAGGACATAACATTTCTCTCTCTCTTGCTTGTTTTGTACGTAAGCAGATAAAGATACATAATACCATTCAGAGATTATTTTTTAAACGAAATGGTCAGGAAATAAAACTGTTTTTTAATTATTCATAATCAGTGTTTTCCGCTAAACAATCACTCACCTACCGCTTAGCCCGGTGAAACAGCCATTTAACACAGGATAAACAGCTGATTAAACAGAATGCCGTATCACCGCTTAGCGTTTAATGGTGTTTAAACGAGCTAAACGACTATATAGGGCCAGTTTGGTAGAGCTCCCTTCCTAATTCTTAAGCTTTACTTCTTGATTCTCGATGGAGTGATTCTTGTGGTGAACTGGTGATTGAACGGGAGCTGTGGAGAGCATTTTTTAGCTCCCAATTTGTAGTGTAAATGGAGAAGTGATTCTTGTCAGATCCCCACCAGAATCCAGTTGCATTTTAACTATTTGGTAGGACTCCACAAAATCCGCTGTATTGTTTTTGTTTAACGAGCCATATCATTGTGAGATCAGATAATTTATGCCAGCATATTTCCTTTGGTCATGACATGGAAAAAATGTCATATATGTCTAAAATAGTTAAAATAAACTGCAATTTAAGTTTAAATTTCGTCAGCAAATGGGAGAGTGGTCTCATCTCATGTTGGCACGAGCAAATAACTTGACGCTTGAAAATGTGTACAGGCCCCAAAGTAAGATGGGAAAAGATGATAGATAGTTTAACAGCTATGGATGACAAGTTTACTTAGTTTCATTTCAATAATGTTGATTTGGTTAGGTTACAAATAAGCCCTTGCAGAACTGGAACTCTTTGGTTAAGTTGTGATATTCACTCTTGTGTATTCCTTTTACTTGTTGCTTTTTTAGCTAAATACCTCCGTACATGTTACAACCATGAAATCTTGAAAAGTTTTTAAGCCTTTTTTGTAATTGCATATTGTTGTTCTTTGCAATTACAGTATTGAATATCGTTTTTCATTTGAATTGATGTGCAGAAAATGCTGCTACTTGAGAGCATGTCAGATTAGCTGTCTACAAATCCTTGTGCTTTGTATTTTCTATAAGAGCAAAATATTTTGGAACTTGGAAGGGATATTCTACTTTTGTATTAAGCAACGAACCTTTACATGCTGCCAGAACGCTTTTTGATAAATTTCTAAAAATAATTTGAGTATGTGCCTTTCTTTGTCAGTGTGCTTGCACATATTCTGATAATTATTACTATGCTGCCAGAATGCTTTTTGACAACTTATCTAAAAATAATTTGAGTTGTGCCTTTCTTTGTCAGTGTGCTTGCACATATTCTGACAATTATTTGGCACCATATTTGCACATGGCTGTATTTGGTACTTTCTTCTCATATGGGAGGGTTTTTTATATGTATTTTGTCTGAATTTGAAGCTCATTGGATAGGAACCTTGGATGAGCTGGCTTGTGTAATTTTAGAAAATTGTCGCTTTTAAATCTGAAATGAAATTCGATGAGAGCAAAGCTACCAATGTAAACCTAAATAGTTATGGTGTATTTTTTTGTGTTTTGTGATAGTAGACTATTGAAGATGCCAAAATCCTTTCCGCACCACTTTGAGGTCCATAACATATCTTCGCTAAATGAATTTATAATGTCATTAATGGACTTACTGCCTTTGACTTAAAAAATATAGCAGTCCATAGCTGTTTCCTGAACAAATTATTAGTTGGCTTTGGCACTGTCTCTTAACCTATGCATTTGGGCCAAGTAAGCAAAAGACAATGTTTCTATCTACCCTATGCTTACTGTTTTCTTCCTTTATATGCAAATGAAGTTAACCGTAAGATCTGAAGGGATAACATTGTAAAGTACAAATCATCAAGCTTGCAATATTGTTGTAGCGCTATGGACAAGCTTGTTATTTGTCCCCAGCAATTATGGCTTTTATTCTAGGGATGGTTTTGTTTACTGGTTGTCCATTTGGTTATTGTGTTGTAAATTCCATGGTAGCCATTTCTATATGAGGGTTGAGTACTGCATATTGCACTTCGTATATTGCAATATTCACAGCATTAATGAATCAACAATGTCTGTGTGTTTGCTGTTCAAATTTATTTTTAATGTAGCTTTTGCTTGTGCTGATTAACTTGAAATCGCAATTTTAGACTGTTTGTATTGTATGTGGCTCTATGCATTGACTGTCGCATTGTTGTACCATGCCATCAAATTTATCTTTGAGAGCCTTATCTTAGGAAAAACTAACGACGAACAATTTTGTAGAAAAGAAGATGGTGCATTGATATCTGGAACTCCTTAATATTTCCCTGTTTTGTCATTTCTATTTTGTTGCGGGCTATTTTATCTTTTCTGTTGGGCTCATTTGCTATGCGGTAGAGATGTTGTCAGCAGTTAAGACAAAAAATGTACCAAGGATTGGACTGCTTTGAGCAATACAACACAGATCCTCCAAATGGAAGTAGCCAAAGCTGTTTGTTTGTCTGCCATTGCTATTGATAGAACTTACAGCGCAAAACAAAACGACAATTGATTGGAGTTGTATGAATTGATTGTGACTTTTATGGCATATTTCTGCATTACCCTGACTTGTTAAAGTTCTACATGAGATACTTGGAATTTATGCAGCCTTCGTGCAAAACAATGTCTCAGTGTATAGGATTATGTTGTTACTGATCTTTGACAGGGGGCTTGAAATTAGATGTCTTAATGACTAGACCTACCTTGATATTTTTCCCTGAAAGACCTGCCTTGATTATATTTTTTGCAGCTTTGTTTATAGATTTGCTGTATTTTAGCTTTGTTTCTAGATTTGCTGTATTCAGAAAAAAATGGCCTAGTATCAATGATCAAAATCTACCTTTATGTTGTGTGATGGTTGATTGGGACACTTTTAAGAAATTTATGAGTTCAAGATAAGCAAGATATTCAAGGTCATTTTTAATCATTCAATAAATAGCTATGATTTTACAAGCCCACTCTTCATATCTTCAGGTACATTCTCAAACCATCCTTGCTCCCTGTCAGGAATAAAAAGATGGATTGCTATTTATTATTTCTTTATTTATATCTAGAGAATTGGATGAAAATGACGTCCACATTGGGAAACTTTGTCATGCACCAGATAGCCCTTTGCACGGTCCATTAGCTCACAATTCAAATACACGAATGGGATCCAATTGCTTGTCGATTAGGGAATCTTGAGGCGTTGTCGGAATTTGTGTTAGCACTTGGCAAAATAATGGTGCAGAGTTGGGTTTGCGTGTGGTACTGGTTTACTCTGTCCAGTCCAACAATAACAGACATCACTAGTCCATTTGGTGCATGATGAGCGACGCATGGTGAACCTGGTTGGTCCCCGGAGCTGCTGGGGCGTCGTACGACTCACTATCAGGTTGGTTTAAAGCACAGGTAGGCTTCAAGTTCTGTTTCCCCCAAGTTGCCATTGCGGTCCTGAACTGAAAATCAGGTGTAGGCATGCGGAATTATCCATCTACAAAATCAGTGGCAGGGATCCTCGCATTAGAAAGTCTTCTTTAGAGAGTAAGGACAAGAAAAAAAATAGATATCTTGTACATTTTTATGTCCAGCTGGCAATCGACAAGGTAATGAACGCAGCAGTTGGACAGAATGAGTACGGCTCACTGTATTCATTACGCTTTGATGTACTGTCATCAGATCTTTGATAACTTGGTCAAGTTCTATGTTATCTAAGGCCATGTGGGACTGCTCAACTCCAGGTCTTCTTCAGAGTAGCTTCACAATGGAGTTGGAGTACGGAAGGGGAGGTGTTTGGCTTGGAGATTAGCTCTAGCTCTAGGAATACGAGGGGTTTTGTGGGAATTATCTACTGTGCTCAGCTTTCGCATGTATGCTATTTTGATGCACCTAAGCATTTATGCATTTGTAAATGATAAGTGCTCCTTCGGAGAAGAGGAACTTTAGAGTATCTGAATCATTAGAATTATTTTTCCATAAGGAATGCTTCTGGGATGCCATTCCTAACCCCAATTCCACAGGGAGATGAAACATGAGCATGAACCTCAAATTTAGAGAAGTCAGCTGCATTTTCCCCTTTTCTTGGTCTACTCTCTTACACTACACCATTCCTCCAAATCTTTTGTGTTGTTTCCCTCAGACCATTCAGTCGCATCATCTCTACATACTGCATGCCGCTGTTCTGAAATTCCCTATGCCATTTAACAACATGCCACGTTTATTTCTACTCTTTATTCAGCCTTGCCAAACATCAGTGTTGGAGATTTGACTTCGCCAGAAAACACAGCCCCAAAACTTTGGAGTTGACCGCCAAAATTTTATGTCAAAGTTTGCTCGCAGGATTCAAGAGCGAAGGAGAATTTTTTACTAAGCTCGAAATAAGCAAAAGTGGCGAAGAGATCCAAGAGCGAAGATAGATTTTAGACTTCGCTCAACGCGCAAAGTCAATAAGATTCAATACAAGAACTCTCAAGTTGGAGGATGCGAAGACATCCTTGATGAAAGCAACTTTGAAGATTGACAAGATGACATGAATAACGAAGTCTCGAAGAGTAAAAAGACAACATCACCCCTGTAGTTTAAAGGGGTTGTATTGAATAAAAAAGAGGGGCAAAATAGTCATTTGTACACAAGTTACGAAGGCTAGGACCTCTATAAATACCCCCTCTGACATGCACTGAAGCACGAGGAAATGAATACAATTTTACACTTGTGTTCAAATTCGATGTTTGTGTGATTGTTTCACCAACATCCAGCGCTGAGGGAGAACCAGAAGCAAGAAGCAATAGGAGAATCAGAAATTTTCCAGGGAGAACCAGAAGCAATAGGAGAAGAGGAGGTTTACCAAAACATCGCTCGGACCCTGCAGCTTGCTGTCTTTCGTGGTACAGTCGTACAGACAAGCTAAAACACTCGCAGCGACCAAAGTCACGCCAAACGATCTTGCAAGTACGGTACGCCGTTGCAGTCGTAATCATGGCACCGGTCCTGGACGAGTGTTTACTAGGTACAGGTTCGTGTCCAATCAACAGGTTAACATGCCTGCCTCTGCCTGGGAACATGCTTTTGTAATTGGATATTGTGGAGTCGTTGAGCTTCATGTTTGATGGTGGATGTGTACGGACATCGGTATCAATATGGGGCATCACGGGTTGCCGTTGCGGCATCATAACTGGGGAATGTACCGGATTTGAGGTAGAGGGTCGGAACGTGACTTCCGACGGTCGTTGTTGTTGGGGGTTGATCAATTCCATCATAAATTCCGCCTACAATGTGTGTTTGCTGGTTGGTTTTCACACTAGACTAAGGGCTTGTTCGGCTGATATTAAAGTCGGCTTCTGTTTTGTTGTGAGAGAAAAATATCATAGATTCTAGCTGATAAGCCGGCTGATAAATTCAAACGAACATGCCATAAACTATGAACTGGACTAAAAGTTACTAGAGTATACATGGGCTACCTAGGTCATGACTAGGGCCACGCCCTACCAGAAAACGGAGATTTTATAAGAGGGGCAGTTTTTCGTGGGAGTTAAAAACACACTTTCATAAAATTAATCTTTTTTCATGAGGGGGATGTAAATCCCACAATGGAAACATGTTTTCACGAGGGTGCTTTGCAAACTGCCTCTGAAAATTTGTTATTTCGTGAAGGTGTTGCACAAACCACCATAAAAAATCGTATTAGCATGAGGGTTATCATAAACTCTCGTGAAAATAGTAGTTCTCGCTAGGAAATATGTATTGCAAGCACCACTATTATACGTTTTTGGTAGGCTAAGTTCATGTTCGCGCCTACAGAACCATAGGCCACGCGCTTTGTTTGGCGTTGGCGCCAAGGAGGAAATGGCCCACACTCTTTTTTTTCTGTTGGCCCATCATTCAGCATAGTCCGACCCAAACACAAAGCCAAAAAGTCCAACTTCAAAGCTTATCCCCCGCCACCCCCAACTCTCCATCCTGCCGCCCGCCCCTAGCTCTCCATCCGCCGCCCACCCCTGCCTCTTCATCTGCCACCCTAGTGATGGCCCTAGTGGCCCTAGGCCTAGGTTCACATCTGATTATCAAACACGTCCTTTTACCTTGTATCAAGTGGAACATGGTTCTTCACTGTTGCAGCTGAAGAGTACTTAGAAATGTGGTAGTGTTAAGTTATATTAGATTGGTGTGACTTATCTTTAATAAATATGAAGCCAGATATATCTTTCCATTATCTTTTTAAAAAGATTTCCCTCGTATGCTGCACCAGAATTAATGAAAAAAGCTGACGAGATATTAATCCTAGTGAAGTTTGACTAAGTGTTATTTGGCTCCCATGGCCGTCGTCGTCTCTTCTGGCAGGATGCAAGCAGGCTAGCTCCGATGCCTCGCATCAGCTCCCATGGCCATCACATCACCACTACGAAGCTGGCCTCTGGCCATGTCTTTTTGAACTTGGTAGCGAGGTGTGCATTATTTTGTTCCGGTTCACGTACGGTCATGCCACAAGTTAGTCGCGTTGTCATAGTTATTTAGATATGTTTTGATTTACACTTTTATTATAGCACACCAAACCCTTTTAGCCATATATGTCTTATATATCATAGAGTTATTTTGATAGCAAACTTTATACCCGATTTGTTGGCCACACTTTTCTTGACTACCACATTTGGTCTAACTTTAGTTGTGACAAAATTAGGTATCAACCAAATATGTCGTAAATCCCATATAGGATCATAGCCCTAACCAGCATAGAGAAAACCGTAATATTAAATTCGAAGCCCGTCTTAACCTATGAGATGTTGCTAGAGCTCAATTGAATTAGGTAGAGGTAAAAGGAGGGAAAAGTAGAATACAAACGAAAATCTTGCCCATCCAGAAGAGCCAATTCGGTTTGCTCACGGAAGCAAGATAAAGCTAGCCCACACATCGCAAGGCAACACATCTAAACACACACATATATGCTCTGTATCCTTGCTCAATTAAACAATCTCACTCAATTAAGCAATATAGTGTCCAGCGAAGCAACTAAGGACATGCTTGTTTTATCTCGTCATGTTGCCTTGCTTGGCAAGGCTAGCAGAGGCAAACTGAATTGCATTGGCTCGCTCGAGCGAGTAAGGAGAAATCTTGAAAGCATGAATAACGAGGTGGTGATATAAACTCAGTGAATTTTGCTCGGCTAGACGAGACGAGCTGTGGCGAGGAATCTACCCTAGGTTGTGTTTGGGACCTTAGCTTGACCACCACATGGCGGTACGGTATGGCAACAGCAGCACGAAAAACACAAGGGCCAGTTCAATCTCGCAGTGAGGCCCCGTTCGGCTTACCTTATAATCCGTACTATTCAGTTTGTTTTTTTAGCCGGAACAATGTTTTTCTCTCACAATAATTCAACCAAAACAGTGTTTTTCAGTCAATTTCAGTAAAGTTTCAGCAAGCCGAACGGGACCAATTCAGCCAAATTTCTGGCGGAGGAAAGAACCATCGATTCTCGTGAGACGTTTGCCGGAATTTTCTTAATTATCGATTTCTGAAGCTCTGAAGCAGGTTGTGTTGTACTGTTGTGTGACCGAAAAGGATTAACTTTCTGGTGAGCAGAGGTGTGCGACTGTTACCATTGGATCTCCGATCTCGCATCCGCGACAGCGGCTGTGGGCGGGACCCGATACACGAGGCCGTGGCTGCTGGCCTGCTGCACCCCTGTGCCGTGGGGCTTTGTTCGCGTTACGGGTGCCAGCCCGCTGGGCGCCCGCTCACAGTTTGCACGCAGCTCGCCAGCTCGCTAGGGGACAATAAGTGGCCGTTCTTCGCCGGCCAATGAGATGGAGCAGAGCAAAGAATTTTGAGAGAGAGAAAAAGAGAGAGAAAGGCCGGCCTGTCTCTCCCGTCTCTCTTCCTTCCTCCTCTGCTCATTTGGCATCTGCCCTGCTCTCCAAACATCAACTAATTTTGCCGCCCCATCACCAATCCGCTCCCAGCGCAGTCTCTCCCCCTGCGCTTCTTTTAAAACGGCCACCTCCGGAGGCCACCATAGTTGGCCACCCACCTCTCCCTTCTCCTCCATCTCTTTCTCTCTCTCTCTCTCTACGCACGCGCAATATAATGGCGAAGCCTCGCAAGAACAGCGCCGCCGCCGCCAACAACAACACCGGCAGCAACGGCGCCGGAGACGTCGTCACGCCGCGCGCGAAGCCGAAGCGCACTCGGAAGAGCGTGCCCCGGGAGTCCCCCACGCAGCGCAGCTCCGTCTACCGCGGCGTCACACGGTTTGTATTGTATAGCCATGGCCAACCAGCAGCAGCTAGCTGCCGAAACGCGCGCGTCGGTCACTGATCAGAGCGAGCTCACTCGGTCGGCCTGCTGCTTCTCGTTAATTCAATTCTCCGGCGAATTGAATCGCTGGCGTGCGTGCGTGCTGCAGGCACCGGTGGACGGGGAGGTTCGAGGCTCACCTGTGGGACAAGAACAGCTGGAACGAGTCCCAGAACAAGAAGGGCAAGCAAGGTCAGTATAGCTAATCCTCTCTCTTTCTCTCTGCTGGGGGTCCCCGGGCAGAGGATCACGATGCTCTGTCCGATCCTACTCGCAAGAAGACATATTAAAAAGCTGATGTGTAGAGCATATGATAGTAGTAGCAGCAGCATGTACTAGTAATATTTTTAACATGGTTTTAACTGATCCTTGCCAGTAAGAACCTTAGTTAATTGCCCCGCATGACTATTTGATTATACTAGTAAGTGATTGATTCAGAAGAGGATCGATATGACGCTGACCATCTTGTTCTTGCTGCTCTCTTTTGTTGTTGGTGCATGCAGTTTACCTCGGTGAGTGAGGCTCTCGAGTCACGGCCTTGGCATGACATGCATGAGAGAGGAGGAGCTCCCACTCCACTCTCTCCTCTCTCTCTCTCTCTCTCTCAGAAAAAGAAAAAGAAAAATTCGCTGGTACTTACTGTATGTATCAATGGCGTGGCGTGTTGCTCATCATGGTCATGCAGGCGCGTACGACGACGAGGAGGCAGCGGCGCGGGCGTATGACTTGGCGGCATTGAAGTACTGGGGCCCCGACACCATCCTCAACTTCCCGGTACCGCCAAAATTCACTCATCCATTCATTCTGTCATTCATCCACCCCACCACACACACGGCAAACTTCCTCGCTCACCGATTCTCAGCTTATACAATCGTGGATTATAAGTTAGAACAGTATTTTTTACTCACATTAAACCAGTCAACAGTACTTCTGGCTTATAACCCACGATCGTTTCAGCCGAAACAAACAGGCTGTCTGACATTTCCTGCTGAAAATTTTCAATTCGGGCCTTGTTTAGATCACTTCCAAATTCTAAGTTTTTTCACTCTCTCTCCATTACATCAATTTTTAGCCGCTTGCATGGAGTATTAAATATAGGTAAAAAAAATAACTAATTACACAGTTTAGTTGAAAATCACGAGATGAATCTTTTGAGCCTAGTTGATCCCAGTGGCGGAGCCAGGAATTATGCTCAGGAGGGGCCGGCCGTCAGGAATTATATTCAGGGGGGGCCAGCCAAAAGAGCCAACATGTAAAAATTAAGTGCAACTCAACTCGTTAGGTTCCTTATGACAAGCAAAGTTGTGTTTTATATGATTATATTATCTAGAAGATATTAATAGGTATATATGACAAAAATTTTATATAATCTTTCTCTTAATATAAATAAAAAATATTAAGTCATACTACTAAATTTTTTTGTTGTGAAATATTGGGGGGGGGGGGGCATGGCCCCTGCCAGCCCCCCCTGGCTCCGCCACTGGTTGATCCACGATGGGACAATATTTACCAAATAAGACGAAAGTGGTACTATTCATCAGGTTCAAAAAACTTTCAATCTAAACAAGGCCTCGGTCATGGGCGTGCAGTGCGTCTAGAATATCAGTCAATTCCTGCAAAAACCTACGTTGTGTTTGTTTCTGCAGACTTTTAGAATTTGATAGCTCTGCGGAGTGCAGAGAGTTTCAGAGTTTGCAGTACATATTCTTTTTGCAACTCCTGACGGCTGATTTAGCTTATAAGCCATGGTTAAAAGTACTGTTGGCTGGTTTGGTATGAGAGAAAAATTACTGTTCGTTGGCTGATAAGACATGACTTATAAGCGAGATTGTATCTTTTTTTTTCCTTTTGCACTCCACGCACATGTTGCACCTGCATGAGGAGGGAGTTGAATTTTTTTTCCTTACGGGCTTACTTAATTTCTGAATACTTATTATTTTTGTAGGCGTCTGCATATGAAGGAGAAATGAAAGGAATGGAGGGGCAGTCCAGGGAAGAGTATATTGGATCCTTGAGGAGGTAACTCTTTAATTTCACCCCCAAAAAACTCAGTGGCGACATTTTTTATTAAATGAAATATTATAATTCCATGGAAATTTTTGAACAAGACAGAGTCACACCCATTCTTAACCAAATAATCAGGTCCATGAAATTTATCCACAGGAAAAGCAGTGGGTTCTCCAGAGGCGTCTCCAAATACCGAGGTGTCGCGAGGTATGTAGCATCTTATTTATGCCTTTCAACATCTTTTGACTTTTGTGAAGAGGAGACCTAAACTATGTGGCTGGACTGGAGAAAGATTAGTTTAGATAGCATGAACTCTTGTTTATTTACTGTATGTACATGTCAATCTTTGCAGACATCACCACAACGGGAGATGGGAGGCGAGGATCGGTCGCGTGTTCGGAAACAAGTATCTCTACCTCGGGACTTACGGTAAGTTCTGTGCCTTGTAAAAATACCAAGAGCCTCTTCCCTTGGAGGAATTATGGAGGAATTTGGATAGTTTGGAGTAATGCTGAAGGAATTTGTGAGAGAAAAACACTGTTCCGGATGAAAAAAGAAGCGGATTAAGACGGGTTTAAGGGCACGCGAACGAAGCCTAATAGTAATTTCTCTTCCTGAAAATACAGCAAAAGTTAACCGCGAATCCATGATAGCCTTATTATTATTATAAAAACAGTAGGAGAACTACGTTAGTTTGCGCTACAAATTGTGCTTCCGTACGCGTAGTATGTCTGAACTCTGAAAGCCAAATCTGAGTAGTAATAAAGTGCAAGTCGTTCGCGTGCAGGGCTACACTCGTACAGTATGAGTGGCCCCTTCCCCCTTGTGACGCATGTGCCCTCACATATGACATATCGACCGGGTACGGATTGACTGACCGCATGATTTCATTCCCAACTAATTCTTGCATCCACTGACTGACTGTAATGCCTCAGTTAGCCATTTACTAGCTCTTAGGGCCTGTTTAGTTCCCCTCCAAAACGTCAAATTTTTCAAGATTTCTTGTCACATCGAATCTTTGGACGCATGCATGAAGCATTAAATATAAATAAAAAATAAAACTAATTACACAGTTTAGACGAAATCCACGAGACGAATCTTTTAAGCCTAATTAGATTATGATTGGACACTAATTGCCAAATAACAACGAAAAACGCTACAGTTGCATTTTGCCAAAATTTTCGGATATAAACTGGGCCTTAGTATGTCTTATGCATAATGCTCTATTAAAAAAACATAGAGATACCCTCTTCAGAAGAAACTGTGACCTTGTCCCGGCGATTTAAATATGAAATACTAGTACGGTGTAGTACTCCACTAATAACTACTTAGTCCATGATCACGAAGCTTGGGAATGGTCTGGATGGAGATGGAAGCAGTTGGGGCGAGCGGCAGTGGCTGATGCAGGAGGCGATTGCCATTTGGCCAATTGGGTCACTGGCAGGCAGCAACTTGAATTCCGGTTAGTTGGCGGAGTTAGATGCAGTGACCTCAGTGACAGTGAGGTCAGGTCGACCCGGCCAGGGCCAGCAGCAGCCGCACCAACTTCCAACGGTCCCCCCTGCACTGCTGCTGCTCTGCACCTGTCGGAGCCTACATCCATTACAACGGGGGATTAGCGCAATTAAATACTCATAAAGAATAAAGAGGAGACGCAGTACACTGTCATCCGCCTCCGGTAGAGGAAGGGTGGACACGATGGGTGTGTGCTTCAACTGTCTGTCGCTGCCACAAGCACACGAATGCAGTTGCACGGCGCCGAATCCTCTACACAAACCCTCGGACACGTCGTGTTCAGGGCACTCACTTTTTGGTTGGAACGAGGGAATTTTATACCAATTTTACCAGAATTTCATATAAGATTGTTCAGTTCGTACGAAAAATTATATGTAGATTTCAAATCCCTGCGAAAAATCGCGTCTTTTGGTGCTGATCGATCACCTGTTGCGTGGACCTTTCGTTGTGCGCGACGGCAGCGACGCAGGAGGAGGCGGCGATGGCGTACGACATGGCGGCGATCGAGTACCGGGGCCTCAACGCCGTCACCAACTTCGACCTCAGCCGCTACATCAAGTGGCTCCGCCCGGGCGCCGCCGGCGGGATGGCCGCGGCGGCGGCGCAGAACCCGCACCCGATGCTGGGCGGCCTGGCGCAGCAGCTGCTGCTGCCGCCGGCGGACACCGCCACCGACGGCGGCGCCGCCGCGTTCCAGCACGACCACCACGGCCAGGGCGCCGAGCCGTTCCCGCTGCCGCCCAGGACGTCGCTGGGCCACACGCCCACGACGTCGGCGCTCAGCCTGCTGCTGCAGTCGCCCAAGTTCAAGGAGATGATCCAGCGGACGTCGGCGGCCGAGAGCGGCACCACCACCACCACGTCGTCGTCCTCGTCGCCGCGGCGGTCGCCATCGCCATCGCCGCCGAAGCCGCCAGTGCAGGCGGCGGCCAGGGACGCCTCGCCGCATCAGCGCGGGTTCCCCGAGGACATACAGACGTTCTTCGGCTGCGAGGACACCGCGGGCGTCGACGTGGAGGCCCTCTTCTTTGGCGACCTCGCCGCGTACGCGTCGCCGGCGTTCCACTTCGAGCTGGACTTGTAGCTCATCATCACACGCCATCACACGTTAATCACTTTTTATTTATTTAGTCTGGGTTTTTTTTTTTTGTCGATAGGAGAATGGGGCTCTCACAACATGAGAAGCAACCAAGAAATGGTGAGGTTGTGACACACAAACAAGAAGAGAGGCAGGCAGTAGAACAGACAGACGGCGCCTAGTCTGTTGAGAGATTTATTTATTTACAGTGGTCACTAGTGAGATTTACTGAACGGTTAAGATTGTATTTTTTTTTCACCTTGGTAACCTGAGGTAGAGCGTGTGTGTGTGTGTGCGCGCGCGCGCGAGTGAGCAAGGGATTGTTTCATTTGTTTCGTACCTGAATCCTGACAAAGAAAAACAGCAACCATATACATAATATATTTATAAACATACCTGAGAATTTCTTTTTCTCCTGAAACAAAGTGCAGTGCAGCATGTTCTCATCACTTATCTGTAATCTTGCATTGGTTCACATGGATGGTCCATTGGTCCTGACCCCCGACTCCTGAGCAATCCTGTCAGTTAGTAGGCTGGTCTCTGAAACCCTGCCGCAGCATTCGATCTCTGAATATCTGCAGCAACAAGTACTACGCGGCTGCAATTTGAGGACGTCCTTTACACTGCCTGCTGGCTGGCACTGAGAGACATGTGGCTGGAAATGGAATAGTCACTCACATCAACGTCACTGCTTCACTGGCCCGGTCCGGAGCACTTTTGGCCCGCGTCTTGCTGGCACATGCCAGTATGCCACCCTGGGGCAGCGGCAGCAGCAGCTCGGTGCAGTAGCCACTCGTTCCTGACGATGACGACGATGTGTTGGCTAGCTAGCTGTCGGACGAGCGCGGTTCGGCCGGCGGCACCGCCGGGATCAGGCAGGCCGCAGGCCGGCAGCAGCCGTGCAGTTCCCACGGTGATTTCGTTTTTGGCTGCTGCTGCTGCTGCTTCTTCGTTGAAACCGATGTGCTGTGTGTGCTATCATGCAACGGGACGCCGTGCGCTCACCGCTCGCGAAGTTCGGCCTGCCTTGGCGACGACGAACGGTGCCCAGGGTCCAGGGAGATCTTTGTGACTACCGTCCTTTTTGTCAGTAGCTGCTGTTACGGCAGACGGGCCCGTTGGACTTACACGCTTTAAGGATTCAGTATTAGGGCCAAAATAAAATGATTCTTTGGCTTTGTCTCTGAGTACACTCCTTGCTTTGCCCATATCGGGGTGCCAAGAACATTCCTCATTTGTCGTCCTATACAAAGAAAAAAAAAGAAGAGAACATATTTTGTCTTTGCCAATGTCGCCATGGCGGAGGATGCAAAGAAATGTGAACTTTGCTACGCCACTCCTAAATAAACCGAAAACCGTTCGTTTAATTAGATTAGACAGTTAGAAATTCCTAGCCTCACCATTTGTTTTAGAGCAACTCCAAACGAACTCATAAATTTTGGCCTCCTATCCCCTTAAATGACACTATGAAAGCTCCTCA
Organism: Miscanthus lutarioriparius; assembly: GCA_904845875.1. Classification (NCBI taxonomy): domain Eukaryota; kingdom Viridiplantae; phylum Streptophyta; class Magnoliopsida; order Poales; family Poaceae; genus Miscanthus; species Miscanthus lutarioriparius. Next base: position 44,476,559 of record CAJGYO010000003.1, on the reverse strand, counting down.
TTCAAATTACAACATTCATCTTTCAATGCGCTCCAACGGAGCTTTCACTTCAGCCTCCTTATATAATATTCCAGTCACCTACATTTTATACATACTAGCGGGCCTAACTAATAAGTAGAGAAGGCGGCAACGCCCGCTGGGCCGCAGCCCATTAACATATAGCACTGGACCGACGCAGCAGTCTCACCCTCGCAACTCGCAAGCACCACGCAGTGCGTGCAGCTTCATCCCCTTTAGTCCCACCTCGCCCAGCCAAGCAGCACGGAGGCGGGGACTCGGCTATACAAGGAGACCCAGGGCAGCAGACCAAAGCATACCTTTCTCGGCCTTTTGGCTAAGATCAAGTGTAGTATCTGTTCTTATCAGTTTAATATCTGATATGTGGGCCATGTGTCCACTTCGATATTAAATTTATTTTTTGTGGGGGAGGGTCCACCACAGTGGCTTGCCACTGGGGCCCTCGCGTGTCGCCCAGCCGTTGCACTTCTGGCAGGGCCTGGCGCACCCCAACCAATGCTTGTTAAAAATTTGATATTGTGACTACCAGATTTACCATTTTATTTATAGATGGTGTTATTTTAAATTGGTGGTTTTTATTTTTTAACGACTGGCGCACCCCAACCAATGGCTTTATTTTTTAACGACTGCAAATATAAATCGAATCGAATTAACAAATCACACCACAAGCTAGTTGATTAAATAATCAACGTGCCAGGTGCCATTGTGTTCATCCTCTCTCTCCCACCACACTAGCAATCTCTTTCTCCACTCCACTAGCAGATGCCCTACGGAAATCTCATATTTTGAATAAAGTAAAAAGAATAAAAAATAATAATAGTGGGCTAGGAGCCTAAAATTTTTCCGCTCAATAAAAATAAGGAAAAAAGCGAGTCAAAATCAATAGACAAATAAATTAGTACAATATTGTCTTTTTGCTTAAATGACATATATATACATATGCAGACCACAGCTCTTGCATAAATAACCTGACTACAATTTAGCACCGGCACATGATTTCTAAGACTAACTAACAAGTAACTCAGAACAATATTAGGCCTTAAATCAACAGCTATGATGAAAACACCAAAAAATATATATATTATTTCAAATTAGACAAAATAATTTTGGTAGCGATAAAAAATAGAAATCGATGTATGTGAATGCTAGCGAGTAGAGCACTCTTCTATTTGGTTATCTTAAACAGCTCACAAAGTAAGTATCCTCGGCCTCTTGGATAATGCTTCCTCTTGTTGGTCCAGAGACTGAAGGTAGAACCCATAATGCAAAAATAACACTAATAAATCACTTAGCATGTATCGTAAAATAATAAAAAAGTAAGTACTACAACAAAACCCGTAATTAAAAGCTCTTCTGTTTCCTGTAAGGAGTTAAAACTGAAGCAGCATACAAGAGCACGAAAGAATATACTATCCTAACAGATGCTAAAAATTAAAGAATTAAAATAAAAATGCACTTACAATGAGAATCTTTGGGGAAACATCAAGTCCTTGTTTCTTTAAACGAAGAACCATATCATTTTCTAATGCACGGACAGTATATAGACAATCTGGACAGCAACAAAGTAAACTCATGACTTGTGATACGTGTATGATCAGGAAAATGGCTGGTTTCAAGACTGAACATCTCAGCCCATGGTCTAATTACGTGTCCTTCTGTGTCTGGCAAGCCTAATACATTAGATTGACCGAAGTATCCACGAGGGGATACCACAACAACGATAAAAATCATGGGGATCCTCCCCAAGAATGTCTCTAGGGTAGATGGGTCTGGCGCTTGAATAATGTCTAGAAGGAGATGAATCATTTCCAAAACCTGTTCTGCTGTGTATCACCCCAACCTTTCTCCAGGCCCCATTCTTGAAATCTGAATGTCACTAAAAGAAGAAAAAACAATATATATGTGTTAAAGCTAACTATATATTTTTCTAGTGTATTGATTATGAAAAGCCAGATTAATGGCATGCCAATATGACCAGCATAAAATGCTTACAAAAAGGGCAACTAAATACCTTCTTCAAAGTATTCTTCATACTCATTCTAGAGCTTTTTTAATCAACTTTGAGAAATTAAATTGCAAACTGCAAAGCTAAAACAGTGCACATCTAGGCAATGCAAGGTTTATACTTTATTCAGAAACTCAAGCCCCAAAGTAGACGCAACAAAAGAAATGCCAAACTATTACCTTACACTACCACAGGAAGTAGCAATAAGCCCAATGTTGTAGATCAGAGTATCAGAACTTACTTATAAGCAGATTGTGAGGATGGTGTATCAGCTGCGAGCTTTGACAAGCACTCTTCAGCTTTGGTCAGCAGACTGAAGCCTCCCCAAGCTCTGTACTCTATCATTTAGCATCATAACCTATAACCACACATGTACAGCTTCAATATCAACAGTTCAAGACCATACATAACATCAGACCAATTTTTGTCCAAAAAGTTTTATGTCTAGAGAAAATCTCAAATGCCCCTTGTGCCGGTGGCCACGGAGGAAATCCAACAGGGGCTCCAGGCAATCCCTGTTGCGGAACATGATTGAAGACAAGTGCCGGTTGAGAAACTGCACACCATTTCCAATAGGGCCTTGTTTAGATTGGGGTTATGGATCAATATTTGGCACTGTATCACTTTTGTTTGTATTTGATAATTATTATTCAATTATGGCCTAACTAGGCTCAAAAGATTCATCTCGTAATTTACAATCAAACTGTATAATTAATTATTTTTTTATCTACATTTAATACTCCATGCATGTGTTCAAAGATTTGATGTGATGAAGAGAGAGTGAAAAAACTTGCAATCTAAACAAGGCCCAGATGGCATTTGCTATGAATCAGGTGGGGGATTTGTGGGACTGAGACATTGAATGAGTCAAAGTAAAGCTCAAGAATATAGGGATCATTGTGCCTGCCATTTTGGATACAGTTTAACTTTTTGGCGATATACAAGGCATTAAAGACGTTCTTATGATGAAGTGATAGAAAAGTATGGATAAACATGAAAACAGTCTGAGAAAAATGTTCGTTTATAATGTCCGCCGCACTCAAGTATGCGACCTCGCGTCTCCTCTTCTACCTCCGGGACCTCGCACGAGGCACTTGAGGCCGCGCCGGGCCACGGGCCACCGACATCCTCCACCCCCACGCCCCCACGGCCTCGACATCCTCTGCCCCCACGCCCGGCAGCATCTCCCAGCCGCTCGCACCTCCGCCCCCACGCCCGGTGGACACAGCAACCTCGGTGGCTCGCGCCTAGCGGCCCTGCGACCAGCGGCTTTCGAGTGGCGTCCCTCGGCGACCCCGGCAGCCCCGGCGACCCCAGCTGCTTCCCTCGGCGGCCCCGGCCTCCCCGCGCCGCCTCCGCCTCCCCGCATCTCCCGGCCTGCCCCTGCCTTCGCACGCCTCCGGATGGCCACGCCCACGTGCTCGCCCTCACGCCGAGGGCAAACTCGCCCAGGGCCCACGCATCTAACAAGGAGTCGAGGGAAGCTCGATTTTTCAGCTCCATTTTCCATCTTCACTCTGTCTCAGCGCAATTTATGGGACTTCTTCCGTGAAGCTGCTGTCCTCAGAGCATCTCGAGTTCTCTAATTTTTTCTCCTAAAAACTTAACTTATAGTTTAGCAACTTCTAAAAAGATATTAAAAGAGGAAAAGATAGTCTCTGAGAGTTTTTAATAAATGTATCTAAAAAATCGCTTATGAACATGAGAGCGAGTGCATACAGAGAGAGTACGTGAGGAGGCCGAGCGAGGCCTGGAAGACGCCGGCGAAGAAGGTGGCGGTGAAGGCGAGGTGCAGGTAGAGCGCGGGGTTCTCCGTCGGCGACACCTCCCTGCCGAGCATGGAGCCGATGAGCAGCGACGCCACCTGCGGGATGGCGAGGCTGGCGATGGTGATGCCGGCGATGAGGTCGGACTTAAAGGTGCCCAACCTGTAGGCCGGCGCCCACTCGAGGAACGGGAAGAAGTAGCGCAGCGCGGCGACTGTCCGTCGCCCAGCCCCGCGCTCCCGCACCACCCCGCGGAACGGGTCGTCCGGGAAGGTCTCCTTGGGGTTCCCCCGGAACGTGTCCAGGAACGGCCGCGCCGGCGGCACCGGCACCCGCGCCGCCCCGGCCCCGCCGTTCGTCTCCGCGCTGCCGCCCATGGAGGTGGAGGTGGAGGTGAGGTGGTGTTTGTGCAAGCAGAAAGCTATATATTGAGCAAGCAAGCAGATGGAGCTTTCGTTGCTGCGAGAGGAAGCAGCAGCAGGTAGCTCTTCTTCTTCGCGCTCGCGCAGTCGCGCTCTAGCTCAACTCAGCTGCTAGCTAGCGGTCCCTCAGGTGTCTGTCAGCAAGAGAGAAATCGCGTGGGGGGACGGATACGCGCGATAGGTGCAGCGCGTAAAGTCAGGCGGAAGGGAAAGAAATTTCTAAAGTCCTTAAAGAAAGTCATTAGAGAGAGGTTTTTCTCTATTTTTCTAAAATATAAGAATTAGGAGAATGTCTAGAGAACTCTCGGAGATGCTCTCAGTCCTCACACATGTTTAGCAGCAGGAGTCTTAAAATAGCTCTCGGCCAAACGACCCCTTCCTCACGGGGACAAATAACTTTTTACCATTATAACGGAAGGCCACTCTCCAGTTCTCACATTGACGAATTCTCATATTCTTTCACCAGCGTTGTTCGCTCCGAGATACACTTTTACCACTTTTGCACTCGTGGTGCTCCAGCATTGTTTGCCACGTCGGCCCCGAGCGCGCGAAGGGTGCAAAATGACCTCGCCTGCCCCTGCCCCTCTCGTCTTAGCTATCCGGGCCGGTCTCAGTTGACCCAGCCGGCCCATTTGCCCTGTCCCCTTCATCTCCCCCGCGCTGACAATGAATGGAGCATAGGTAGCAAATGCACAGATCACAAACTCATCAAGTGATAGAAACAAACCTAACAGTTAAGCATTGCATTACATGGCAGGTTTTGTTCTGGCCACTTCACAATAGTTCCCCATCCATACACAAGGATGTACTGTGGCCACATCCATGACAGGTTTTACATAATAGTTTGCAAAAGAAAAGACCATACAAGCTTGTTTCCCAAAATAAACAGGTTCAGGACAGCATGGGCCAAAATAAGAGACATTTTCAATTCAAGCTTTGTCTCATTTCTTCTTCCCCTTAGTTCCTGCAGTCTTCTTTGCTGGAGACTTCTTTACTAGAGTGTTTTTAGTTGGAGTCTTCTTGATCTTGGTAGCTAGTTGCTTCCTCCTAGGTGTCATCTTTCTTTTGCCGGTTGCTTCATCTCCTAGCGGGTTCACAACGTTCACAACTACCAATTCCAGACAATTGTTCCTGTGTGCATATAAACCATTTAGTGTTGCTTCTTCAATATTTTGCAAAATGTACAGTGAAGAATGAAATTGTACCTTGTAGGTGTGTGGGGGCTTCCAGGTGCTTGGTATACAGTCTCTAGGGGTGTAGGTGTGTTGGGGCTTCTAGGTGCTTGGTATACAATCTCCAGGGGTGCTTCTTTGGCTGCTGCTGCTGCCTTATCTGCAGCTAGCTGAGCTGCTTTGGCTGCTCTGTCAGCTGCTTCTCTGGCTGCTGCCAGTCTTGTCCTTGGTGAACACTGAACACTTGAGCCCTCATCTGCTTGGTCCTTCTTTGTCTTCTTTGGCCTTTCAGGTTTTGCTGCTGTCTTCTTTGTCCTCTTTCTGGCATGAAACAAAACAGATCAGGGTACACTATATAAGTATTGGTGAGAATGGTAAACAAAATAAGTTTAGAATTAACCTTTTCCTTGTTCCTGTCAGTGAGCATCTCCAGCTGCCACTCCTGTGTCTATACTCTCCACAATCTTTGCATTTTGCCTGCCTAGTTCTTCTACCAGTGTTTCAAATGGTCCAGGGTACCTTTTCTTCCTCTCCCTACCTAGCTTCTTTTTTTCCTTGATTATTGGTGCATGACATTTGAAACCCTTGTCAACTTCTGGCCATCGGTTTCTATCAGTGATGTGAGGGATAACACCATGGTATGCTGCTTGGAATTTCTCAACAGAATAGTACTGGTCAACAAACAAGCCCATTTGTGGCTGTCTTTGGCTGGTGATGACAGCTAGGGCATGTGGGCATGGCTTCCCAGTGAGCTGCCACTCCCTGCAAGTACAGGCATGCTATTCTAGATAAACAACATGCCTCCTAACCACTTGGTCCTTGTATATTTCTGTAACTTCTGCTTCCTGTGGATGACCCTTCTTTACTTTGAGGTGCCCTAGACCCCTGGAGACTGTATTCAATTGGTGTATGACAGCAGGTAAGATGCCAGGATTCAAAGCAACTGAGATCCTTCTCCTCTTAGCAAACAAAGCCAGTGTCTTCTCCCTAATAGCATCAGCCAAGCAATGTACAGGGAGATCCTTGCATTCTCTGATCCAGGCATTCTAAGACTCAGCCAAATTGTTGTTGATATAATCACATTTAACCTCTGTACTAAACTTACTCCTAGCCCAAAGTAGGTTATGGTAGTCATTCAGCCACTTGACAATACCTGGGCTAGCATCAACAACCTTGTCAAAATAGAACTTGAATTTGTGTGGAGTGTAAGCCCTCGCTGCTGGCCACATATTCTTGGCATACACCTCTCCAGTATAATACTTATTTAAATTCTCCATCAAATACCTAAAACACTCCCTCTTCTCACAATCAGGCCAGACCTGAGCCACTGCTGCCTCAAGACCCTTACAAGCATCAATACACACTGCTAAATTTTCCATAGGGCCAATTGCTTTGCTAAGCTGCTGCATAAACCAGATCCAGCTGTCTTTGATTTCTGACCTAAAAAATCCAAAGGCCAATGGAAACATCCAGTTGTGGCCATCCAATGCTTGAGCAGAGGGCAGCTGGCCATTCCAGAGCCCATTTAAGTGGGTTGAATCTATACTAATGTAAGGCCTACACCCATTTCTAAAACCATCTATGGCAGCCTTGAAACAGTAGAAAAATCTAGTAAAATGAACCTTGCCATCAATTTCCTCACTATCAACCTCAACAATACTACCAGGTGATCTCAATTCCACCTCTGCCTTAAACCTATACAACCAATCAAAGGAATCAGCAAGCTTCCAAAAAGCTTGTCAGTTGCTCTCTTTCTTTCATACACAACAGTCTGGTAGTTGATATCAATGTTGTACTTTTCATCTAGCTCTGCCTTCAGTGCCTTTGGGCCCATGGCTGGCATCCTCATCAAATATGGTAATGCCATTTCTGCCATCAAACCTTGTGATGCCATAGCACCCCCAGGCACCTTGTTCCTAGAGGCACATGTATGCACACCTTCATTTATTTGCACCTGCAAAGAAGCAAACCATTTGAGTATTTGAGTCAGCATTACCTGAAAAGCCATACAAAAATTGCAAAAATATTGTATGAGCAATGAAATGCAAAGTACCCTGACACTCCCACCATGCTGGGTTCTAGCTCTAATGATCCAAGGACATCCTAGAGAAGCACAATGTCCCCTAAACCTTTCAGTATCTGAATGAGCAGTAGCAAGTTCAAAATCTTTGACTATTGCATGTTGTCTTACAGCTAGCCTAAAATCATTCATGGATGGAAAATAAACCCCAACAGACAAATCTGGATTTTGTTTGTCCTAGTCAAACATTGGCTCTTGATCATCATGGTCATCAACTGGAACTGCTGCCTCTTCCATATCAGCCTGCATCTCAGCTGTCACGGTAGGAATAGGAATAGCTTCCCTAGCTGCATCCTCAGCTCTCTCATCTGCTGCTGCAAAACCCATAGCCTCATAAACTTTATCCTCATCAGCAGCTTGCTTGGCGTCTCCATCCTCATTATCTTCTTGTAAAATGGTCAACTCAGCCCAATCTACTGGTTGTGCTTGTTCAGGTGGCATAGAAGGAGGAGGACTGCTACAAGTGTCACCAGTGCCTTCAACATTACCATGTACAGCACTACCTTGTGTATTATCAGGAGCAGCACTGCCTTGATCATTACCAGTAGCACCATTACCAGCAGCATTACTAGGACCACCACTGCCAGCAGAAGTTACACAAGAGACAAACCTAAAATCAGAGCAAGCATTGACAGATTGATCATCTTTATTGACAACATCCACTACAAGCACAGCTTCCTTTTCATTCCATCTAGCTAGTATAACCTGCTGAAAATGTTCATCCCTCCTTATTTTCCATTGAGATGGGCTGTCAAGCTCAACCACCCAAACTGCCAATGTCTGTGAAGGTCCCCAGATTATCTTCCCACCCATTTCGTCATGAAACTTAGCTAGAGAATAATGCTGAGTCCTATCAAACCAGATTTGGTGTTCCTGCTCAGCCATTGCCACTAGCCCGTACTCATCCTCAGCAATCCACTTAGAAACATTTACAACTAATCTAAACGCATTACCAGGATCAATCCTGGCACAAACACAGATGCAATGTTAGGGACAACCTACTACACAGCATCCGCAGTCCCGTCCCATGAAAGTGAAGAGAAAACGACTAGGAAAATTAGGGTTCTTACCAAACAGGGCAACCACTAGTCGAATGCCAGTCCATTGCGTCTGCCTTCAACACCGACTACATGTACTGTCCAAGAAAGAAAAGCAAGTCCATCATCATTCTCAAAAACCCTAACCCTAACCCTAACCTGGAATCATAAATGTGCAAACCCAAAACAGGGAATGAGAGTGTTGGTCCGGACGGGACATACCTTTTTTCCCCCCTTTTCTCAGCTGACGGCTTCAGCGGGATGGAATATGGAATGCGGCGGCGGAGGGCGGCGACGGCGAGGTCCAGAGCAGAGCGCGGCGGGGGAGATGAAGGGGACAGGGCAAATGGGCCGGCTGGGTCAACTGAGACCGGCCCGGATAGCTAAGACGAGGGGGGCAGGGGTAGGCGAGGTCATTTTGCACCCTTCGTGCGCTCGGGGCCGACGTGGCAAGCTGTGCTGGAGCGCCACGAGTGCAAAAATGATAAAAGTGTATCTCGGAGCGAACAACGCTGGTGAAAGAATATGGGAATTCGTCAAGGTGAGAACTGGAGAGTGGACGTCCGTTATAATGGTAGAAAGTTATGTGTCCCTTCCTCACGCTTCACTCTCCACAATCCTTCTCGCTCTCCCTCTGCCGAGTCGCCCAAAAGTGGCCTCGGCCTGCCTCAGCCTCTCACACAGCTCGGTCCAGCCCAACGGAGTCCAAACGTCCAAGTGGGCGCGAACCAGTCTAAACCCTAAACCCCCTCCCCTTCGCCTCCCCTACCGTCCGCGCCGAACACCCGCCGTAACCGCCGAAACTGACAAAGCCTCTCTCTCCACCTCGCTTCCCCATCTACCAGGAGTTCCTCTCTTCTTTAGCTGGTGACTTGGTGAGCAAGCCGTTTTTTTTGTTTTTGTTTTTCCCCCTTCTCTTCTCGTTCAGCGATTCTGTGAGCCTTCAAATTCAATCTGTTCTCTGTCGGATTGACGCTTCATTTCGTGTCGGGTTTATTTTCAGATTTGCCGAGTATCAGTCCAGGTTCCGATTTGGTGGCTGAAGCTCTGTTTCTCCATGGCGCTTCGTTTCGAGGTGAGTCGATGCTTCTGTCTGTGTGTTTTGTTCTGAGTGTGTGTTCGATTCGCTTAGATAGATGAGAAGATAACCTTTGCCGTTCCATTGTTGCGGCTTCCCCCCAAGCTGCTTGGTCGAAGTTCGTCGGAGCTTTACGTTGCTAATAAAGCGGATATGCTTTGTTGATAGGCCGTTGGGTGGAATATCTGATTCTAATAGGAGTGGGTACTTATTTCTTATTCGTACTAGCTTCTGCTACTACAGATTCGCAATTATAAGCTAATAATGCTTTGTGATAGAAGGTTGCATGATCCTTGACTTGTCCAAATTGTTGGAGTTGACCAATACCGTCCTAGGCTAGACACGTGTTATTCAGACATCTTCTCTGGCTTTTCTTTTCAGAGAACCAGAATTGTTTTTTTCCCCTCTTTATATAGTTGATTGATGCACATACTACTGCACAATGGGAATAATTTATAGTTAGAATCTTTCAGTATTCTTACACTTCAGTACTTTATTATCTCACTGAGGTGAAGTCATAGTGGTCTATGTAAAAGGAAAAGGGTAACAGTAAAAAGTTAGAGAAGTGTGCCACATGTAAATGCCAATGGCTCATGCTTTCAGAGTGGCATGGTACAGATGAGCTGGCGTCACTGCCCGTCCCCAACAATCTAGCTCTAAGCTAGCTGACGTTGGATTCTTGCCTATGTGGAGGGGAGAGAAAACAGCTAAAGCAAAGGAGCTAGCGAGGGAAGAAGAGATAGCTTGGCTCAGAGCACAATGCTGTTTATGGGACCCACCATCTCTTGTCTCTTGTCTAGCTCACTATCTTCGGTGGATAAAATTCTGTGGGATGTTTGATTGAACCTGGTTGAACTAAGCCCTTCCAATTGAGAATACAATGTTAAAGTATTTCTGTTTGCTTTGCAGATATTAGGAAGATTCAATCGCGCCCGTGCAGCTTGCTTAACTCTTCCCCACTTTACTTGTCAAACACCACTTTTTATGCCTGTTGGAACTCAAGGTTTGTTCCCTTTTTTTTTTCATATGCAAGTTTGGTCTTCCATTTTTACTTGTACTATATGCATTATGCATATTTGTGCTATGAGATCTGAAATAAATAGTTTTGGTTTATGTACTTTTTACTACTAATTTCAACTTGAAGTTAGTCATCACATTTTGCATGCATGTCCCATGCTGTTCAACATTGTAGTATCCCTGTCTTTATTGACTCTTATGTATTCCTTTACTTGAAAGAATAAAAGGCTTTGACCATGATTTAGTATTCCCAGTTAATGAAGATTTTCTGTACTTCATTCTTTTTCCTGGAGCAGTTTGCAGCCTTTTCTCGCTCTTCTTTTCTAGTCTATGAACTATCATCCAAAGTATTTTCCTTCTCATTCAGATAGTTTACTATGCTTAAGAGATTTTGGCTGTGCAGTCTGTTCTTCAACTTTGTACAATTGTGTAAACATTTCAGGTATCTCAATGTTTTTTTTTCCTCTTTTCATTTAGGTACAATAAAAGGGCTGACCACTGACCAGTTAGAGGATATAGGTTGCCAGATCATACTTGGAAACACCTACCATCTTGAACTACGTCCAGGGTCTCAACTTATTGATGACTTGGGTGGCCTGCACAAATTTATGAATTGGAAAAGGGCATTGCTGACTGACTCTGGTGGTTTCCAAATGGTTGCTCCAAATCTTTGCTTTCTTAACACAATTATTGTTGTGATAGACCAATTGAGCATCAGCATTCATCTTGCATATATAATATGATTATCTTTTTTCTAAAGGTATTTTGTCCTTCTGAACTGTAGTTCTGCTGTTGTATTTCTGACTTGTTTGGAGATTTTCTTTTAGGTTTCGTTGCTGCATTTGGCTGATATTACTGAGGAAGGAGTTACATTCCAGGTACATTCTTGTGGCCACTTGTGATGTGATGCTTTTGTTCTTTATTAAAGTCACATTAAATTGTGTTTCTTAGTTCTCTAGTACGATCTGTGTTGACAAAATTCCATATTTGTAACCAAATATTCTATGGTAAAATATCTGTCTGGTTTTGGAAGTTGGGGGTGGGCGATGTCTTGTTTTGGAGTTCCAGAGGGGGGGGGGCGCAAAATGAACTTCACTCTAGAATATTAATAAATAATCTTTGCATGTTGGATCGTTGGTAATATGCATAGTTAGTTGATGCATGTCAATATATAGAATTTGGTTTCTATGCCATGTTTTGTGGTTTTTGTGAGACATAATCTGCTGCTGATCTCTCTTTGTTTTTGCTGCACAGCAGAGTTGGCATTCAGTCAAGTCTCTGCTGTCCTAATTGCTGTAGCAGTAAGGCAATAGGCCATATCTAGTACTAGTTCGTACATTAGTTGGTATTGGCATACCTCAGCAATACCAAGTAGTGGGCTGAAATCGGCCATGTCCTAGACATAGGAGTAGTTGTACTTGTACTTTGTACCTTGTATGGTACTTGTAGCTTGTATATGTACTACCACAAGGCAATGGAAACATTCAGTTCAGCTGAAGCAACATTCAGAGCAGCAAAGCTGCTGCTCGGCTGTGTGTGTGTGCTGTGCTCACCCTTTCTTCTAACTATAGCCAAAGTGAGTGTGTGGGTGTGCTGGTAAGCTAGTTGCTTACCTGTGCAGGGAGCCCAAGGACCAACAGTTTTGCCTTATTTATGGAAGGGATTTGTTCATGCATTTACTTATTTGATCCTTCCTCTAGATAAATTTTAATGCTGAAGTTAACTCTTTTTTTTTCTCTTTGTACCTCTCTAATTTTATTGCTCTTTCATGCCCAATCTGTAGTCACCTGTTGACGGGAAGCCCATGCTCTTGACACCTGAGGAATCTATCCATATTCAGGTGCGACCTTTTCTAGGCAGCATTCAACTTATAGAATTAGGTTTTTTATAAAAAGGGCGTACCCAGTGCAGAGAGCTCCCGCTCTGTGCGGGGTCTGGGGATGGGTGTCAGTGGCAAGCCTTACCCTCGCCTGTGCAATGCGAGGAGACTACGACTCGAAGCCGGGACCTTCCGGTCACAGGCGGTAAGACTCTACCGCTTGCACCAGGCCCGCCCTTCAGAATTAGGTTTTTTTATCACAAAATTTTATTTGTATATCTTGCCATTTCCACACCTTCATAATTATTGAAAATGAATGCAGAACAATATTGGAGCTGATATAATCATGGCACTTGATGATGTTGTAAAGACCACAATTACTGGCCCAAGGATAGAAGAAGCTATGTATCGTACCCTTCGTTGGATTGACAGGTGCATAGCTGGTAAGATCATTAATCTGGCTAACCAAACAATTGAGTTATCCAGCATGAAGTGAGGGTCAAGTAGAACTTGAATCATTTCACTTATTGCCTTAATATGAGATAAATTTAATTATGTTACCAAAAGAACATTTGAAAAACAGATAGTAATGTATTATCCAGTGCTATGCATGGTTTATTAAAGTGCGTGTGTGTTCCGTTCAATGTCCAAATGTAGCTCACAAGAAACCTGATGTCCAGAACTTATTTGGGATTGTGCAAGGAGGATTGGATCCAGTTCTTAGGTGAGTTCATCTAGCTTATTATATGTATTACATTTATCCTTTTTTTTCAGGTCATCAATTAGATTTAGAACTTACCGAGCAATACCTTTTCCCTAATTCCAGAGATATCTGCGTGAGGGGCTTGGTTGAGCGGAATCTTCCTGGGTATGTCATGAACTAAATTTTCACAGCTGAGTTTAACGAACACAATTCATTCCCATGACATTTGCACCTAGTAACATCTTTTCTTAGAATTATACTGCACTCACTAATTTTTGATTTTTGGCGTCCCTATTATTGGCAGTACCTATGGCATACTTTCCGCGTCCTTGTTTTAGATGTATTATTTGTTTTATTTGCATCTATTATAATGGCTCACCTTTTTTTTATCTTTTTGTTGCTAGATATGCAATTGGTGGTCTTGCTGGTGGCGAAGACAAGGATTCATTTTGGCGTGTTGTTGCCCAATGTACCGCTGGATTGCCTGAAAATAAACCACGATATGTTATGGTATAATCAAGTTTGAATTGCTTAATTCATTTTCTGGTTGCATAAAAGATCATATTCCTTGGTGTAGGTATCTCTCTTTGCAAATAGAGATACCAAGGCCCACAACTTAACGAGTTGGTAGGGGAAACAATCATGTTAATTCAATTATTTGGTTAACTTCACTGTTATGGTAATATGCAGGGTGTTGGTTATCCACTTGATATTGTAGTATGCAGTGCTTTGGGTGCAGACATGTATGACTGTGTTTATCCAACACGGACTGCTCGTTTTGGGACTGCACTTGTGCCTGAGGTATAGCCCATTTGACAAATATATTTGATTCGACATTGATTGTGTGCGCCTGTTCGGTCATATCACATAGGAACAATTTTTTTTATTTTGTCATTGATATCCTTTTCTGTTCTGTGTCAGCTTTAAACTATGGTCTCATTCTGAGCATCTACTATTTGCATTTTCCTCCTGAACTTCAGTACATTGTCAACTTTTCATATATCTTTTATCGTCAGGGTGTCCTGAAGTTGAAACATAATGCAATGGCAACTGATGAACGGCCAATTGATCCTACCTGTTCATGCATGGTAAGGCTTCAACTTCTCCGGGAACAAAGTGGTCAACTAATCTGACAATCTTCTTTGTTGGTGTTCCACGACATTGGTCATCTTGCCAGGTCTGCAAAAAATATACGCGTGCCTACTTACATTGCCTGGTAACAAAAGATGCTATGGGCTCTCAACTGCTGTCATATCATAATTTATCATTTATGATGCGGGTATGCTAATTCTTGTTTTTGCTATGTTATTCCATTTTTTAACTTTTTTGTCTTACAAGCTGTGTCCCTGATTGTTTACCTATCAATTCCAGTTAAGTAGAGACCTCCACATGTCTATTCTTGAAGGACGATTTCCAGAGTATGTTCTTATCAAACCCAAATTTGTCTGAACTACTTCTGAAAATTTGCATGGGGAAATAACGTGATTTTTGTGCCATCCTGTAGATTCGTGCGAGGATTCTTGAGGGTGCAGGTTTGTGCTGCTTTTCTTATCGTGTCATACACATTCTTTCAGTCTCTTCTCAGAAACAGACATGAATTATGCGTGCAGTTTAATGTTTGAATTGAAAAAATAGCCCAGATTACTAGCTGAAACTATAGAAACTTGACTGTCTTATTATGATATTTCATATGTGACGTGATGTCTTACTGCTTGAACCTCGAACGATGCTATGCAGTTCCCAAAGGGGGACGTTCCACAGTGGGTTCGTAACGCGATGGAGGTCGCTGGCATTGACATATCCGAGTGCTGTGCTTCCACCAAATGTCTGACACCAAGCGTCCAGGGGCCACCTTTAACTGTGCCGGCTGACGCAAATGGAGTTGTGCCGAATTAAGGCGCTTCGGCTAGACAAAAGACGGCGACAGGCTTTCACAAAGAAGGTTTTTTTTTCTCTCTGTCATACACATGTAGGGTCTCACTCACCGATTCAGCATATGATTTTCCAATAGTATGCTGAAGCTTACCGACAGGTTTTGTTAGTGTTTTGGTCGTGTTGTGTGTGTTTAGAAACAGCAGAGGTATGCGCTTGATGCTTCTGGGGTCTTAGGTTATGCGTCGCCTAATGACTGGATGGACTTACCCGTCACTGTATCCCTTTGCACGCAGCTGCTGTCAAAGGATTTTTAGTGGTAGGGTCAGATCAAAGGAAGGTGTACCCAACTCTGAAAAATTGTTGTAACGGAAGTAATGTTAGTCCATGCAAACGTTTGATCTGTGCGTTGAAGTATGCGGCAATGAAAATTTATTACCGGCAACACTGTCCAGCACGAGCGTGACTACGCGCTCACTGGGAGCAGGGCAGGCACGCAGTGCCAGTGCATGCCGCTAAGTCCTGGCCGTGTAACGAGACCCGGGTACTTTGCCTGGCCGTGACCTGAACCTGACTGGGTCTGCAGCAGGCAGCAGCTGGTCCGGTTCAGTCCAGGCCAGGCCCGGCGTGCTCTGCTGCCTATGTCGAGCGAAAGCAATGCGACCCAGCCCCTTGGTGCCGGTTGCGGTGGACGAGCGCACAAGCACTAGCGAACTGACCAGACCAGCCGTAGCTAGTACTACTAGGTTGCAGGTAAAAAGGTCATCCACACGTGTGCCGGTGGTCCTCGTGAATTTTCCCTCATCGGAGAAAAGTGGTGGTCCGGTACGCTGGTTCTTGTGAATCTAGGTGCCCATGCAGCGTTCCAAGAACCCATACCTGCCCAAGGAATCAGTGGCGAATGGAGGAGGACCATCCGTCAGATCGGGCGGAGAAGACGTGTTTGGACACGAGCCACGCACCTAGCTTGGCTAGTGTTGGCCTAAAAAAATGATCACACGCCATAGCGCTAGAATACGTTGATAGTGTTGTGAAACGGCACCTATTTATTTACATTCACACCTCAACACGTTATCAGTCACGTTGCTCTCAAGAACGAGAAGTAGGAGAACGACAGCAGATGCAATGCACGCCTCTGTACCATCACCGGTAAGATCATGGCGCGAACCAACTTACCTTCGCACATCGTTCTTGGTTTGTTCTTCGCTCTTCGCGGCATCGGTGGAGGTCACTGTGGCCCGATCCGCCACCACCGCCACCATGGACCGTGTGATATGGATGCATCGTGCATATCCATGTCTACACTTCATTGTAGGTCTCAGAATGCCGTCACATACATACGCTGCAGGCAGAGCAAGGGCAAACTTTTCAGACTACTACTATAAGACACGTCTTTCACATCCTCTGCATGCGTACAACTGGCAGTATCGCAGTGCCAATTGCCAAAAGGACCTATCGTTGCTACGTACTCCGTACCCAGCAGCCAGGAACTACTCAAACTTGATTCTGCCCGATCAGATGTCAGCAAGCATCTCGTGCCATGCTTACCTTCAAAGTAATTGCATTGCATCGCATCAAATCCATCATCTTCCCAACTAAATCTTGCTTACATACGTTCCATTCAAAGTAGCCACGCATGCATAGAGACGAGAGACGAGTTTCCCAACTAGCTAGAGGGGAAATAGGCATATATTCTGCAAAAATTCGCTTCTTCTATTGTTAAATGAAATGAATCCATAGGTAAGTTGCATTGGTCAGCACTCAGCGCATCCAGATTCCAGAGAGCAAAGCAAGCTGCAGCAGGCATGTACGTCTAGATTCAATGAACTGGAAGCTGATTCTACAAGAGAATTGATTATGTGGCTAAAAGTGATTCTCTTTGATTTTTTAGCACAAACTTTTGAAATCATGATGGAGAATCATTTCACAGAATCAGGAAAAGCAAAATTTTCAGCTCTTAGCCTCTTAGTTCATTTCATAGAATCACTTTACGGAATCAGCAGAGAATCACTTCTCTCTGAAAAACTGTTTGGCTGAGCTCCTGTTGGAACAGAGATTGCCAAACGGAGCCTTTGTAGACAACTTTGTTGACACTTAGGCCTCGTTTGGCACGGCTCCCGTCGGCTCCGGTTCTGCTACTGTAGCGCTACTGTAGCGCGGAGCCGGAGGAGCCGAAATCATGGCTTCTCCGGCTCCTCCTCTTCTCAGTTCATTTTCGGCCTTGGATTCCGAAACGGCTCCTGCTACAGTGCGCGAGGAGGAGGAGCCGGAGCACCCAGGAGCTGCGCCAAAGAGGGCCTTGATACTCTATTGCTAGTAGCCTAGTAGTAGTAGCCATGTGTTCTTGCCATGACGATAAGTAGTCTTGGCATCAACAGCAACAGGTTACGTCATTATCGAAGTCATATTCTGCATGACATTCCCTGCTTAGACGGAAACAGCCACTAATGTCCTCATGTTTCTTCAATTCGTCAAGGAAGGATCGCACAAACTAGCAGCTTGTGTAAAGAATTTTGCGGACAACTAATGTAGCATCTGCCTAAACGCTAATATGACTCTACCCGGTGAATGTTCAACCGAGCTCAACATTTGTTGAATCCGGACAGGACTTTTCTGGAACCTAGCTCATCATCTTTAGAAAATTGACCAAGATCTGTAAAACCTAATTAATTTCTTAAAAACTTAAGACGATTTGCGTTCATAGATGTGAGTGTACATGCATTGTGAGCATCTATATTGTACCGTATAATTCTCGAAAAAATTATGAATTAGTAGCTGTCCCATCACATATGACTTTATGAGCTATGGTAGTATCACTACTAGAAAAAGGAAGTTTAGGAGACGGTATGGGGCTGTAAATGGTCAGGCGGCCTCCAAAAACACCTATTTTTGTTAATCATTTATAGAGATGGACATTCTAAGACGTCCGCCTATGCTAATACGATCGTCTTTATAAATCGATTAACAGATACCGACATCCTAAGGGGAGACGAAAATCTTAATAGACCCACCTATAGAAATAGTTATATCAAAAAATAACTCATAACTTTTTCATATAGTCGTATGAAGACGAAAATTATTTCAAAATTGTAGCTCTCATTGTGATCTATAATTTGTAATTGAGAAGATTTTGAATTGAAACGGTTTAAAGTCCCAAAATATTATTTTAAATTCATAGTTTTTGAAATTTAAAAATTAAAATTTTCAAACAACCATAGATGTTGACATGATCTATCTATACGATCGTTGTAGTTATTATCAATACAATCTACTACTTTATAGTTCAAAGGTTTTTTATTCGAAGTTGTTTAGATGTTCAAATATGTGTTTTATGTTCTTAGATTTTGAAATTGAAAATTTAGAATTACTAAATGATCTTGAATGTTCACATGATTAATAATAAATTTGTAGTGGCCGACTCGATCTACAAGTTTATTGATGATAAATTTTTTTTATTTGAAGTTGTTTAGAGTGTCAAATATTTATTTTAAATTTACATATTTTGAGATTTAAATTTAGAAATTTCAAACGATCTCAAATGGAGACACATCCTATATTAATTTTTTGGTGCTTTTACAAGATTAAAAACTTTGTAGTTAAAACTTTTCATTTAAATTTATTTAGTACCTAAAATATTCAATACAAGATTACAAAACATTGATAAAAAAAAGATAGCATCTATATATACTCATAGGTTGTGATCGGGTGTGCTTTTGAATAACGGCTACCGCTAAATAGCTTAGCCCTATATATTTAAAACCATGTGCTGCACTGTTCATCAGTCAACACCAGATAATATAAGCGATGAATTCTCGATTGCCAAAAAAGGACGGTCACAGGTGTTGAAAACGTCCAACTAGCGCCTGCTAAACCGGTCTCCACTAACCACGCTATATTTGGAATTGTTTTACGCGGCTGTGCCAGGAAATCATTGAACAAAGAAATGAGAAGCAGCCACTAAGAGAGTTGAATTAATGAAGCATGACCTTGACATTTCCTTCGACCAAACACTATTGGATCGCAAAATGGTTGTCATGCCAGTACATAGTCGTGTTAAGGGCCGTACAGGCCGGCAGCTTCGACCATAGTCACCTTTTGAACGGCTTTTCCCCCCTCTAAAGCAGACGTTATTTTAGTATAAAGGCCATGTTCGCTTCTCTTATAATTCGTTTTTTTCAGCTTGTTTTTTTAGTCGGAACAGTGTTTTTCTCTCATAACAAATCAGTCAGAATAGTGTTTCGACTTGTTTTTTCAGCGAAGCGAACGGGACCAAAGAGACTATAATGTTTCTGTCTCCTATGCGATCTCATGTACTCTCTCCATAAAAAAAGTAATGTTCGCTTTTTAGAAGTCAAATAATTTAAACTTTAACTAAATTTATATAGAAATACTAACATTTATGATACAAAATAAGTGTCATTAGTTTAGTTATATAATATATTTTCATAATATATTTATTTGGAGACATAAATATTAAGGAGCCGTTTGGATCCTTTCATTTGGAGGAATTGAAATCTACTTAATAAATTATGCTATTTTGTTTAGAATTTAACATTCAACAACTTTTCAAAGTTCACGTATAAACCTATCTCAAATTCATAGGGTGAGAGATGAAAGTTGATTCTATTGATCACCATTCTATGTTTCTACTTTGTAACTTATAATAACACGCTCTTCAACTTACTCCCCTACTATAAAAATGCCACGTATAAGTATCTTTCTCATATAGCGAACAATAATATACAAATATAATCCATATACAACCATATTAGCTTAATTAATATGTGTCTAAATTATGATTATTAAAATAAATTTAATTCCAATGATCCAAACGGGGCATAATACTATTTACTATAAACTTAATCAAACTTGAGATAGATTGGCCGACACGGATCCCGTAATTATATTTTTTTTTGTAGGCGAAGAGAGTATTAACACTTATCGTAATGAAACGGCATGTCATGAGAACTCTACAATATTGTAAAACTCTCTCTCACACACACATTATATAACAATGGTCTCTCTCCTCCACATTATAAAACTCCGTGTCGCTCTGCACAAGAGGTGAAGAGGATCTATAAAACCGCTAGCGTGTATGATAACAATTAGCAATACGTGATCTCATTTTTGTCTCAAATCAAGTGTTACTCATGTAATCAATCTAATCATCTTTGACATGTGAGACCCAACATCATCTCCTTCCTTATTAGCGTTGAGTGCTTCTTTTTAGGCCCCGTTTGGCAGGGCTTCGCTTCACTGGTGAAGCTATTTTTTTTGGCTTCAGCTCCACGAACAGTTCCACCGGTGGAGCTGAAGCGGTTTTGATAAACCATTTGGCAAAATGGCTTCCCTGTGAGAGCATGTTTTTAGGGCCCTGGAGGAGGAGTCGGGAGAAGCCACTTTTTTTGCTCCATCCCACCCCAAATCACTGTGAGAGCATGTTTTTAGGGGCTTCACAAGTGAAGCTATTTTACTTTACCCCGTTTGGTAGAAAATGGCTCTAAACGGCTCCTGAAGCCGGTGGAGAAGTCCTGCCAAACGGGGACTTAGTGTTGTGTTTGTGACAGAACTGTCCAATTTATACAAGATCAAGTACGGTTGTCCCCGCTAACACGTTGACACATCCATACTTTCACTCATATAAACCCGGTAGTCCGCCGAGTGTCCCGAAAGACCTCAGTAAATCAACATCACAACCAAGATCGCGTGATTAAGCAAATACACATCACATACATCGGGTTGCAGCGAAAATAATATTACAGAAGGGGTTAACAAATAATAGTACAAGTTTGGGTTTCAAAACCGCTTAGTGAAAACAACATATCTTTCAAATGATTACATTAATATAAGTTCCAAATATATTGCTAGCATAGTGACATCATCCGACAAAAGCATATAGATGAGAAGTAAGTATAGAATCACCGAGCCCACCGGCGGTTAGCCACCATCATCGACAGGTCGAGAACATCACCTGCAACAAGGTGGGATAAACCCTGAGTACTCGAATGTACTCAACCAGACTTACCCGTCGGAAACCAAAACAAATGACACCAAGGATCATGCAAGGCTTTTTTTAGTGGGCTAGCTGACTTGTTTGTGAAAAGCATAAGCTATCATGAAGAAACCATTTTAAGTACTTTGCATCATCTTTATTATGACCTATCCATCTAGGTAAGCACCTGTACTATAGCAATCACTTGATTAACCAATAACATCCAGTTACCAACTTAGATTTAGCATATCCCATATCATCCAGATAACCATCATTGTTCCATAATAATTACTACGATGCCGTAACTCGAGTCAAGTGCTCACTATCCAGGAGCGATGGCGATTCGAATCGATTCCTAACCAGCTGATGATTTATTCCTTACATAAACCTCACTCACCCGCTAAAGTGAGGTATTGATCACTGAGTCAACTATCCAGGAGTCTCGAGTTTGCCAGGAACCACATGTACCCGGGGGCCGACTGACTGCACTTTGGTCTTATCATCTCGCCCCCGTGTCCTACCACACCTGCTTCGGCACAGTGCGCTGCGGGCAATCTACTCAGCCCGAATAATCTCCCAGCTTCGCGGTCGGAAGGTACTTTATCCGGCCAGCTAAATGTAAGGCATGCGTTCAACATGACTCGAGGGCCAACAACGATCGGTCCTTAATCGACACAGATGGAAACTAACAGCACCCCAGAACCCTATCTGGTTGCCTCCAACTTTTCCGTCCGGTCTCCAATTATCCATCACACATGGTTACATCCAGGATATCATTCTTTCCATAGCTAAATTCTTCCAGTAACCATCTATAAAGTAGGTGAACGGATATCACCGATTGCTACCGGTCTAAGCAAAGCTAAGCAGTTATTCGATCCTGACCTAACAGGGTAATAAGGTAATAAGGTAGGCAAGGATAGTAATAAATGCATCAACGGTTTCAATCAACTCCTACAACTTAATACAACAATATATAAACTCATATATATAGAAAGAATTGCTTTTATAAATTAGGAGACTTATAATGCTCCGGGGCTTGCCTGGGATCTGACACAAGTCAGTTCAGTTAGCTTGCACCATCCTGGTGACATCTCCGGTCCTAGCACTTGCTTAGTCCTTCCATCTTTGGGATAGATACTCCATACATCGTCTTCGGGTTCGGCTCTAACATCATGTTCTTCACGTGGTTCATTTAGCGCACCTAGATGAGATGCAAGATGCATATGTATGAATGTGATGAATTATAACACAAGATGCATCACATAAACATTCAAGACAAACACAAGATTATGCAAGACATAGACACCAATAGCTATTTAACTAACCTCACACCACTAACTATAGAGAGCAAGCTACTCACATCAACTCATATCAAGCAAACAAGTTATTCACAGAAATCACAGAGTCAAGGCTGCAACAACAGCAGCTAATTTTACTCATAACAAGAGTTGTACTAATCCAAAAGACATGCAACAAGACAATCTGGAAAGCTTATGGAATTTTCTACAATTCATCTTTAATCCTCTTAGCATGATTCTCAAGTTAACTAAGTCAATTATACCCATTTACAGAAACTGGTCCACAATTGACAGAAAGCAGCCATTTCTGAAACCCAACTTCAAACAGGCATAACTCACAAACCACAAGGCCAAATACCACCAAATTTTAACAGAAGCTAGATACATGAATTATCTACAACTTTGTTATTCTCATATTAAGATGATTTTATAGTTAGAAGGGTCAACTAATGCAATAATTGCATCTCTGTCCAAAACATAGATATAAACTGACATTCCACTTTAAACAGCTATAAATGGAGTTATACGTGTCCAATAAATGTGGTTCTAGACTTTTTAGAAAGCTTAGCAAATTATAAACAACTTTGTTGTAAACACCTAAAACTAATTCTACTACTAAGAAGGCCCCTCTCTGGTTTTGGGCAGAAACAGCCACAGAGATTTAAGCAAGTATAACTCAAGATCTACTTAGCCAAAAATCATGATATTTAACTTTTTAAAAATCTTAAGAAAAGTACCACAACTCATGTATTTTCACCAAGTCATGATTCATAACTTAACTGAGCCAATTAATTCAAACATGCAGAACTGTTCAGAGTAGAAGCAAAGCAATACAGGGCATTTGTTATTTTTATAACTCTTAAACTATAAATCCTAAACTCCTGAAATTTTTACCAGATAACAACAATCACCTTAGTAGCACTCCACGAAAATTTCACATTTATTGGAGCATAAAAACTGCAGTTATGAAAAAGACAAGACACAACTAACATTAAAAACCTAACTGCATAAATCTATTTTTACAGCAACATATTTAAACTAAAATATGCCATATTATAGATCTATCATATATAGAATTTCACAAGGATTCCAAAAAGTCCCCATTTACTATTTTACGATTTTTCTATAAATTACTACGAATTTTCAAAGTGGAGCATTCAAATCTGCCAAAAATCAAAAGAAAAGGAATCTAAATCTTGCACTGGGGTCCCTGAAGTTTCCACAAATAAAACCCAAACGAACAGATCCTTTACTGCACTATTCATATGTGTCTAAGGATTGTAGATACACCCTTTCCATTTGTCGAATTTTTGTACGAAGTCCTTGACGCGGATCAAAACAGAGGAGCCCGCCAGGCTTGCTGTTGCCGGCCGGAGGAAGCTCGTCGGCGGCGATGGGGTGGCGGCGCAGCATCAGGGGGTCCCCGCACATCCACTGAGGCTCTTAGCTTGGCCGGAGACGACCCAAGGTGGCCCGGCCACGCACGCCAGCTGCAGCCGCGACGGCGGCGCCGGTGGCGGCGAGCTGCAGGAGCGAAGCCGGCGAAACAGCTCGATGGGAAGGTGTGGCGCGAATGGAGGAAGGAGTAGGCGAGGTTGGTGGGGCCTGAGGAAAAGCCGGAGCTGAAACGGGGCGGCCATGGAGCTTCAGCGGCGGCGGCCATGGTGGGCGAGCTCTGGTGCGGCCAGAGCGCGAGCGAGAGAGAGCGAGAAGGGACGGAGAGGGACGGGGCAGCTCTGGCGCTCGATTATGGTGGAGTAGGGTGTTCAGCAGCGCGTGGCACGAGGTAGGACACGCGTCGGCCATGGCGGGACGTGCTCCGGTGCATGGCGACCACGTTGGCGTTCTGCCGAACAGGTGGTAGGCGCTGGAGTGGGCGAGGTGGACGCCGGATTGGGCCAGATCTGGGCCGATTTAGACCTCGGGCCCAAAACAAAGTTTGAAGCCCGCGAGCTTCTCTACATTTTCTATTTAGAGACCAAGGTCATTAGAACTTTTCAACAGCGGGTAATTAAGCCACAAACTGCTAGTGTTAGCGTATTAACAGCGGCAAGCAAATGTTCAAATTGATGGTGAAAACGAGGTCAAACTGGTGCCATCTTTTTACATGCCCTTCTCCATGAACTTAGCTCCAACTTTCATTTTGGGGTCAAGTCAAGTTACTTAATGAAATTTGGAGAACGCGAGACGTCAATGCCGATGGCGATGAATTTCTAGACTTAGAATATTTCTAAGTGCTGAAATCAGCAACAAATTCGATCTTGTGACCTCGATTTGACTTACTTCCAAGATGGTCTAGCTCTTCGTCTAAAAATAAAGTTTGTTCTACATGATATGGACTACAACTTTCATTTAATGTCCAACCTCAAAACTGGTATAGATCCTGCTGTTCTACTTTGACCAAAGTAGGATCACGATGAAGCTTAAATTATCCTTTTTTGATCCATTGGAGCATTTTCTTGGTATTTGCCCAACATGAATCTTTCATGACTTTTGTTGTAGAGTTCATCTAAAGTCATTTGGGCATGGTTGCAAGATTTGGTTGACGATCGAGAATTCCATTCACTTTATAAAATAATTCAAGCAAGGACATAACTCGTCATTTCATGTGACTTCTTGAATTCCAAACTTCACGAAACTTTTCCATGGACCAATATAGATGGGTATTGATATGAGACTCACGAAGATATTCCAATAACACCACCCAAGCATATATCTTGAAAAGAGCCTATATGTAAAGCAAGGGTGCAATATCCAAGTTTAGGTTGTGGCTCATTTTCATAGGTTTGACCTTGACATCTTCATCATCACTTAATATGCCATGTTCGAGCTCAAATCCATTGCTTAATTGGTGACAAACACCTGGAGTGTTACAGTGTTCCACTGACTAGTCCGTCAATAACCACTCAATTTTTGAGCTCCCACAGCCCAAAAACCAATGTCACCCATAGCCTCTGTAACACCCCCGGTGTTACGAGCTTGTTTAGCACCATGATTTAGGCCTAAGTAAAAATTTATGAAACGAGTTTCTCGGATTTTTTATTTAAAACGTACTCGACACGATAAGCGAATTCTGTGTAACTTAGTTTCGTGGACTCAAATAAATGCTCAAGTTAAACTACGCCGTGCGTAGAAATATTTAGGAATATCGAACGACGATTTTGACAAATGGTTTGTCTATTAGATTAAAAATGAAAAACAACTTTTATAAATAAAATAAAAATCTATTAATAAATAGAACGATATATATTTATAGCCTTAGTTTAAGTGACATGTTTAAGTATAGACTCGTTTTAGTCTCTGCAATAGGTTGGTAACATACCCGCGATAGGCTGCCCGTCTGGCCGTTTCATAAATTTACGTGGTTCTGTGGCCATGCCCATGCCCTGACGCCCATGCACGGCAGCCCGGCCGGTGGGGGAGCTGACAGTCCAGAGTCCAGACGCGTGATTCGTGATCGAAAAGACTGCCTCCACCAGTCCATCCGCCCTTGGAATCGACGGGGATACGATACGCACTGTAGCTCGCGAGCTTGCCGTCTTCCTCTTGGCCGCTCTCGCATCGGCCATCCCAGGTGTCCGTCGCCTTTCGACAGTGTGTTTTTTGTTTACTACAGGGGTAGGCAGGTTGCAAACCTCCATGTGTTAAAAGTCGCAGAGAGCATGCGAGACTGACTGCGCCTACTATTTTTTACCTTTCCTTCTAAATAATTTACAGCGGCCAGCGACATACTATAACTGTAGTAATTGTCTGGGAACAAAAGTGATAACTGCCTAACGTTGCAACTTGATTAAAGTAGTAAACCGTTATATATATACACACGTTACGACGATAACTCTAAATCAAACAACGTGTAACTATGGCGCTAGTGCAGCTGTAGCACGTCCCTATCCGTCATCTCTGCAAGAATATGCTAGTTGACCTGCTCCTTGCTTGGGCCTTGTTTAGATGAGCGTAAGGATTCAGTATTTGGCACTGTAGCACTTTCGTTTGTATTTGACAATTATTGTCCAATCATGGTCTAACTAGGCTCAAACGATTCGTCTCGTAATTGACAATTATATTTGTGCATTAAGTTTTAAGGAGTTGAATGAAACCTACTTGCATATATAAATCCTTATCCTATGAGTCTTACTAGTATGACAGGATCGTGTAGATTGCTATGCTACAGGACTCCGGTAGAAGTCGAGTGATTGCCTGTCACTCGCGAGAGCTAGAAAATATATTACTAAATTATTATCACTTGAAAAATATAAATGGTGGAAAGGAAAATGGTGACCGGGCAGGGATATAGTTTGGGTATTGGTGGGTGTAAGAGGTTGTGTCACCGTGGACGCGGGGCATGGCTTGGTTACACTGTTTTCCCTGTCCGTCTCGGTTAAGGACCGGCCGTTGCATAAGACTCTAGACAAGTCACAGACTTATTATCCCGAGCACATACTTGGGTATGAGCGCTTGGAAGACTTGTTGCTCTCTTGTCGTGGATCCGGCTCTTTCCGGACCGACTGTTTTGGTGGTTTGTTTCTTTTGGGTTAGGAGGTCCTTGCACCGCACTAAGTCCGAGACTCAGGAGCAGGGCTTGGAGTCCCAGTTTGAACGGGGACCTGGACACCCAGGACAGGAGAGTGATGGGTTGGACCTACTTGTGCCGTGGGTATAAGCGGGGCGTGTGTTTTCGGGGTACCCAGCTGGAGGCATTGATTCGCGAATCGTCGGACGATCCGGTACGACTTTTCTACGGCCTAGCACCGTAGTAAGAACTGAAAGATGACAGATGGAATAGGAAAAGGAACTCTGATTGCTCAAGCTGCTTGAAAGTAGTACATGTGTTTACATAGAATGGTTAGTTAATGAACCAATGCGGTTGTTAATAAAAATCAAATATAAGGACGCACGCTTAGTAATGCTTCCTGCAAAGGCAATAAACCCACAAGCCAGATAGCCTTGCATATCCTTGGAGTCTTTTCTTTCTTCCTGTTGAGTAAGTCTTGCTGAGTACAATTGAGTACTCAGGGTTTTATTCCCCCGGTTACAGGTGACAGGTGGATGCTAGAGCTGACCCTTGTGTGTGGATACCTCCTGATGGGCTCAGCGAGGATTCCTTTACGCTGCGATCGTAGTTGTTATTTATAACTCTCACCAAATGCTTTTATAAATGAAAGTTTCATAATTTGTTATCGTAGTGTATATATCAATACTTCATCATGCCATGATTAGATAATTATTTCCGCTGTAATTCTGATCACATGTTTATATTCCACTGTTAAATTAAATTGTTCATAACTCTGATAACATGATTACATTTCGCTGTTATAATAATAAATATTATACTCTGATGTTGTATTAAAAGTGATGTAAGAAATTGTCAAGAATGATGTAAGCTTTATTCTCTCATTTGTGATCCTGATGTAAAAATGTGGATTTTTGGGTTCTCCCCTGGGGTGTGCCCGACGGAACCGAGTAATTTAGTGTTCTCCTTTAGGTGCTTAGGGTCTAATGGAAGACAAGCACTCCTGGAAGGCATTGGATTAGACGGTTCTGCCACAGCCTCGTGACCTATCCCTACCCCCATCTCCTTCGCTGAGTCTACCTGTCTTCTTGGAATCTCTCTCTAGGTCTACTAGTGAAGGCAACCCACCAAATCAATTCTAATCTCAAACCTCAAAGCTCATCGTCACAAGTCACAACTAATCTCAACTAATCATGCTCCAAATTTCAAGCAGAACACAATATAGGTGTGGATGATCACACTAGGGCGGAGCCAGAAAGTTAATTTTTTGAATGTTAGGGGCCAGCAGTATTAAATTTTCAAAAATTATTTGAATTTCAAAAAATTCAGTGGAGATTTCACATTCATAGGGGGGCATGGGACCCTGCTTGCCCCCTGTCTCCGCCCCTGTGATCACATACAAACACCATCATTATGTGTATTATGGTTGATAAACATATTGTCTATTGCCTCAAAAAACATATTGTCTACTACTACTAAAAAATAATTAGCAAAAAATACTAGTGTCCCATGTGCTGAGTCGTGACTCAAATATGGATGGACACGTTTTCTAATAAAAGTCTAATTGGCTGAGCTATATTTGAATCACTTACGAATTATAAAATCCAAATAAAAAACCATAGCCAGATTCCTATGGTCACGCCGTCCCTCCATCTTGTACGTGCAACCAACCAAACAACCCAGCTTTTTACTACAATATATTACCATTATCTAAATTATTATAATCCATATGAGATGCTAACATGGTCTAAGTAAAGCGTGTAGACACAAGTTCTGATCCCAATGTATCCCAATATCCCATAGCAATTTCTAGACCATGCCATAAAACATATATGGTAATTTTTTTGTATTTATCTATATCTATATCTATTTTATATCTATATATCTATTCTTCCATTTGTCATTTTTGCTTTCCAAATGCAAAGTGCCCTTATGCCCTCCGTGACCTATACGTGCATGCGAGATAAAACGACTTGCGCCTAGCATGGTACGGAGTCTAATTTCAAGATTTTGTTGTAATGTACGGACACGTTTGCTAGTTTATATCAAAGTAAATAGATGTTGGAATTTTGGCACATGCTCTTTTTGACGTAAGTTCTCGTCAAGCTCGATCGCGCGCAGTAGACGGCGGCAGCCATGCAGTACCCGTCAACAAGACCATATCGATGGACCTCCGAGATTTGGTCCCAAATTATGATGACAGTCAAAAAGCTCGAGCGGAGAGCATCCGCGGCCGGGGACGAACCAACCGACGCGGCCGGCGGCCAACTACTTATCCGTGCATGAAAGTTTCAGTGTGAATTATCGGATGGACGCACGATCGATCAAAGGAATCGTCCCATCCGAGGCTGCCCACCGAATTTGTCAACATTCTCCCCGACTTGGTGTCACGCCGCCTCGCCTCCAACTTGGCATAATGCAGTGTGGCCACATGCTCCTCTGCACATTGGCTAGCTCCTGTTCTCCGTCGCTCGGCCGGCCTCTATGAATTGCTCTGCATCTCCCTCCAATTGCTGACACACAGCACACACATTTTCAAATCTTGTTCGTTAAGCTAAAGAGCTGAGCTGAGATCGCCGTTTCAGCTCGATCGCTAGGCATCTCCTAGCTTCTTCCTCCAAGGGCAAGGACCGAGATCCATTGCTGATAAGCCAGCCATCGTTGCAGAGGCAGCGGCGACGACGACGGGCGGGCGGTACGCGCTGCTGATGGCGGCGCACGACTCTGAGTACGTGCTGAAGAAGTACGGCGGGTACCTCCACGTCTTCGTGGCGGCGTTCGGCGATGCCGGCGAGACGTGGGACCTGTACGGCTGTACCGGGCCATCGACGGCGAGTTCCCGGCCCCCGACGAGCTGGAGGGCTACGACGGGTTCGTGATCAGCGGCAGCCCGCACGACGCGTACGCCGACGACCTGTGGATCGTGCGGCTGAGCCTCCTGGTGCGCGCGTTGCACGACATGCCAGGTGATCTGCCGCGCGCTGGGGGGCCGCGTGGGCAAGGCCCGCGCCGGGTGGGACGTCGGCATCAGGGAGGTGGCCATCGCGGAGGCGCCGGCGTTGCCGCCGCACAGGTTCCTCCACGCGCTGCAGGAGCGCGACCAGCTGCCACCCCGCGCCAAGATCACCAAGGTCCATCAGGACGAGGTGCGTGCGTAATGCGTATACAGACACTGGCATTCCTTTCCTTGTTGTTGTTGTTGCACTGCAGACTGCACGCAGACATTTCCACTTTTCCACGTACGCCGCCAACATGTACTGACACATCCACTAGAATGGCACACGCCTTCGTTTCGTTCCTGGCATATTTGACGCGGCGTTTCTTGCTCCTTGCGTGCATCATGGCATGGTGTTCTCAACCGGCCGATCGAGCAGGTGTGGGAGGTGCCGGAGGGCGCGGAGGTGCTGGCCTCCTCCGACAAAGACGGCGTCGAGATGTTCTGCGCCGGCGAGCACGTGCTGGGCATCCAGGGGCACTCGGAGTACACCAAGGACATCATCCTCAGCCTCGTCGACCTCCTTCTCGCGGCCGGATCCATCACTGTGAGTGCCTCAGCCTTCACTTCCCCTTCAATGATGGCTTTCTCTCATCAAATTCAAGCAGACAAGTAGTCGTGTCGCTCTCTGCATCTGAACTCCGAAACATTGTTCTTGGCCTCGTGCTGATTCCGCTTTGCCACTCACACGCTGCAGATTCCCTTTGCTGAGGCCGTGAAGAGGCAGCTAGAGACCACTGCCCCGGACCGGGAGTTCTGGCTGTGAAGCTCTGCAAGAGCTTCCTCAAAGCTCGTGAACCATAGAGTATTAGAGTTTGCACACTGTGATGTGACCTACGAATAAAATAGAGTCAAATACTTACCATCTTTTTCAAATGACGAAAAAAGAAGAAGATCGCTTTCACAACCTAAGTAATTGTAGTTTGATAGCTGCCTAGATCCTTCGAATGTGCAGTTTGATCTGTCAGGAGCTAGCTCTGTTTATCCTCATGTAGAAAAGTGGAGTGCCTTGTGCCACATGAGCAGCAATCCCAGTGTTAGAGTAACTAGGAATAGTACCACATTGTCTAACTACGTGATGTGTTAGTCCTATGTACTCTATATAATCAGCCCATAAAACCCAATGCAATAGAATACAATCTCCACCAATTATATTATCCTTCATGGTATCATTCGCCTAGGTTTAGATCCTAACCCTAGCCGCCGCCGCTTCCGCACCGCGCACCCCCGGAGAGAAATCGATCTCCGCCGGGGGCAGCGCCACCTCTTTAGGCGCCGGATCCTATTGATCCCGCGCCCTCTTCGTCGTCGTCAAGCGGCAGATCGGGTCTTCTTGCGGCGTGCGCCGCCCTCTCCGCGCTCGCCGTGGAGGATGCTGGGCGTCGCCCCATCCCGCGCCGCCGTGGTGGTGGCCCGGGCAGATCGACCCCAACACCGCGCCGCCATGGTGGCGGCCGGCCAATCTACGTCATCCTCGTGCGACCTCGCGTGACCGCGACCTGCCGTGCGCCCCGCCCCGTCCGACTCCGGCAGCTCGTGCTGCGAGCCAGGACGAGCCGCGCTGAGGTGCACTGTTGCCGGGGTACACCTGATCCGTTGCTGCTGTATCTTTTTGGTTTGCCCGATCACTGATCGGGATTGAGTCGCCCATCGCCAGTCGACCTCGCGCATACCTACTCCGGCATCAGCATCGACTACAATGACATCTACATCTTCGACTGTGCGGCCTGGCCGGGGCAGGCGATGATGAGGGGACGCCTTCCCGCGTCGCTTCTCGGTCATTCAGTCCGCATGTCTACATCGTCGGTTCGTCATCACCACCGCAGATCGGGACGCCTCCGCCGGCTTCTTCCATCGTCGCTCCACCTCGCGCGTACTCGGTCCGTACAACCGATTATGCGTAGTACTATGCGCATCTTCTCCGAGCAACAGGGTTGCTGGCTTGCTGCCGTGTCGCCTCGTCGGGCTACAGCACCGCCGCCCGTGTGTCCGCTTCGCCGTTGCATCTACATCACCGTCCCCTGTGCATCGACGACTGTACTGCGCACTCTTTGCTGTGCCATCCGTCTGCACAAAGTCTTCGTCCTGCTGATTGGGTCTTCGTCATTGAGCTGCCGCTACCCGCGCCGTCGCTGAGCCATGCTCGCCGGTCGCACCCCTCGCATCGTCGCTGAGCCCTGCTCGCCGATGCGTCTGCTCTCGCACTCTCGCACTGCTTCTTCTTCGTCCAGCACAATCACATCGACAGCATCACCGTGGTTGGGGCCCTCTACCTTGTACGCCCGGTATTGGCAACACCGACGTGTGCTTTCGTCCCCGATGCGTTGCTGGGACTGGCAAACCCAGCCCACGCCTCGGTGCACAGGTGGCTTGACTGCATCGACTTCGGCATCGACCCTCCCGTTCCTACCCCGTCTGCCTCGACTGCGTCGTCGCCTTTCTTCTACGTCTACGACGGCCTTGACTGCGTTGACTTCGGCATCGCCCCCTGCCACGACGACTGCCTCGACGCGTCTCCGTCATCATCATGGCGCCCCTCGCGCGCCTGCAGCTCCATCGACAAGGCATCCGACCACAACTACGTCGACCTCGGCCATCTTCAGCACGGCTTCTTCGACCATGGCTATTGCGCCCTCACGCTCGGCTACCTCGACATCGGCACAAAGGGCTACCGCCTTGCATGAGGACTCATCGGCTTCTTCTCCAGCCACATCATATGCGCCGCATCGACTGTTATGACTGCAGGGGATGTTAGCTTCAACTTCTTCTCCAGTCTCACCATCTGCCCAATGCAATAGAACACAATCTCCACCAATTATATTCTCCTTCACCCAGCTTAAAATGTACGCATGAGGCATTGCTAGATGCTAAAAGAATTGTGCTATCACAGATAATCCATAACTGTAACACGCTGATTATCTTTAATTGGCAAAGTTCTGACTCTATTGTCGTCCCTTTATGAGTACTAATGACATGGCTAAATTTATGTTTTAGCTGCCACCATGGGGTCAAAGCCCTCAAGGCTCCGCTTTTGTGTTTTGTCCCAAACAGCGATCTTGAGGGCCCCACTGTAAGTGTTGTAAGTAACCAACAGCAGTGATAAAAGCAGAGTCGTTTAATGCAGAAATCCATAGTTCTCTACAACTTGTAATCTGACATACAGACTATAGTCTGTGAGATCCTAGTATGATCAGATGACACTAAATGATTAAAATGTTGAAAGTTTTGGGCTATGGAGAAATAGAGATAACACTAATATAATTTCCACATTTTTCCACATTAACTTACACTACTACACACAATCTTTTGCGAGACGTTTCCAAAACAGGCTCCGAGACGGTTGGGCCGGTTGCCCGCCTCGGTTGTTCGTGGCATGGCAGCCAACCCAGCAACCGCCTCGATTAATGCTTACCGAGACGGGCAATGTAACAAAAATGCCGCAACCGTCTCGATTAATACATTAATCTGGTTTAAAGCAATCGTCTCGGTTAATATTTATTAACCGAGACGATCGTTTTAAAGGATCCGTCTCCGTAAATCTATTTTCGAAGGCGAGCCTGAAAATACTGGCCCAACTCCAAACCAACGCAAAGCCCATACCTAGCAGTCTACGGGCTCATATATAACCCAGCACTTAGGTTTCTTCTCACTTCTTTCCCCACCTCGCGCAGTCGTGCTGGACAGATCGAGCGGCCGGCCCGCGTCTCCCTCTCTCTCCCTCGCTCACCTCTCTCACTCTCTTCTCTCGCTCACCTCTCTCAGCTGCGGTGGTGGAGGGCCCGGCCTCGCGAGCGCTGGCGCGGCGTGTCCTCGCGGGCGCGGCCTCTCGGCTCGGCGGCGCGGCCCCGCGGGAGTGGGCGTGGCGCGGCCTCCCGGCTCGGCGGCACGGCCCCACGGGCGCGGGCATGGCGTGGCCTCCCGGCTGCGGCGCACCTCGCGGGCCCGGCGCGACGTGGCCTCCCGGTGCGGCGACTGCGGCGGCGGGCGCACGCGCAGGTTCTACCGGCGACGGTGGACCGGTGCTGGCGGCTATGACGGCGGGCGCGCGAGGCGACCCCCTGGCGGCGGCCGTGCCCCCCGGCGGATCTAGGGCGGCCGCGACTCGGTGGGCTACCGGGCTCAGTGGATTTTTTTTTATTTCGTGAAATTA
Organism: Miscanthus lutarioriparius; assembly: GCA_904845875.1. NCBI lineage: Eukaryota > Viridiplantae > Streptophyta > Magnoliopsida > Poales > Poaceae > Miscanthus > Miscanthus lutarioriparius. Next base: position 44,442,625 of record CAJGYO010000003.1, on the reverse strand, counting down.
TTAGCCGAGGTGGGCTGCTCAACCGCTTCGATTAATCAATCAACCGAACCAACCGTCTCTGTTAAGGCCCGAGGCGGTTAAGTTTTGTGTAGCAGGGTTATTGGAGAATGTATCTGGTGTCATACTGTACAACAAAACCGAAGCATGAAAAAATTGAGCTCAAACAAATACCCTGTGCACGAAGGGGGGAAAATGATAGAGCAGCGTATGAATAGTTGTAGGTTATCGATCAGACATGAACAGTAACCCATCAAATGCCGCAACTATTGGTGCTAGATTACTTTTCTTTTGTTGCGGATCATACATAAACAAAAAAATATATCTTGTAACAGAATTTCTTTTTCTCAACAAGATATTTTCTCTTTTTGTTGTAATAAACGATTCAAAACACTGCAAAGAACAATGCATGTCACTACCTTGTATTCCCAATATTTGCTGATCATAAAGATATAGCAGCACTTCATCTAAAAAAAATGAGATGTGGCCCGTTCGGCTGGCAGAATTTTAGCTGAAAAGTACTGTTTCAGCTGAAAAAAAAAACTAAAGAAGCGGTAAGCCGAACGGGGCCATAGCAGGATTGCGCACACAACATCTATTTGCAAAGAAAAGCTGACATCTCTGTGACTCTGAGGCCTTAAGATAACATGACATCCAAGTCTAATGGCCCTTGTTCCATTTTTAGCAGCCAGCCAGCCGAAAAAGTGAGGCTCAATGGTCCAGTTTTGTCCCTGGAAAAAGGGTGGCGGCGGGCCTTAGTTGCGTGTGAATCACTAGCCATTTAGTATGTCTCGTCGTCTCCATAATCCAGGATTCTTGCAAGCAAGCAAAGCAAATTCTATTTGCAGATGCAGTGTAGGACCAATGATTTGGGAGTTCAGAAACAAACTCCGATAGCTTGATCCAGGATTCTAGTATTTCTTTGTCATCTCCTTGACCCAGGATTCTTGCATGACAGTAGAGCTACTGCCACAGGTCATTCGTCAAGAACCAGACAGTGGATTGACACCAAAGCTTTGAAGCTACGGAGTTTATTTGAAGATCCCGAGCAATTTAGATGTAAAATTCACTTCTGTCTTAATACATGTGGTCGCGCTTGCTCTTATCGCGCACTTGCTATTCTTCGCGCTCAGGTGCATTCGCGAAAAAACTTGTATCTTAATAATAAGAGTAGCTCTCCTGCGTTAAGAGCTTTGCAGCGTAGTAGAACCAATAATTTTGGAAGCAATCAAATTCTGATAGCTTTGTAGTGTTAAGACTCAGAAATGCATTGCTGACGCCGACCCTCCCAACTCTTACAGCATAATCGGAGCTACATATATATATATATATATATATATATATATATATATATATATATACACACACACACACAGCAATGTTAGAAGTAGCAATCCAGCAGGAATTTCTGAACAATGACAATCTTCTTCAACTTCTAAAGTAAATTGACACAGTTACAAATCTGTCCAACAAGAGTGGATCAAAACATTGACAAAACTTGTTGTTCATACTAAGACTACGGAACTTATTAAATAACACTGATGTTCATACTGCATCAATATCATCATCTCCAACCTCGTGCTTCTCTCTTCTTGGCTACTCTTCGTTGGCCTCGATCATCCTAACTACTGGAGCTAGCGATCGAGGACGGAAGAAATTAAAAAAAAAGTATAAAATGTGCTACGTGTACTAATCACAACAGCAGGAGTAACAAACAGATGATTAAACGAAAAAACCCCAATATATTGTGGAAATAGGCAATTTTATTACAAGATTCATTCTCCCCACAAGGGCATCGGCGGCAGAAACAAAATGATGAAACAATAGTATGCAGCATTACAAGATCATTCTCCCAACAAGGGCATCGGCAGCAGAAACATAATTACGAAACAATAATATGCAGCTCACTATGGCAGACGCAGCAAACCATCTAGAGCACTTATTGAGCAGGAAAATATAAAGGAAACAAATTGCCGGTAGCCCAGCCAACCACTTAACTGAAACAAGAACAGGGCCAACAGAGCTCTCAGAAACCTCAAGCTTCACTCAGGCGTCCACATCTTTCTTCACCACCTTCTTCGCTACATCCCAGCAGCCAATACACATCTCATCGCTCTTCGCAGCCGTCTCCATTCCATCGCTGCTCCAGCCATCCATCTCCAAGGTCGACCTCGGTGACACGGTGCCAGAGGCAACAGCTGTAAAGCTCTGGTACATCAGCAGACCGCCACCAGGAAGCTCTTGATCCACAAGATCATCGCACATGTAGGAATCGACGTCTGCACCCTTTGCCCATGATTTGGCAAAGCCACGGCCACCAAAGATGGTAACGGCAACTGAGAACTCCGAAGGAGAGAAGCCTGCCAGGACCCTCTTGATCACATCACTGTAAACCAGGGAGCCAGGGTTGAAGTTCATCGCTTCATAGCTTGCATAGCTGAAACCTTCCTCAGGTGTCACATGGATGGTGGAGGCAGCAGGTCCGAAGACGCCATTCATCGAGTACCCACAGGGGTCAAACTCAAAGTCACAGATCTCCATCTCAGGGATGATCTCAGAAATCCCTGAGAGCTTTGTCATCTCTTTAGCTGATGTGCAGCTGCCATCAGCAGAGTTCTTGAAGAACACTGCAGCTTTCTTAGCATCCAGCCCTGTCATGCACATCTCAAGTGTCACCATGGGATGCTCAGGTTCCTCTGTGGCATAGTAGACATGCCACTTCTTGTTGGGTTTGAACGTGTCACCGATCACGTAGGCATTGCCGCCAGACTTGAGGTTACCAAAGGAACCGTTCAGCACAGATACCTCCTCCGAGAAGCTGCGGTGCGGAGCTGGCTGCGCACCAGGGAAGATGAAAGTCCCACGAGAGTACTTCACTGAAAGAACAGGCAGTGACAGCCCTGCAGCAAGCTCAAGGATGCGAGGAATAGAGAGCAGCAGCTTTGTCGTTCCACAGGTCTTGAGGACAACCTTGTGGGGATACACAAAGAGGCTCGACTCGGACAGAACGTACGAGTCGAAGTTCTTGTTGGAGAGCTGTGACACTATGGTGCACCGTGCAAGATCCAGGAACGAGTCGATCTGCTCGCGAGAGAGAGGCGCGCAGGCCACGACCACAAGGGTCCTCAAAGACAGGTGCATCAGAGAACGTTATCTCAAGGCGCTTCTCGTAGCCCTCAAACCCAATAGGGGAGGCAGGAGAAGAGCCCCAAGAATCTGCTGAAGACATCGCCATTGGATGATGTGTTGCAAGGAAGAAAGGATGGGAGAGGACGGTGAAGACAATTTGGAATCTCACAAGCAGAGGATGCAGCCAGCCAAGGGAGAACTACGGAAACAACTGGAAAACTGAATTGAAATCCTACTCTACTGCGAATTGCATGTGAGGCGATATCAGGATGGCTTGCGGGCGCACTGCAAAACAAACGATCAATCAAACAATAAGTATCAGAAACCAAAGCATGAAATGAATCAATGAGCAATAAATTCAGAACAGCATTGCCTGTACTGTTTGTTTTTAGTTCTTACGTTGGAATAAGCAGCAGACTGGAACTTCTTGATTCCTCCGGCTGGGCGAACGTCCTCAATCTTGTAACCAAGGGGAGCTTCGTACATGAAATTACTACTACTAGACTTTTTGCCACCTTTAGACTCCATCAGAGCATCCACAAATGTCCCCTTCTTAAAACTGTAGATCAAAACAGAGTAAGTTTCCTTCTTAGGCAGCAGAACAGCATAGACGATTAGCAATTATCAGGATCCAAATTCTAAGGTAGCAGATATAGATGTGGACAAATTTTTGAGAATCGAGAGTACACAATAGTTTATTTAGGAAAGAGCTAACGAGTAAAAAAAATGCTGAATAGCATACAAAACTGCAGTGGCAATTCCATACATTTCTTCAGGTATTATTAATCAATCAACAAAGACAAGCTTAACTCCATCCCAAATTCCCAACTGATATAATCAAAGCCCATTAAGAAAATTGTTGTTCCAGTCTGTTATAATCATGTAATTTTCTTCTGGAAAACCGTGGGTTACGTATATACATAAAGTACACGTAGCATCACTGTGGCAACATAGCCCAGAAGAACATCAACGGTCAATTTAAAAGAAGTGCCCGTTCCAAAAGTCTCTCAAAGAAGGCCACATAAAAAAAATCTAATGGCTCGTATAATCTGAACCTTATTATGTGCCCAGAAGAACAACGGACCATTTGAAAGAAACTAATTTATAAACAAGTGCCCGTTCCAAAAGTCTCTCAAAGAAGGCTACACAAAAAAAAAAAGTCTAATGGCTCGTATAATCTGAAGCTTATTATCTCTTGCCAATGTCGTACGGATCTTGTGTCTTACAAAAGAAGACAAGGACATAGAAGATTAGCATAACAGAGTGCAGGTGGACCTTCTTGAAGATTACAAGAAAGCCGGCACGTTCCCCAGAAACAAGAAATATTAGCTTCTTGGGCATTACAATCCGAGGGTTTGAATTGAATATGATAAACAACGACAATACATACGACAACGGAAAGAAACATAACTTGGATTCACTGCGCAGTATTGACTTTTTTTTACAACAACCACAAAAAAAAAAAACGGTTTTGCAGGCACGAAGCCCCCTAGGCCCTGGCAAGATCGAATCTACCGCCCCGTTACCCCTGCGGGGGAAAAATGTAAATTTTCCGGCACCTCCAACAAACGGGGCGAGGAAGGCGACCTCAAACTTAGGGCCTAAAACAGAGCTGATGCGTCTCTCCCGACGAAAAGCAAAAGCGCCCTAAAAAACCCACCAAGATCCAAGCCAACGTACTACAATCTACCACAGACGAAACCGCCGGCCACTCCTCGCACAACGCAAGGCACGGCAGCAGGATGAGCAAACAGAGCGCAAGGAAAAAGACGGGAGGAAAGAAAACTCACGTTCGTCCAGAACGCGACCGCCGGCGGCGCCGAGACCAGCGGGTTCCTTGGAAGGACCGGCCGAGAGGCGAGAGGGAGGAAGGAGGTGACGAGGCGCTGCTGCTCGCGCGGAACAGAGGTTGTTGGTTGCAATGGGAAGGAGACGCCGAGGCGAGGCGCGGCGGCTTGCTCCTCCTCTGGGTTGGGCAGGGCTCGAAGGCGCGGAGGGAGAGGTGCGGCTCTGTTGTCCTTGGGATGGGTGGAGACAGGGTGGGCGACCAGCGACGCTATTTATAGCGGCTAGTGGGCGTGAGGGCAGGGCCCGCCGGGCCAACGAGCTGGCTGGGCTGGCCCAAACCCTAACCTGGTCGGGTCCACTAGAGTCCGAGACGCGCGCTGAGGAAGTCGATTGAGGAGAGAGAGCTGAAACAAACGGAATTTTCCTCCTGGTTGCATTGCATTGTTAGTGCACGCTGATTCGCTGAACGACTGGAGAGTGTGCTTTCTGTAGTCATGTCTCACAAGCATAACGTCCCATAATCTTAGATTATACTACCAATTTTTTAATCGTGCTGGTTTTTAACTTGATTTTGTTTGAAATTAGCTAAGGCTGCGTTTAGTTCGCGAAATGAAAATTTTTGGATGTCACATCGGATGTTTCGGGGATGTCGGAAGGGGTTTTCGGATACTAATAAAAAAACTAATTACATAGCTCGCCTGGAAACTGCGAGACGAATTTATTAAGCCTAATTAATCCGTCATTAGCCCATGCTGGTTACTGTAGCACTTATGGCTAATCATGGCCTAATTAGGCTTAAAACATTTGTCTCGCGATTTCCAACCAAACTGTGCAATTAGTTTTTTTCGTCTATATTTAATACTTCATGCATGTGCCGCAAGATTCGATGTGATACTTTAGGGTGAAAATTTTTGGGAACTAAACATGGCCTAAATATACTACGACCTGAGTTGTGTGATCAGTGTTGCAAGTACGTGTGGGACTGTGGGTACAGCATGAGTATGTCCCCGTTCGGCTTACCCCATATTCGATTTGTTCGGCTTGTTTTTTTTTAGCAGGAACAGTGTTTTTCTCTCACAACAGTTCAGCCAGAACAGTGTTTTTCAGCCAGTTTCGGCCAAGATTCAGCAAGCCGAACGGGACCTATATTCCCTACTTTGAATTGGTCGTACAGGATAACCATAACATTTGTTTTATGTACTTATTCCATATATTCGTTTTCCACGTGTTAATTCCACCGGCTTAATATGTTGTTATTTGGACGGAATAAAAAGGAGGCAAATCTTATTTTGGCACCCTACAAAAGATAGATTTGATATGGGTTATTGAGCTGGAAACTGCGTGTATAGCGTGGTTACCAAACCCAAATTAGCAGTTCCGTTTGACTCCCCCGTTAGTTTTTTTTTCTTTTTTTCTTCCTCTGGATTCATCCAAGTTTCGTAATCGTGATTGGTATCTCGCCAGCAAGTTTCGTTAGTCCGTGAGACAGATTATTGTATTGTGCAAATCTGTAGAGGAATTTTTGCGGCGAGATTGTTGTGCTTTTTTTTTTTTTTACTTATGGCTTGTTTGATACATTAGCTAGCAATCCAAACAGGCTTATTACCTTTAGCTGAAAACCAATGGTTATCTTGCTAACAAGACAAACTTAGATGGTGTTTGGTTGTCCCTCCAAAATTTTAGTCATTGACCCATTGAATGTTTGGATATATACATGAAGTATTAAATATAGACTAATTACGAAACTAATTGCATAGTTTGCGACTAATTTACGAGACGAATCTTTTAAGCCTAATTAGTTCATGATTTGACAATGTGGTGCTACAGTAACCTGTGCTGATAACGGATTAATTAGGCTTAAAAAATTCGTTTCATGGAGTACCGACGAATTATGTAATTTGTTTTTTTTATTAGTATCCGAACACCCTCATACAGTATCCTCCCGACACATCTCCTAAATTTTAGTCACTGGATCCAAACACCACCTTTGCTAATAAGTAATAACAACTAATAGATTGACAAAACCCTTTTGCCTTTCCACTATCCTTTGCTCCTCACCCCACACACGAGACAAAAGGAGCATTTTAAACAATTCCAATTCAATACCCAACCATCAATTAGCGGGTAGATCCAAGTAGCGTTCAGCTAATAATTAGTTAGATACTAATTTGGCAACTAATACATTTATTAGACGTGAGTATTAGCTAGCTAATTATTAACAGCTAGTGGTCCGATGGAGTCTAAGTCGTTCTTGGTATATATTTTATGAGGGTCCTAAAAGATTATTATTTTGATGGATTCCATTTTATATATGTCAAATAAAAGAATCGTGGCTCCTCTTGCTTATGCCCTATGAATAAATAGTAAAGAGAATAGAGATATGACTGATCTTAAAATAACTGGCTCACGTAGAGATATGACTGATCTTGTTCGGCTCGTTGTAAAGCCGTGGATGTTGATTTGTATGACTGATTTTTTAAGAGAGAAAAATACTATATCATGATTTATAAGCCAGCGAATAAGCTGGCTGATAGACCAGCCAACATTCCCCATATCACAGATCTTAAAATAACTAGCTCATGTTGTATATGTGCTCAGCGCGCAGGTGCTTAATTCGAAATCAAGATCTATCATCAGATTTCTTTTATGCGATTGGCCAAGTTTCATAATAGAGATTTGGCTATTGACTGAACGATCGGGGCATCATTCATTATTTAGCACAAATGCACAGCCACTTTGATCAAAGTCTATATATAAAAGGCGTCACAAGTCACAACGGGCGGTGAGGAACAAAATAGCATGGCATCAAAAGAGGCATGCCGTATTTCTCGTCAAGCATAAAGGCTGTCTCTGTCGGCAAGATTTGACTATTAGTGCCTCACTGCGTGCTCCTCTCTGAACAGCATAGCTTCCGCTCGCTTGTTCTTAAACAAAAGTTTACTCTTTTTTCACATGCCTTTTGGTTAATTGGCCCTCGCTCGCACTACTACCAGATGTCCCAAAACTTTGTTAAGAAAAATAATCGTGGTGTTTAAATCCAGAGACTAAAGTTTATGGATGTCACATCGGGTCACAACGGAGTGCCACATGTGAGTATTCGGATAGTAATAATAAAATAAATTACAGAAGTTCTCCGTACTTCACCAGATAAATTTATTAAGCCTAATTAATCCGTCACCTAGCACCACATTATCAAATCATAGACTAATTAGGCTTAAAAATTCGTCTCGTAAATTAATCGCAATCTGTACAATTAATTATTTTTTATCTATATTTAATACTCTATGTATGTATTCAAATATCTGATGAGATAGGATATAACTTTAGGAAAGCAACAAGGCCCAAATAACCTGGCCGTCCTTTTTCCCCTGTTGCATGCTTCGCTCTTTTATAAAAACTAGTGGACGCGACAGCAAAGGTTTGATGCTGGCACATCTTTGCAGTTTGTGCATATATGAAATAATAAGATTGAATAAAATATGTGATATCCATGTATCAGGAACGACAAATTCATAGGGTTTGGTCATTTTTTGTGGACAACAGGGCTTTAGAAATGTTAGCCAATATTTGTACATGTCTTGGAAAGTAAAAATTCTGATGGAACTGCCAACAAAGCATGTCTGATAAACAGCCTGTTCGGTAGGCTGTAACTGTCTATATCTGGCTTGGCTTATCAGCCAGCCAACAGTGTTTTCTTCTCACACCAAACCAGCCAGCAGTACTTCAACCATGGGCTTATAAGCCAATCCAGCCGAAACGAACAGGCTGTTGCTGTAAACCAATGTAGTGTGCTGTACGTAATTGGGAGGCTGCTTTCCTGTACATCCTTGGAGAATTGGGGAAGCTGCTTTGCTTGCTATGTTGGTACTGCACCCTGCACTTCAGAGGTTGGAACACAAAGCTGCTGGGTTTTTTTATAGCAACGACGATTGAAGTTGCAAGCTATAAAATGATACTGTAAGTTTTATGTATGCATTTATCTAAGAAAAAAGTTATATGTAGAAACGGAAGCAGAGAAAGAAACCTTTGAAAATAGAGCAGCAATTAAGGAACTATGCACCATTCCCATTCATTATTATATATTGAAGACAAATTAAGAGCAGAGCTAGAAAGTTATGATTAACCATGAGTACTGCAAGAATCAGTCATGCCCAGTCATGCTCGACCTTTTTTAAGGAATAGCAACAGGAGCTGCAAGCTGCCAAATGGACATTGCTAGTTCTGTATATGTGAGCTTATATATATCTAGAAATAAAAGCGGTGAAGCAAACCTCTAAAAGTAAGTAACTATGCACTGCAAATTTAAAAGTGCGTCTCTCTAACAGGGAAATGTTAGAATTGTAAAAGTATAATCTATTATCTAGTTGTTGAGGTTTCATATAGCTTCAATCCAGTTATGTCAACTTGAGAGGCAGGCATATTAAACAACAGTAGAATCTATGAAATATTTTGGCATAAAATTGAGCAGCTGAGACCATTGAATACTATTGAATATATATATATAAGAATACATTGATAGTTAGTTTACATATATCGACAAAGGGAAAGTACAGAAGAAAATTGGCATGTACCTTTGCATCGGTCAAAACAAGATCTATATGTGCTCTCAGAACCGCCATCGAGTGGGTGGTATCCCCATTTCCCATGTTGTTAAGACATGGAGACAATTTGTAGTTTGCCTTGCTTGCTGATGTTCCATTGGAAGGAAATCATGCGGCATCTAAAAATCTACAGAAGAATAATTTGGTAATTAGCATACAGGAATAGGTAACCAGGCAGGCATGAGGCAATGCCAGTAAGAAGAATCAAGTGGCAACAATAATCAAATGTACCGTTGCATAGTGTGCACATGAATGTGAAACTATGGCTGATGTAATCAAGAATAGAGATTGCTTAGGAATGTGAAAGGAACAAGGGCAAATAAACACAGTCTGCATGTTCATATGTAGTTAAAATCATATAACTAATAGGGAGATCTGAACTTGTATAGTAGAATATAGGTAGGAAGAACATTGTGATGGTCATAAACTAATCAAAGAAAGGAATATTAAATATTAATTTTCCTATCCTTATTGCTGTTGTCGCTGTGGGTAGATAGACAATTTCATTAGAAGTTTAGTTTGTCGGCGACCTCGGTTGCTGCAGCACTATGGTAATCTCTTTAATTAAATTCCTCCATTGTATGAATATGGAACAAATAGCATCTCCAAATAGGACAGTGTCGCAGACAATATACATTGAAGCAAGAGGGAAAAATACCAAAAAACATTATGCAGGACCTATACACATGACCATCCTTCAAATTAGCACGAAGACAGGTGCAATCAAACTGCTGAGAGCATATAACAAACTTCGATAGCATATGGTCATTGCACAAAATATGAAGCAACATTTTTTAACTATGAGAAGAGCACATGAGAACATTCGAGGTTAACTACGAGAAGCTGTGACAACTGTTATAATTAGTCAAATTTGGATGATAGGGAATTATTGGAAGCCAAAAAAAAGGGTAACTGTACAGAAAATGAAGCAACATTTTTTTGGGGGGGAACAAAATGAAGCAACATTTTTGTAACCATAAAATTCCACTTTCTAGGACTATCAGTCATATGAAAACATCACCCGTGCACCTTTTCTCCAATCTCTGCAGAACCTCAGGTAGCATATGGTTAGAATATGTACCTGCTCTATGTGGAGTAGGATCATCAAAACTGAGAAAAAGATAGGTCGGCATGTCAGTAGCAAAATCAGTCTTATTTAAAAAACATAATGTCAAGGGAAAAGGATAGCTTAAATCAAATCTTCGCAACTCCGTTTAGGGGAAAAGCTAACGTGCTGCTCTATGTAAGTATATATGTTCACTTACCCGTCGACAAAGTTGACGTTTGTCTCCATGAGATAACTTATACATAATTAAAATTATGAACTGATATACAACTTCAATTAGAATAAAGTGTTAGCATAGGGCCCATCACTCAAATTTAGTTGGGAACAAATAAAAATGGTTAACCTCTCAAAAAGGAAGACAAAACGCTAGTTTTTAGGATCTTGTAGGGCATGAGCCAAGAGCTTCTTTTCAGCATCAACCATAGAAATCGTGGCCCAGATCATTTGGCAAGAAAACTGCAAAATTAGATCCTACAACTACAACTAAACTCTGACATTGACGTCAAAATAATCTCAGACACAATTGTTGTAGGCAAGTACTACTGGCCATGATAGGTAGATGTGATGGCTCAACAACATTAACAAATCCTGGGTCATACTTTACAAACTATATCCATCTGTTTAAAGAATGGGGTTGTACTATCAGTAGAAATGGCACTCTGAGGGAAAACAGAACATTTCCTCAAGCTAACATTCTAATGCACTTTAACCTTTTTTTTCCCTCGAGGCATCACTGAACACTAAGCTCAAAATTTGATATTCAAAAATGTGAAATAACCCTGATTTGAATAATAAGCAGATGTTCAATTGATTTCATTGCTCACAGGCAGCAGCATTCAATATAATGTGTACACGGAAATCTAAATTTCAATCCTTTTGCGTAAGCCAATGTCTAAGAAGAACATGCTTACACACCAATAATAATTCAAAGAAGACTACAACACTACTCTTGTAGCTTATGGTTCATGAAGGCTTTGAAAAAGTTTCGATTATGTCAAGAAACAACTGGAATAATTTTATTTGTTTGTACCCAGAGCTGGTGGTGGTTTGTCTATCTAGCACCAGTACAAAAGTATATGCCGCAACACACTGTTTGTAAAGCCATGGATGTATTACATAGAAGCTTCTATACGAACGCAGTAAGAACATAGATGGATGGGCGAGGAAATAAAAAAATCAGAGAAGTTGTTTAGTTCGCGAAATTTGGGAATTTGGCTACTGTAGCACTTTCGTTTTTATTTGACAATTAGTGTTCAATCATGGACTAATTAGGCTTAAAACGTTCGTCTCGTGATTTCCAACCAAACTGTGCAATTAGTTTTTTTTCGTCTACATTTAATGCTCTATACACGTATCGTAAGATTCGATGTAATGGCTACTATAGCACTTTTTGGGAAACTTTTTAGGAACTAAACACAGCTTAAAGCAAAGAGGGCTCGTGGCTGCATCTTGATGAGAGAAGTCAATTAAAGTAAATGAAGTAGGAGGCATAAATTCAACTGGAAGTAAATGCGGACAAGACAACTCATAGGCTGTGTAGCAAACAATAATTTTGGGTAAAGTCTATAATTCTCACTAATTACAGGTAGCAGCTACATAGGAGCACTTACAATTTTGCAAGAGAATCGATAAATGACAGCAGTTAAATATGTACATATTTCTTTGAGCGCAGCTGTATCTTCCCATTTTTTAGACAATGAGTCGTACGTTTCTATAGTGACGGAACTAATATGTGAACAAAGAACAACAAATATCATCATTAGAGGCTGAAACTATGACATGGATATTCCTATGACTTACAATGCAGATACATTAATCTAGTAACAACACAGCAAGGAATCAAGAGGGGGAGAAGGAGCAGGAAGAAAGTTTACGAAAGCAATGAGGCTTGAATTAGTAAATCTTCTTGAAACAGGAAGACCATACCAGGCAACATGTCTATAATATTGTTGAGCAGTCACAGCCATAGTTTGGTGCCACACAAGCATAAATGCGCGCAACTCCTTTTTTACCAGACAATTAGGAGGCATGTGCAAAGAAAAAACGTGCTACTCAGAAACACGCATTTTATTTATTTCGAAATGGTTTCTCATAGTAGAAAGGTCAATAAGTTCATATAGCATATTGGGGAGCATTGGAACTATAATCTAAGATTAAAAATCTAGTGGTTTGCCTCCTTGAATAAAGACATGCTGCTTGAAATCTAGAACAGACTCTGCAACAACAGAGTGCTTGGAAAGACTCTTATAGTAGGATGAAACACTACATTAGGATGTCCAGAATAGGGAAAAGGGAAAAAAGGGCATAAACCTGCAAGTGTCAATCTATGATTTTATGGCGTCGCCTAGGCATCCCGACGGTTTCCCAAGCGAGGCATCCCGCTCGCCACGCCTTCCCCGGGTATGGCGTCGCCTGGGGCGATATGGCATCGCCTCGCGGCGTCGCGCGGGTAAGGCGTCGCCTCACGGCGTTCGCGCGGGAAAAAAGGCGCGGCCCGATGCGCGCGCACGGGAAGGGAGAGGCGTGGGAAAGGAGATGCGTGCGCGCCTGTACCCCCCTCGCAGGCACGCCCCATCCCTGCAACGCGCCAATTGAGAGAGAGAGAGGAGGAAATCGAGGAGAGAGGGGGAAGAGAAGAGGGCGGCACCTGGAGTCCATCCACCGGCAGCCCGACACCTAGAGTCCCCCGCCGGCACATGGAGTTCGCCTGCTGCTTGGAATCCGTAGAGGAGGAAGTCCTCCTCTTATCTGCTCCTCTGCGCCTCCTCTGCTCTGCTGTCTGCTCCTTTGCGACGCCCTCAGCCCCTCAGGTATATGCATATCTCCTCTCCTCTGCTCCTCCTCTTCTTTGCTCTTCCTTTCACATCCTTTGTGCTATATAGCCATAAGCCATGTGCTCAGTCAGTGACTTGTGTAGTGCCTAGTGACCTAGTGCCTAGTCATAAGCCATCTGCTAATAATTTTTTGCTACTTGCATGTGCCTACTTTATAGTTGATATTGTTGATCTTTGCATGCGATTACCGATAGCAGAAAGAATGGCTAGTCCGCCTTCTATCAACAATGGCAACTATGACCCAAAGACTAATAAAGCAAGGAAGGCCAAGTCAAATGATCCAGGCTGTAAGTATGGTTATTGGGCAAACCTTCAAAACCGAGATCAGGTGACATGTACCCTTTGTGACGTTGAGGTTTGTGGAGGGATAAAAAGGTTGAAGAAACATCTGGTAGGTGGCTATGGAAATGTCAAAATGTGTCTGAAGACGACTACTGCTATTAGAAAGGAGATGAGAGATTATTTGGAATCCAACAGGAGGAGAAGGCCATTGTTCTTACAAGAGGGTGATGAACAACAAGAGGAAGCAGATGTGGTGGTGCTGGAAGCAGGCACAGCTGAATTGACTGAAGTTGGAGAAAGTGCACCTGAAGGATCCCAAACCTCCAGGGTGTAGCCAAGTTCAGGGACTGCAGCCAAACAAAGGCATGCAGCCTATTTGTTCAAGGCTCCTGCAATAAAGAAGACCAAGGAAGTGCCAAAGGAGAATAAGTCAATTATTCAAATGCTTCGCCCAACACCTGAAGAAATAGTTGATCAAAGGCGTCAAGGCTGTTCTCAACCCATAATTTCAGCTAAGACTAAGTCCAAAGAGGAGAAGCATTACGTGGATATGCAGTGGGCATTATGGTTTTATGAATGTGGCATACCCTTTAATTCAGCAGCAGCACGACAGTCAGATTGCAATTGAGGCAACAACACAGTTTGGTTCTGGGTATGTGCCACCTTTGAAAGGTCAAGATAGCGGACTAGAGGGGGGGTGGATAGTCTTTTCTAAAATTAATCGCGTCGGCTAACCGATATAAATGCGGAATTAAAACAATCGGTCTAGCCAAGACTACACCCCTCTATATATGCTCACTAGCACCTTGCAAAGATACTAATTATGCAACTAAGGTGCCAGGCTAGCTAGAGCTCTCCTAAGCAATTCTAGGAGCAAGGTCACACAAACCTATGCCACTAGTACTTTAAGCAACAAGGGAGCTCCTACACATGCTAGTAAGCAAAAGCACAAAGCCAACTAAGCTCACTAGCAAAGCTCAATAACAAGGCAACCAATGCCTAATTAGAGAGCGCAAATACTTAGCTACACAAACTAAGCAATGTGACTAACAAGGTTACTAAAACCAAATTAGCCACGCAAAGGAGCTACTTCTATGCTACACAAGCAAGAAGGTAATTAGCTAGCTACACAAGCCATCTAATTACAAGAGCAACTACACAAGCTTAAGATATATATATATAAGTAATTGCAAGCTTGTGTAATGGGGATGCAAACTAATGGGAAGAACAAGGTTGACACGATGATTTTTCTCCCGAGGTTCACGTGTTTGCCAACACGCTAGTCCCCGTTGTGTCGACCGCTCACTTGATGGTTCGGCGGCTAATTAGCATCACCCGCTAAGCCCGCACGTCGGGCACCGCAAGAACCTACCCCTTGAGTGAGGGTAGCTCAATGACACGCTTTACTAAAGTTGCTCTTCGCGACTCCCGCGGGGCGAGCACAAGTACCCCTCACAAGCACTTCTCCGGAGCGCCGCACAAGCTTCTTGCGGGCTTCGACGGAGACCACCACCAAGCCGTCTAGGAGGTGGCAACCTCCAAGAGTAACAAGCACCACCGGCTTGCAACATGACCACCTAGTGCCACTCGATGCAACCTCACGATGCAATCGCACTAGAATCGCTCACTCACACAATCGAATGATCACTATCAAATATATGTGTGATGGAGGGCTCCCAAGCACTCACAAGCATGGACACTAAGTCCCTTGAGGTGCTCAGCACCAGCCATGGCCGAGGGCCACTTCTATTTATAGCCCCAAGGGCTAAACTAGCCGTTACCCCTTCACTGGGAAACGGTCGGGCCGACCGGACGCTGGACCTCAGCGTCCGGTCGCCCGCAGACGGCCACGTGTCTCGGTTCCAACGGTCACTTGACTTGACCGGACGCAGCAACTTTCAACTGACCGGACGCTGAACCCCCAGCGTCCGGTCGTTTCCAGTAAGGTACCGACCTCGACCGGACGCGTTCGGTCACACTTGATCGGACGCAGCCAGCGTCCGGTCACACTCCAGCTTCTGCGTCATTGTACGTCAGCCTGATCGGACGCATCCTGCCAGCGTCCGGTGCGTTCAGATCCAGCGTCCGGTCAGTTGACCGACGCCAGCATCTTCGCGACTAACTCGTTTTCACTTCTAACTTCATCACCCTTGCTCCAATGTGCTAACCACAAGAACTTGCATCCGGCGCAATAGAAAATAGGCATTCTATTTTCCCGAAAACGCCGAATCCCGCCGAGAGGGACCCAAACCCATCTCACCCCTGCAAACACCACCTCCTTTGTAAATGTGCCAACACCACCAAGTGTACACCACCATGTGTATGTGTGTTAGCATTTTCACAATCATTTCCCAAAGGATGTTAGCCACTCAACTTGCCACGCCACTCGATCCTAGCGACAATGCAAAGTTAGATCACTCGAGTGGCACTAGATGACCGATATGCAAACAAGTTTGCCCCTCTTGATAGTACGGCCATCTATCCTAAACCCGGTCATAAACTTCTCTACACACCTATGACTGGTGAAATGAAATGCCCTAGGTTATACCTTTGCCTTGCGCATTCCATTCCATCTCCTTCAATGTCGATGCAACACATGCACCAACACGATCAACAATGATATGATCCACTTCATATCATCACATGATCATATTGGTTCATCTATCTTGACTCTACTTGCTCTTCACCGTTGCTATCGTCCATCGGCGCCAAGTCTTGCTCAAGCTTCACCGCCACGCGGTCCATCACTCCAAAGCCTTTGACTTGCCCTTCACGCTTGCAACCGGTCCATCAAGCCAAGTCTTGTCTTGATCTTCTCCACCTTGATCACATGACTCAATGTCATGTCTCATGTGCAATAAGCTCCTTCATCATCACATGTGTGAGCTTTGCAACATCTCCAAGCCATTTTCACCTCCATGGCATATGTTGCTCATACACATGTACCTGTGGACTAATCACCTGTGTATCTCACATAAACACAATTAGTCCACCTAGGTTGTCACTCAATTACCAAAACCAACAAGGACCTTTCAACCTTCTCCCCACCTGCTTGGAGAACCATTGCTTAATGATGCTGTGAAATTGACTAGCAATGTGAGGAAGGAACATGAGTAGGCATGGAAGCAATATGACTGCACTCTTATGTCTAATGGATGGACGGATAGGAGGGGCCGACATCTGATCAATTTTCTTGTGAACAGACCTGAAGGCACATACTTCATAGAGTCTGTTGATGCATCAGCTGAAGTACATGATGCTTTTATGCTTGATGATCTGTTAGGGAAGAAGATTGATGAGATTGGGAAGGAGAAGGTGGTCCAAGTCATCACTGACAATGGGGCTAACTACAAGGCTACGGGTAGGATTTCTAATGGAGATGATTCCTACACTATTTTGGAGCCCATGTGCTACACATTGTTTGGACCTGATGCTGGAAGAAATAGGGAAATTGCAGGCATTCAAGAAGACCATTGCACGAGCAAGACGTATCACAACTTTCATCCATAGGCATGAGAGGATTCTTAGTTTAATGAGAGAGAAGACAGGTGGGGCTGATCTTATGAGACCTGCAGTAACTCGATTTGCCAGTTCTTTTCTCACTTTGAAAAGTTTGCACAAGCACAAGGATGATCTGAAGGCTTTATTTTATAGTGAAGAATGGTCTGAAAACAAATTGGCAAAAACTAATGCTGGTGATAATGTGCATTCCATTGTCTTCTCTGTTGAGTTTTGGAATTCAATTGAAGATTGCCTTAGAGCTTCAGCTCCACTCCTTATTGTTCTTAGGGTGGTTGACGGTGATGAGAAGCCTGCAATGCTGGAGGTCGCAGCACTAATGAATCATGCAAAAGAGAAGATAAAGCTAAACTTTGATGTTGATAGCAAGAAGAACATGCTAAAGAAAATCTTGAAAATCATTGATAAACGTTGGGTGAAACAAATGAACCATCCTTTGTATGGGGCTGCACTGTACTTGAATCCAGAAAAATTACATCCTCTCATACGGGATAATGAAGATGCAGTTGTTGGACAACTAAGAGGTTCTTTTCATGA
Organism: Miscanthus lutarioriparius; assembly: GCA_904845875.1. Classification (NCBI taxonomy): domain Eukaryota; kingdom Viridiplantae; phylum Streptophyta; class Magnoliopsida; order Poales; family Poaceae; genus Miscanthus; species Miscanthus lutarioriparius. The sequence goes on along the minus strand of CAJGYO010000003.1, from coordinate 44,424,872 downwards.
TATGCTTGCAAGAATGGTGGAGGATGAAGAACTTAGAGACAAGATTGATGCTCAGTCCTTGGACTATGAAGGCCCTTAGGAGAGATGTATTCTTAAACAAAATGGCCAACCAAAACCTTGACAAACTAAAGCCCTTGTGAGTGTTGTACTGTACTGCTGTTCATATTTTCCTAATTTAATTCCAGCAAGTCTATTTTATTCCTAATTTCTAATATATGTTTGTATTTGGCAATCTAGTGGATTAGTGGCGCTCGTATGGTGGCCGTGCTATTGAACTTCAAAGGTTTGCTAGACGCATTGTGAGTCTTTGCGCTTCATCATCATCAGGCTGCGAAAGAAACTAGAGCACATTTGAGTTTGTGAGTATTGTCATATGCCATCTCGTCTTATTTACTTATTTTATTTGCTGTTCACAATTTCAGCCAGATAATTACTCTTTGTTTGTTGTTTTCCCATTCTTTTTTTTTGTAGATCTATACAAAGAAAAGGAACAGGTTGCTGCATAAGAGGTTGAATGCCATTGTCTTTGTTTCCTACAACTGGAAGATGAAGACTAGGTTTCAAATAAGGCGTGAGAAAAAAGGAAAAAGTTTTGACCCTTTGGTCATTGATCAATTTGATTGGGACAATGAGTGGGTTGACTGCTGCTATGTTCATCCTCAAGGTACGCGTGGATGTGAGGTTGCTGAGAATGAGAATGGTCTTACATGGGAACTTGTTGATGAAGCTCTTGGTGCATCAAGCTCGTTGCAAGGCCGCAATCTTCAAAGGAAAGCCAACAACAACAAGCGTTCAAGAAATTGACCTTCAGGGCTGGTTGAAGAAGACTCAGGTTCAGCCAATGAAGAAGAGGAAGATTCACATGATGATGCTGATGTGAGCAATTGTGAGGATGCTCCAAGTGGCACCAATGGTGATGGAGAGAACGTGGATGCTACAAATGTCCATGATGAGTTTGATGATGGGTATTAGGAGTTGATTGCTTAGTTGGAATGTTTGTGTTAAGACTCTAGTTTATGTTTGTGGTTGTTATTTTGTTAAGACTCTAGTTTAATGTGGCTGTTATTCTGTTAAGACTCTAGTTTATGTTTGTGGAATGTTTGTAAACTGTAATGTGATTGTGGAGTGTGGACTGCTATTATTTTGGGCTTGTGTCCTAGTGTTGTTGAATTTCTTATTGCATTTGCAGCTTGCTGCTTGGGAAAAGAAAAGAGACTTCAGATCATCAAAAGGTATTTCACTTGAATGTTTGATCCTCATTTCATTTCATTGATGATTACAAAGTATTTCTGTTACATTATTACATTCATCACATGTTGAAACCTGCAAGGGAATGCATGCTACTTGGAACAAGCCAACAAGGGAAACTGGAACGAGGAGGATCAATGGTACATGTGCTCTAGAATTGGCAGCAAAAAGGTATGTATCAGTGTATGTTTGTGCTACCCTATTGTAGGTTAGGCTATGTGTATGGCGTCGCCTCGCCACGCGCCTTATTCGCCTAGGCGTCTCGAAGGGGGTGGGTCGCCGCCCGTCGCCTTACCGTTGTAAGAACATTGGTGTCAATAAGTGGCAATACCTGAGTTTCCTTTAAGGTGTACTGCTCCAATAGCGTCTTCTTGTCCTCATGTGTGAGCACCTGATGCTCAGGAACAAGAACATGCTCCTTGATGTTTATAAGCAACTCGGCCTCCTGTTCATTACTTCAGTTATCAGAAATCATGACATAGAAGATCATTGATTATTGCACAATAGCATGCGGGCCAAGTAATGAGTCAAATTGGAGTAGCTTCTGGGTGTGCAAACTAACCTGGAAAACTTCCAAATGGATCTTTGGCTCCAATTCTATGAGAAACAACTTTGCAAATGGAGTTAGGTTCTGTTAAAGTACTAACACAGCTCTGGAGACATTCTCGTGCGTCATCATTTCAACATACTTCTTGATGTGCTTCATCCCTACTTTGCCATCATTGGGGAAGACATATATGTGATCAACGAACAAAAACCAATTACACTATTAGGAGGACTATCAAGCGCAGCTTCAAATACTGAACTTTGCTCTGATTGGCTGTCATTTTTAGGCTGCGGCTATAGGCTGTAGCTGCATGGTAGCTGTTCTAGAAGCAGTAGAAATTTATTTGCTGTTTGTAGGCACAACTGTAGCTGAAAAAAATCTACAGCGAACACAACCCAGGTAAACAAACCAGCTACACACCACTAACCAAATCTTTTATGGACACTGCATTGAACTCTAATGTGAATATACCCAGCAGATGAATCATCCTTTTATCTTTTATCCAAATGACAGGAAATCTTTTTCTGACAACGAACAAATACAGAGCGCCCCTTTTAGCGATGATGGATTAAAGTGTCTACACCAGTGAACGAATAAGTACATGGTGTGCCTTTTAGTATATCAGACCCAAAAATCGTTGACTAAGGTAGGTGGGAAAAGGAAACAACAAATACCTACTGATGATATGTAGTAGCTGTCTCAAGAAAATGTTCATATACATGGCGTGCTCTTTTAGTATAGGCCTCGAGAGTGCTCTAATTTTCTCGATGAACATGGCAAAGAAAAACATTCCGTATATTCTTTGGGTTGCCTACGGATATATATGATCACATTCAATTAGAAATCCTAGGGAAATGTACCATACTCCTGTTCTTGGGCATATAGCAGTTGCTAGCAGGTGACTTTTTGTTCAGTGAGGACTTCCAAACCGCTATGGTTGTCATCAGCAATTGAGCATGATGCTCATCTACATGTGTGTACGTGGAACCAAAGAGGCAAAAAATATGGGAATAGAAAAGGGAAGCTGAAGTAGAGCAACAAACCATAAGGAACCAGTGCCGCTCCTCGTAGATCTGAAGTTGCTCATGCCGGTGTCCCCCCTGAGCAGTTAAAAACTGATGTTTCTTTTGCATCTCAAATATATGTAAAGAACAAATAGGATTTTAAACATATCAAGTAAGCATTCAAACAAGGACAATCTATTACCTAGGTTTGGTCATGCACATGCGCCTACACATTATTTTTAAACAAGAAAAATGTACTGTATAGATTTCAGGCATATATTAAATCAATGAAATATTTTTGGCATAAACCTGTGCAGCTGAACGAAGGCACCTAGATCAGAATTGGTTGTGAAAGTGCATCTAGCCCTTTAGTGGGTTTTGGATGATTGAATGACAACATGATTAAAGGACTAACCCGTTTGCTAAAGTGTGAACAGGTAATAGGTTATCTCATAGATACTTAATGAAAGCCAAAATGATGTGTTGTTGTATAAACAATCTAGTTCAAGCATAAGACAACAATGCAAATGGAATTCATGTGAAGGCTTATTTATTGTGGGATTTCCATGTACTATGTGATAGCAAGCTCATGATTATTAGTTAATGAGACATGATGGATTGCATATGGAATGGTCTCATATCTGAAGCTTGCTAAATTAAAATGAAAAAGATAACAATACATATGAATGGATGATTCAACACAAGATGTGACTTGATGGCTTGAGATGGTGAAGATAGCAAGGAAAGGCTTCGAGGTACTAAGCAAGGGTGAAGGGCAAGCGACGGCTTGGCGGCCGAAGAACCTAGCTAGGGTGAAGAAGAAAGTACTTGCATTTAGTTGAGCTACTAGTCAAGCTAAGATGGTCATATTGATGTGAAGGATCAAATCTATAATGAAGTATTTGATGGAAGTGACTTGATACATTTGGGATTATTCAAACTTGATGAATGGAATCAAGTCACATGCTCAAGATGGCTATGCTCAAGTGAAAAGATCAACATCAACATGTTAGCACCCTTACTTGATGAAGATTGGAAGGGATGGCATCAATTCAAAAGAACAACTCAAGTGGTACAAATTCATATTTCCGTTTGTCTTGAGTTTAATAGGTATGCCGTACTATTAAGAGGGATGCATCATGTTGATAGATAATGTTTCATAAGTGCTCAAGCCAACCCATGTGAGTTTTGAGTATTTGAGAGACAAAAGAGCTAATCGATTTGTTGTTGGTTCCGCAATACGGACGTGTCCGGTATTCATACCGGACGTGTCCGGTATTTGTCCAGCAGCTGTAAAATTGTTGTTCTCGGGTTGGATAGTCGGGAGTTCCGACGGTCGGGAGTCCCGGCATGGGTCGGGAGTTCCGACGTGTCGCACTTCAACTGACTTGGAGGGTTCACTGTCCTGGTCATACCGGACGTGTCCGGTATTAATACCGGACGTGTCCGGTATGGATGACCAGAAGCCAACGGCTAGTTTTCAAAAGCCGTGAGGGTCGGGAGTTCCGGACGTATGTCGGGAGTTCCGACGGTCGGGAGTTCCGACATATGTCGGGAGTTCGACACCTCACTAACTTTAACTTCGATTACATGTTTTTCAAAATTCTTCGAGGGTCGGGGTTCCGACTTGAGTCGAGAGTTCGGACGGTCGGAAGTCCCGGCATACTTCGGGAGTTCCGACGCCTCACAACATCATCAGAACTTAGTTACCGTTGGCGCAGATCGAGTCATACCGGACGTGTTCGGTATGCATCTTCGGACGATGTCCCAGTATTGCAACGGCTAGTTTTTCAAGGGGCTATAATACCCCCAAGCCTCCACCTTTGGAGGGTGCTTGATTCTCTCGACTTAGACACACGTTTTTGAGCCTTGCCAACCCTCTCTTAGTGAGTGATTGATCAAACTTGCAAAATCAATTTGTGGGTTGAGTGAAATTCAAAAGAGAGCCATCCAACCACTTGAGCACTTGTGCATATTGTCAATCTCGTGATTCGTGATTTGTTACTCTTGGACTCTTCGGGTCCTAGACGGTTAGACGTCACGGAGAGCACCCGGGAGATTGTGGTGTGCCTCGGAAAGTTTTTAGAATTGGCCGATTCCGCCTACCGGAATCAATTAGTGGAAGGAGGAAAAGGAGTTGGAAAAGACTCGGCTAGAGTGACCTTCGTGGTATCCTCTAGGGCTGACCTTCGCTGGGTCGCCCGCAGCCCCCTCAACGGAGAGTAGGACTCGAACGAGTCCGAACTTCGGTAAAACAAATATCGTGTCTCAATTCGCATTTCATTTGATATTTGTGTTGCTCTAGCACTTGTGCAGGTTCTCTGTGTATACTGATAGTTAAATTAGGTGCCTGCAGTTTGGTTTGAAGATAGAAATCAAAAGGAGCAAGTTCGGGGCTGATCTGCAGAAATCGTGTATACCGGACACGTCCGGTATTTCCTGCCTGCACTAAAAATATTTATTCTCTATTCTAACTTGATGTTGCAGGGTTGTAGCTTCCAGATATATTCTTTATACCTTGTTTACTCTGTGGCTAACTTGTGAGGGGTGGTAGTACTCTTAATTTGGAGTTTCCATTTTGGAAACTCCCCTTTCTAATTGTTTCCGCATTTAAAGGTGTTAATTTTCAGAAACTTCTATTCACCCCCCCTCTAGGCGACATCCTAGGTCCTTTCAATTGGTATCAAAGCCAGGTTCTCACCTAAAGCTTCACCGCCGTGAGAAAAGGATGTCGACGCCTATCGAGTTGGAGCCGGTGCTTCTCCAAAATGATGGTTCAAACTTTCTACCTTGGTCAATACATGTACTCAATGCTTTTAGAGATATTAGTCCTCTTGTTGAGCATATTGTGGATGCAAGCATACCTCTTTCTATAGTTGATTGGAGCAACTACAAAAATTTGTCAAAAGAGGAAGAGATATGCGTGCAACTCAATGCTCAAGCTATTAATATTATTTTGAGTACATTGAGTGTAGAGGTTCAAGATGAGGCAATCTTCAATGGACAACCACCTCCGGAGAGTGCTCATCTCATTTGGACTAGACTTTTTGATTTGTATGGAAAATCCAAATGTGATGATGCACTTGAGATTAAGTCATTGGAAAGTATGTCCATTGTGTCATCATACAGCGAAGAAGCCTCACAAGACCTCAAGAGCACCGAGCCGGAGCAAGAAGTGCAAGCAGCACATGACGTGCTGTCTGCCTGCACATACCGGACGTGTCCGGTATGGCCGAGGCAGCAAACCAGCAAGCAGCTGTTTGTAGCGATGCTCAAGCCCGATGGCGACCAAGTGATGAGTCAACCTCAGTATCTCATGATACTCATCACTTGTGTCTCATGGCCAAGAAAAGCAAGAAGAAGAATAACAAGAAAGATCAAGAAAAGGAGAAAGCACAAGTAGATGATCAAGATAAGAGTGATGTTAAAATTGAAGACAACTACAACCTTGATCATCTCAACCATAAAGACAAGTTCATCATCATGAAGATAGTTGAAAAGAATGATGAGCTTGAAGAAGAGATTGAGAAGCAAGAGCAATCGCTTCAAAATCAAGAAAAGTTTCTCATCTCCAAATTGCAAGAGCTAAAGGCAATAAATGAGAGGTATGAAAAATTGTCAATTGAGCATGCTTTAGCTACTAACTCCTCTTCTAGTGTTTCACAACTAGAGAAGGAAAACTTCGAGCTCAAAGCAAGGCTAGATGAACTATCAAGCAAGTATAATGAGCTACAAGCAAATTATGTTCATCTAAAGTGCTCTCATGAGGAAGTAGTAGAATCAAGCATCATGCTTGAGGTGGCTCATGAGGTTGTGATTACATCGGTAAAATTCTCTCAACCTCTAACACATCCGCTCACTAGTACACCATCTCAATTAAATATTTCTTGTACTAATGAATGTGCTCCTCAAGCAAGCCAACCTTCGATTGAGCTAAATCTTATAGAAAACATAGAGCTCAAAGAAGAAGTACAAAGATTAAAGAAAAATGTGATTCGGTTGAAGGGTAAGGAGAAAGCACAACCTTCTCAAGATAACCGTGATAACATGGTGAAGAAGCTTGAGAAGGGTTCAAACCTTGCTTCCTCCAAAGCCCAACAAAAGAATCACATCTCAAGCAAGGCCAACACAACCAAGAGCAAGAAACATGGAAAAAGGATGTGCTATGGTTGTGGATTGTATGGACATGAGTGGGCTATGTGTCCACACAAGAGTTGGGCCGACAAAGTTGAAGCCGCAAATCAAAAGGCTTCTACCAAGAAATGCCCAATGTACAAAGAAGCAAGAAAGGAAGCCCAAGTTGCAACTAGAAGATGCTATGGGTGCAATGAGATGGGCCACAAGGTTGATAGATGTCCATACAAGCAAATCAAGCATAGAGCACACAAAGGCCGCATATGCTATGCTTGTAGAAGAAAGGGGCATCTAAGCTATGAATGCCCAAATGGTAAAACTCCTAAGCCAAACACATTTGTTTATAATGATATGCTTAGGAAGACCACAAATGGAGTTAGCACTAGTAAGGTGATGTGTTCACCACAAACTAGTGTTAAAGCCATTTGGGTGCCTAAGCACTTGTTAACTAACTCAAAAGGACCCAATGAGAATTGGGTACCAAAGTGTGCCTAGGTTAATGATGTAGGTACTTGGTGATGAGATGAAAGCGTCGGGGTGATTGAGCAAGCAATGTGACAATTTTCACTCAATCTATCAACCAATTCTTATCATAATTCCTTATATGGTTGACCCGAAGATAATTCAATGAATATATCATATATTTCATTCTCACCATTGGTAACAAGTACCTAAACCTTTTAGGATAGCCACTTTGTTCGTTTCATGTTCTATAGTTCACAAATAAGTACATTTGTGAAATAATGAAAGTGGCTAATTAGATTCAATTAAAAAGAATTTTACTTTGTCATATGATGCTTTTAATAATTCTCTAGTAGAGCAATTCATTTGTTGAGGTGCAAGTATACAATAAATACTAGAGCTAAACAAGAATCACAAGCAGAGAATTAATTGTCTCATCCCGCAAATATCGAACGTGTCCGTATTATTCTATCGGACGTGTCGGTATGGCTGAGGACGAGAAAGTCGATGGTTACGTTACATGTATTCAGACGTGTCCCAGATATACAACCGGACGTGTCCGATATTACAGAACCGTAACACAAATTAAATTGCAATCTGAGTCTTTGATTAATATATGATTCATAAATCTCTAATTTACTCGAAGCTTGTGATTTATTAAATCTAAGTGGATTGTGAGCATCTCCGAACTCAATTTTAAATATGGCAAACTTATTTGATTTATGGTCAAAATAGAAAATTGGCTCCCGATTTCTTAATAGAATAAAAGTGCTTGTTGAAAGTTGTTCAAATTACTTAAAACACTTATTTAGGGGAGCTAAGTTTCTATTTTGTACCAATGTGGACTAACAAATCATCTAGCATTCTTTATAGTTCTTTGGATGAAAAGTGATTTAGAATCTAGCATGATTATTTGGCAATCAAGGTCAACATAAAGATTATCATGCCATGAATCTTCTTAGTGGTATCCTTGTGGGCTCAAGGCAAAGGTATGTGTTTACATATATACATTGAAAGTGCATGTAAGGCCCTTTACATGTTAGAATGTACATTTGTGTGACATAGAGAGATGTTTTCAAAACCCACAACTAGCATGTGTAGGTGGTGTGAATTTGAAAACTATTTGAATCTTGGTCTTTGTGACCTAGCCTTGCCATGTGATGATTATAGCTCTCCTTGATTGTTTGATTGGCTAATCACACATGACATGGCTTTCTTAAGTCCACAATCTACTTTGTCTCTCTTTATCTCTCTCAAGCAAGCAAATTTTTGATTATGCCATTTATTTGGAAAAGAGAAAATAAATTGATGGCATTCGATACGAAAAGTGATAGTACTCGGTTTGGATCAAGATCATACACCTTTTTGGACTGAGCAACAACAGAGAAAGGGTTTGGAAGAGTGAGAGAACACATTTGGAATTATTTGGGCCAGCCCTCACGATATCTGGGACGTGTCCCGTATGTATGCTACGGACGTGTCCGGTATGAGCCGGACTATATAAAACCGAGCATACCCCTTCGCCCAAACAGACTTGCCTCTTCCAAATCCACCCAGTGGCGCCTCTCTTCCTCACCTAGGGCAACCGACGATTTCACCAAGAAAAGAGAGAGAGGGAGATCGCATTGGACAAGGCTTGCATCAAGATTGAAGGCCCGGGGACTTGGATTTCATATCGCGTTCTCGTCTCTTCTCCAAAGGTACCCTAATCGCGGACCTCGTCCGATCTACATGGTTGAAGACTAGTTTTGAAATTCCTTCGGTCAATATGCTACATTAGTGATATAGAAGCAATGCCCAAAGTTTGGAATGGATCCGTGATGGTTAGAATCCAGGAACCCCGGTTAGGGTTGCTGGTCGCCCATACCGGACGTGTCCGGTATGCTACCGGACGTGTCCGGTATGGCCCAGCAAAGCAGACTCCCTGCTGTTCTCTGATTCAATCCTACCTAGAATTGTTTGTTAGGCTTAGTATCTTTTGTATCTACGTTTTGCAAACTTTTTGATAGTTGTTTGTCAAGATGATTGTAAAATCATGGATAAAAGATTCTTTGTCTAATTGCAATTCGAGATTAATTTTGGCCATTTATCTGAAATTTCTTGCAAATCTTTGGATACTGAGAGGACAGCGATCATGAGTGGACGACAGAGCCTAGGTCCAAGCACGGGCATGATCCAAAGACTTGAAAAGTATAAGAAGGCAAGACAGAGATGCATCCCGGATTCAGCCAAGCAAAGCAGGGAGGCCTACCAGGCGCCTCTAGTCTGACTCCTCGGTATGTAGAGGGGTCAGGAGCTCTTCTTGACCGACACCCGATTACGATGCGTTCAGAGTGGAGCCTAGAGAAGATAAAAAGAGGAAGAGCACTCATAGAGGATCAGATGGTGACAGCTCAGATGAGGAGCAGGAGATTGAGGAGGAGGAGTCAGTTCCTCCAGTTCAGCACCAGCCTGGTCAGGGGATGCATTATGGTCTCCTTGAGACACGTCTGCCCAATGTGCCCTCCTATGTTGCCAGAGTTGACTACAGGGGAAAGGGTATGACCAGGAGAGCTAGAGATGAGCGAAGGGTTGATCCGAGGGGCTTACCTAAGGTTCAGTACGATCACCGCCTGCATGGCCTTTCACTTGGACTTCTACTCCAAAGTGTGATTCTTACCAGAACCGAAGAATTGCTGTGTGTCTTAGTGGATTGACTGGCAATATATTAGAGAGTTGCAGAAGGCCTCAGTTGATCATGCTATTGCCATCTGCCAGAGCACAGGAGTTTATGAGATCATGGAGTTCCAGCATGACTGGAACACAGAGGTAGTAGCTCAGTTCTATGCTACTCTATTTGTTGAGGAGGATGAGCGGCGGATGCACACTGGATGCTTGAGGGCCAGTGGTAGTGCAGTGTTGACTATGATGTTTTTGCCGCCCATCTTGGCTTCTCGGAGGATGATCTCCAGAGGGACAGGATCCACACCGAAAGGTGTGTTACCTCTGGAGCAGCTCGCCTACATGTATCCCCGCCGGTGGTGAGAGAGGAGCCGTGGGGAAGGTTCTAGGTCTTCACCCTACCTAAGGTGTACCGGACAGGATGTTGGGAAGACTATTGACTGCAAGGGTGGAGACAAGGGCACCATTGCTGATTACTCCAGAACCTACTCCACAGATGGCTTTGATGCTCGGCCCTTCAGCGTGTTTGACTTTATTTGGTCCGAGATCGAGTGTTGGAGAGAGGCCCCTCAAGGGCTGTGGTTTTGCTCCTTATATCATGCATATGATTGAGCGGTGTGAGGCACACATTTGAGTATGATAAGATTCACAAGGCCCTCAAGATTATTGCAGATTTGCTCGAGACAGGGGTTACCTCAGCAGAGACTGAGGGAGGAGCAAAGAAGAAGACCAGAGGCAGATGCACTGGAGTGGTGCACCAAAGCAGGAGCTTCACCTTCACCACATGCTCCTTCACGTTCTACTTCACGCCGTGGCAGATCCTCCTTCGCCTATCCGTAGGCTTTTCAGCTCCATATTTGGGATGTGCCGTGACATCCAGACTAGCAAAGCAGAAGGAGAGGGAGGCTAGGAGGAAGGACACTCGGACTTTGAAGCAAATTGCTTCTAATCTTGAGCTTGATCCTCCTAAGTCTCCCTCTATCGGATGAGGCGACTAGTGAGCCCGAGACCGAGGAGCAGCAAGAGAGGCTAGATATGATAGAGAGTATGTTGAGTTCATACAATGACAAAGCAGCAGAAGAAGCAGCACCGAGCACCCCGACACTCTACCACTTTGAGCTCGTATGCCTACTCACTCTCACCACGTCCCCAAAGACTGCAGACGACTATGCTCTGATTGGTGGAGTGACCTGGACGGTGGTGGTGGTGGCTTCTACGGGTCTGGTGGCTATGACGCGTCTGGTGCGGGTGGTTCTCGTCCCAGGTGTTGTTGCACGCCAGATGATGAGGATCTGGTCGAGATGATGATGATGAGTGATCTCAGCTTTCCGTGATGACTTGTAGCCCCTTTGTCCTTAGTATGTCATTGTTGGACCTTTGTGGTGATAGATGACAAAGGGGGAGAGAGACCGATTAAAGCTTGAGGGATAGTTTCATTTGCTTATCTTTGTACCTGAAGATATGTACTGCAGGCTGTAGTTTGTTTTTGAGCTTCATTGATGTATCTTGGATTTGTGATAGATTGTATCATGTGAGAGATGAGACTGAAGATATGTACTGCAGGCTGTAGTTTGTTTTTGAGCTTCATTGATGTATCTTGGATTTGTGATAGATTGTATCATGTGAGAGATGAGACTGAAGATATGTACTGCAGGCTGTAGTTTGTTTTTGAGCTTCATTGATGTATCTTGGATTTGTGATAGATTGTATCATGTGAGAGATGAGACTTACTTATGCTTTATCTTTGTATCTCTTGAGACATGATCTTTATCTATATATATCAGTGGTTTCTGGACTTGAGAAAAATTTGTAATGAGTGCTATGTGTGAATTACATATGTCATATTTATTTTCATAAGGACTATGCATGCTAGAATGAAAATATTTGATGTGATGCTTTTATATTTATTCTTGTGTGATATATCTTGTCATATGCATCACGGTTTCACTTTGTCACACACACATGCACCCCACGGATGCAATGATTTAGGGGGAGTCTCCTATATGTTTTAGTATGTGCAATTGACATTTGAGGTCATTTTGTGAATTCTAATCATAAGCACATATTAAGGGGGAGCCTCTCATAAATCATTGAACCCAAAAGTTTAAATGTTTATATCATTTTGTAAGCTTTAATCAAGTTGTCATCAATCACCAAAAAGGGGGAGATTGAAAGTGCATCTAGCCCTTTAGTGGGTTTTGGATGATTGAATGACAACATGATTAAAGGACTAACCCGTTTGCTAAAGTGTGAACAGGTAATAGGTTATCTCATAGATACTTAATGAAAGCCAAAATGATGTGTTGTTGTATAAACAATCTAGTTCAAGCACAAGACAACAATGCAAATGGAATTCATGTGAAGGCTTATTTATTGTGGGATTTCCATGTACTATGTGATAGCAAGCTCATGATTATTAGTTAATGAGACATGATGGATTGCATATGGAATGGTCTCATATCTGAAGCTTGCTAAATTAAAATGAAAAAGATAACAATACATATGAATGGATGATTCAACACAAGATGTGACTTGATGGCTTGAGATGGTGAAGATAGCAAGGAAAGGCTTCGAGGTACTAAGCAAGGGTGAAGGGCAAGCGACGGCTTGGCGGCCGAAGAACCTAGCTAGGGTGAAGAAGAAAGTACTTGCATTTAGTTGAGCTACTAGTCAAGCTAAGATGGTCATATTGATGTGAAGGATCAAATCTATAATGAAGTATTTGATGGAAGTGACTTGATACATTTGGGATTATTCAAACTTGATGAATGGAATCAAGTCACATGCTCAAGATGGCTATGCTCAAGTGAAAAGATCAACATCAACATGTTAGCACCCTTACTTGATGAAGATTGGAAGGGATGGCATCAATTCAAAAGAACAACTCAAGTGGTACAAATTCATATTTCCGTTTGTCTTGAGTTTAATAGGTATGCCGTACTATTAAGAGGGATGCATCATGTTGATAGATAATGTTTCATAAGTGCTCAAGCCAACCCATGTGAGTTTTGAGTATTTGAGAGACAAAAGAGCTAACTGATTTGTTGCTGGTCTGGCAATACCGGACGTGTCCGGTATTCATACCGGACGTGTCCGGTATTTGTCCAGCAGCTGTAAAATTGTTGTTCTCGGGTTGGATAGTCGGGAGTTCCGACGGTCGGGAGTCCCGGCATGGGTCGGGAGTTCCGACGTGTCGCACTTCAACTGACTTGGAGGGTTCACTGTCCTGGTCATACCGGACGTGTCGAGATAATACCGGACGTGTCCCAGTATGGATGACCAGAAGCCAACGGCTAGTTTTCAAAAGCCGTGAGGGTCGGGAGTTCCGACGTATGTCGGGAGTTCCGACGGTCGGGAGTTCCGACATATGTCGGGAGTTCCGACACCTCACTAACTTTAACTCAGTTACATGTTTTTCAAAATTGCTGAGGGTCGGGGGTTCCGACTTGAGTCGAGAGTTCCGACGGTCGGAAGTCCCGGCATACTTCAGGAGTTCCGACGCCTCACAACATCACTGTAACTTAGTTACCGTTGGCGCAGTCTGAGTCATACCGGACGTGTTCGGTATGCATACTGGACGTGTCCGGTATTGCAACGGCTAGTTTTTCAAGGGGGCTATAAATACCCCCAAGCCTCCACCTTTGGAGGGTGCTGATTCTACTGACTTAGACACACGTTTTTGAGCCTTGCCAACCCTCTCTTAGTGAGTGATTGATCAAACTTGCAAAATCAATTTGTGGGTTGAGTGAAATTCAAAAGAGAGCCATCCAACCACTTGAGCACTTGTGCATATTGTCAATCTCGTGATTCGCATTTGTTACTCTTGGACTCTTCGGTCCTAGACGGTTAGACGTCACGGAGAGCACCCGGGAGATTGTGGTGTGCCTCGAAAAGTTTGTAACGGTCGATTCCTACCGGAATCAATTAGTGGAAGGAGGAAAAGGAGTTGGAAAAGACTCCGGCTAGAGTGACCTTCGTGGTATCCTCTAGGGCTGACCTTCGCTGGGTCGCCCGCAGCCCCCTCAACGGAGAGTAGGACTCGAACGAGTCCGAACTTCGGTAAAACAAATATCGTGTCTCAATTCGCATTTCATTTGATATTTGTGTTGCTCTAGCACTTGTACTGAGTTCTGTGTATACTTGATAGTTAAATTAGGTGCCCTGCAGTTTGGTTTGAAGATAGAAATCAAAAGGAGCAAGTTCGGGGCTGATCTGCGAGAATCGTGTATACCGGACATCGTCCGGTATTCATACCGGACACGTCCGGTATTTTCTACTGCACTAAAAATATTTATTCTCTGTTCTAACTTGATGTTGCGGGGTTGTAGCTTCCAGATATATTCTTTATACCTTGTTTACTCTGTGGCTAACTTGTGAGGGGTGGTAGTACTCTTAATTTGGAGTTTCCATTTTGGAAACTCCCCTTTCTAATTGTTTCCGCATTTAAAGGTGTTAATTTTCAGAAACGCCTATTCACCCCCCCCCTCTAGGCGACATCCTAGGTCCTTTCAGGTTGCTAGCTCAAAAATTCAATCCAAATGCACGGGGCACACGAGACACTGACATAGCCTATTGCTCCAAATACCAAGATCCTTGCAGGGTGCCTCGGACGTGGGGTAGACAAAAAAAATCAGATCGGCGGAGGAGGAGAACAAGGCCAGTTACCGGCACATCCAGCCGCTGAGCTCGGTCGACGCCGTCTCCGCCGGCGCACACGAACCTAGGGTTTCGTCAAGCAGGGGAGCACAAGCTCCCTAGCGGGAGGAGGCGTTGAGGAGCTCGCACGGAGGATGGGGGAGAGAGAGGGGGCCACCGAGCCCCTCCCGCGCCGGTGAGGCGGGCACAGGGGTGCCTTGCCTAGTAGCCGCTGTCGCCTCGCACGCCGCTTTGTGCCCACCGCCGCCTCGGGAGGGAAGGGGAGAGGGAGGGAGGAAGGGGAGGGAGAAACGGAGGTGAGAGGCAGGTGAGGGAGGACGAGGAGGGTGGCCGCAGCCGCCGCGTCGGTCGTCGCCGCCCTGTCCGTGTCGGGAAAGCAGAGGAGAAGCCGGAGAAGCAGAGGAGAAGCTGGAGAAGCCCACGAGAAGCGCGAGAAGCCGTTTCCGGCGGAATCAGCTTCAAGAAATCTGGGCCCTCCAATGCGAGATCTAACGGCCGGGAAGATTTGGGGCGACGTGGGCAGTGGTTTCTTGGTGGAGCTGCACGGGTATTCTAGGGGTTAATAAATAATTTGCTCTGGAGAGACCGTACCAATGCTAATGCTGGTAGCTCAGCTGTTAAACAACCTGCACTAATTGGAGCTCTCTGTTTATCCCTCCGCTCCGCATCTTCCACAAGACATTCCCATAACTTGCAAGCATAGAATTGGCATCCACATGCATTTGACTGACTATTAGAGTAATCCTCGCAATTATTGGCTGCAATAGTACGTATATACTGTAAAATAGCTTGCGAGTGCGCGTCGCAATTATTGGCCGATTAGAGTAATCCCGATCTGGAGTCATCCTCACGTCGACTCCGAGCTGGTGTCCACGGCTCCACGCCCACTAGGCAACCTGCTGCAAGCAGGGATGTGAAGCATATCTATGAATGTGATGGAGACCTTAACGTGCCTAAATGCCTGGCTGATTATTGTAGAACAATAATGATGTCATTTTGTGTGTGTAATGCGCGCGTGGGTTTCCCATGTAGTTACCGCGCCACTCAGCTCGTGCCGGCGTTACGTTATACTAGCTCAACCATGCGTAGATTTGTTATAATTTCCTCTAGTCATAAATAAATGATGCACTCAGACATTAACACCGACTTCTCTAACTAACACTACCTCCGTCCTGATATATAAGGCATAACCATTTTTTGTTCAAGTCCCATAATATAAGATGTGCTCTCTCTACACACGTGCATCGATATAGTGATACTAGTGTTGAGAAAGAGAATTAAATACGTTCATTGGTCTTTGATCCAGAGTTGGTTACGCCTTATATTATGTGACGGAGGGAGTAACTATTACCACATTCGTCCAAAGAAACATACCATTCTAGTTTTGTTTTAAGTTAAATTATCTTAAGTTTGATCATCACCCCTATGAAATAAAACAGAGACCGAAATGACAGAAGTCAAGACTAACGAAGTTACTATAGGCGTCTTGTTGATGGTAGACACTTGTCTACCGCTGAAAGAACAGCGTTTGTATCCTGAAAAAAAATCTAAATGTGAGCACTCACCACAACTCAAGATTTGAAATCAGATAGGCAGATTCTACAAAAAAAAACAACCAACTAAGTTATGCTCGATTAGCAGTTTGATCAGATTTACAGAGAAGTTTATCAACAAATTCTGACACCAACTAGGTGTGCTATAAATTACATTCGACGATGAATCTAAGAGCATCTCTAAGAGTTGCGTAGGACAACTTCCTATTTTGATTTTTTATAAAAAAAGATAAAAAGTCTTATCCAACAGTTTGGTAAAATAGCTTTTTAAAAATAAAAAGTTATCCCATATTTCTCTCCAACTTGTAAGTTTTTATGGTCGAGAGGAACTCTGTATCCGCTCTCCATCCAGCGTTTTTCTCTAGAGATTGGAGTAAATTGGACGCATGCATGGAAAATAAAGGTTTTAGGTGAAAAAATAGTAAGATACAGAGAGTATAAAAAGAAGTTTTCACCTGAAAACTATTAAAAGAGGTTTTGTTGTCAAACTTTTTTCTAGTCAATCTTAAAACTGCTTGAATCCTCGTGATAGAGAGAGTATTTGACTGCCAAGCTGTGCAGATGCTTACAAACTCTAGCGTATAGTTACCCACAGAGACGCAAAACACAACTTCTTGCTATCGATGACCACATCGTTTATTGTGAAAGAATAAAGACCGTTAAATCCTAAAATAAACATAAAAAAAAATACAAACATCAGTGCTAAGTTAAAATTTTAAACCCAAATGGTATATTTCAGTTTTACCGTAAGGATCCTAACCAATTAAGGATACCTACTCCCTCCGTCCCAAAATAAGTAACGTTTTTTATTTTCAGACTTCTTGTTTGATCGTTTATTTTATTCAATATTATAATGCAAATATTGGCTTATATCATGATCGTTCTCTAGAGTGTTTGATATTTTTTCTGTTGCAATGCATGGGCATATTTGCTAGTGATACTTATTTGATGTTATAAATGTGAGTATTTTTTTATCTGGTCAAACTTGAGAAATGCTGGAATTGTAACACCCCAGGCGCCACAGAAGCCCATGATGTTACTAACATCCCTTCCCACATGCCAGAGCATGAAAACTCAGCATCAAAACCCCTTCATCAAAGTAAAACGCAGACGCAACGACAAGAACGAAACAATGATTAAGATAAATTTCACAGCTACGTTTTTTTAAACCATGAAGGATCCCCATGACTGATAAATTAGTTTATTACAACAAGCCAAAAAACATCGTTATTATCTCTAATAGTGTGTGAAAACAGTGAAGGTGTGCCGCTAATTCACTCCCTTATAGCAAAGCATCCAAATCAAGCACCTAAAAAATATAATGGGGTGAGAATAAATCTCAGCAAGCAAACTGACTGAACATGTCATTCAAACTACAGTTTAATTAGACATCAATTTAATCATAGAAGAATACTTGTCATTATTATAAATAAAAGGTTCATGATAAGATTATTAATCCAACAAAATTTCCATAAAGAAATTAAGGACATGATATAAAATAAATGAACGACCTCCACATATGAATAAGACAATACTCCTTAAATTATAAATGAAACATTACTTCTCATATAAATAGAAATAATCCTCCTCATATCCACTTCATTCCAACATAAACAATATAAATAAACTTCAAACAGTGCAAATGCAATGCATATGCATGTCCACTGCCTTCATACCCTACAAGGTATGAAGCTGCATCGTACCCCTCCTCGGGCAACGTATGATGTTGTACTAGTACAGTCGTGATCATAGGTCAACGACATAATCCACAAGAGCACTCCAGAATAGTCATTTAACTTTCTCACCGACTAGGATCAAGAGCACTACGGAATAGTTATATGACTTTCTCACTAACCTGGCTCGATGCACATGCTCATGACAAGAATGCACATGATGCAATAATATGATGCAACCGCAATAATACTTACCACATAGGTCATATACCCCCATAATCATGAAACATATCGCTTACCTTCGGATGATAGACAAATACTTAACACATGTCATATACCTCCACAACAATAAAACATAGCACTTTACCTCATGATGATAGACAAATGACGAAAGATTCAGCAATAAAGATCATGTATAAGTTACTTTGAAGGATAAGTGATTTCATAGTTATATCATCTTGGTTTCATTCATGTTATGACAAAGTGTAGGTAGAATGAAAAAAACATATCAAGTTGTAGCAAACCACCGCTACGTTTACTTGTCTCTTTAACGAAGAAGATCAAAAGCACTAGTGATGTTCCGAAGTGCTACCACCTGATCACAAGCCATTCTTAGTACCAACACAATCATACAAGCAAGTACAACAATTACGCACTAGAGCACGTCCAAACCCGACATTTAAGCATCTACGTTTGCGCTATGTTCATGACAGCAGCGCTATCTCTTCTCTTTTTCATAGACTTGGAACCACACATCCAAAAATTCCAAAAAGTTACCAGACTATGAATGGCTTCATTATCTACAACTTTGGTATTATATAGTTTTGCATAAGAGGTCTCCAAGATGGCCTAAAGAACCATCGAACTTAAGTGAACTCTTCTGTCGACCAAAAACAGGACGTCCAACTTTCAAAAAAATGCAAAACTGGAGATATGCTCATCGAACAATTTAAGTACTTCACCAATATAGGAATCATGATAAAATATCTACAACTTTTGTTCCTATCGAATGATGAAATTGTGACATTAAGTGGGTAATAAACTGATTAATCTAAATCTGTCCCGAACTGACATAGAAGAACTAAAACTGTACTACTTCCTATTCCCTTCATCCAAAAATTTCAAGATTTCTGTATGGAGTAGAATAAGTCCATTATCCCCAACTGTCTAAGTCATTGGTACCTCCAGAAAATTCATTTATACGATCTAATCTTGGTTAGAAGTTCAGACAGGCAATCTGTCAGGCATTGCACAACATACTCACTGAACAATTTATATCCGTAGTTACTTAAACCCTATAAAGATGAAATTTACCATTCTGTAAAGGATGTGAAAAGCTCTAAGACTTTCTAGTACATCAAAAATTCCAGTTCTGAAAAAAGAGAGGACAAATCTGCAATTGAATGGGTGCTGCTCAGAATTTCAAGACTGTAAGATCATTCAACTTTAAACAGTCATAACTCTCTCTTCTTAAATCCAATTGAGGCCTACTTTACATTGCTACAAAGATCTGAAAACCCTCTATAAAATCTGTATAAACATTATATTTTTATTCAGCTTCTAATTAGGTCTCAATCGGAGAACAACAGACACTGCACAAATCTGTCGCTAACTGAAAGAGATGGGATAAAACTAGAGACCTACTTAAACCTTCAGGATTATCACTAATCGCAGGGCCTAATCCATCCAAAATCCAAAGGGGAAAGACCACAATAATACCTTTATCCAATTTGCAGCAAACACTTCAACATGGATATGTCTTCCCCTAGTTCCCCCCCCCCCTCCTTCCCTTCACCTCCACCTTTCGGTGATCATCCCATCACACCTCATGCCCCTAGAACTATACCAATCATGACATCCACCATCAAGAACAGCAAGAGAGACGCTCGAATTAGGGCAAAACGGAGAGATAAGGACAAGCCTTACTGGTTTTTGGGGAGGAAGAACGGGCAGCACGGACGGCGGGGGGGGGAGCGAAACCCTAATTTTCTCTCCCTCTCTTCGCATGCCCGTGCGTTGCTATGGGATAACTAAATCTTTTATACTAAAAACACACAGATCACACGATAAGATGACAATACTATTAAATTAAATAAAATACCGATGTTAAAGTGGCATTTAATTCAAAAAGCAAAGTTCGTGAAATTAACACAGTCACGGAGAGCGCAGCGTCGCAGGCTCACAAACTCTACTGTATAGACTTTTCGTGATATGGCTAAGATAATATTTTATATCGGCAGAAAGAATTCTCCAATATCCATTTCTTTCATGCGCCAATAAATCCATGAATAAGTTCCGCTGCATCTCCATATAATCCTGTACACACAGGTTCGAGTATATATGTAAATATTAGTGCCTGTCCATGGATAATACTGCGTGTCTTAAAAATCTCATAAAATTTTAAAACAAAGTATGTTATACTCACCGTATAAATATGTGTGGCTTTAGGACTATTCCACACAGACATATATTGTAGAATAAGGTATCCGCTTGAGTGTCTATTCCAAGATGTTGAATTAGGTGTTGTAATTCTTAATTTCGACATATTTTTCAGGTCAAGGCAACCAATGGCGACACTTTTCTTAATGGTGCATAATTTTATAGTGCACCTCTTGACTATCTGAGTAAGGATAAGTTAGTACTACAAAGACTCAGAAAAGCTGCTGAGAAGGCCAATGTTGAGTTTTTCTCTACTATGCATACTAAAAGCTATGTCCCCATTTATCATTGCCGATGCTTTTGATGCAAAGCAATTCAACATTACCATAATCATATATAAGTTTGAGTCTCTTGTAAGTAATCTTATAGAGGGACTCTCATTCTTTATATGATCTACTTCAAGGATATTGGCAGGACGATTGACCCATATTGGAATGTCGCACCAAAAAGTGTCCATATTTTGTCCATGATTTATTTCTTATGAATACATGCGGGTACTATGATAAGACTAACTATACCAAATGAAAGATTAGAGAAAATTTGCATTGCCCCCAGAAGTATTTATTTATTAAGTTTTTTGGACTCTACAGGTAGTTTTGAAACATCTGTTTGCATATCTTACCTCGTATCCTAATTCAAAATTTTGTAGTTTAATTAGAATATTTAGGTGATTGTATATATATAATATTCAATACAAGAATAATCTATGAATGATCTTCTTGAAAGATTTCTGCAGTATAAAGACAGATTCGTTTTTCATGCATGTCCGTGCTAACGCTACGGTAAAAATAAAAGGACAATATATCAATTAAAAAATAAAAACAAAACTCATGCTCAAAATCAAAGAGATAAACTATGGATGCTTGAATTTTGTCATCCATTATCTACCGGCGTGCCTATGAAATAGACTGAATAAACAATTAAACATAGATAGAAAACTAAATTAATGAAAGGATCATAGCAAAACATCAATCATCTCATAGCTTCGGACAATATCGCAAAGCTACTAAAAACTATAATCGTGCCCTCACCTCAGACATTGTCCAAATAAATGGATTACAATGAAAGAAATGGATATCGTAGATTTCTTCCTGCCAATATAAAATATTATCTTAGCCGCATCACAAAAAGGTCTATAAAGTAGAGTTTATGATGCTGCTACGCCGCGCACTTCGTGACTGTGTTAAATTCATAAACTTTGCCTTTTGAATTAAATATCACTTTAACGTTGGTATTTAATTTTTACAGTATTGTTATCTTATCGTGCGATCCGTGTGTTTTTAATATAAATTGTTAGTTATCCCATAGCAACGCACGGGCACGCTACCTAGTATAAATATAAAGAATGAAAAAGACGACAAGAAATATTGGCATTAGGCCAACTCCTTTTGATTCTTTACAAACACATCTGAAAGTGAACATGTGGGCTGTGAGCATCAAATCAAAACAACAAAAAGAACATGAATTCGATCATAAGTAACATTTGCTCTTCTTTTTTTGAAAAAAAAAGAAAGGTACTGTAGAGTCATAGGATTGTCAATCTTATCAGCACCATCAATTTTTGGCAATTGTAGAACTCAACCAAGACACACATTGAAGTGTCAATCCCTAGCTCGCAACCTAATTAAGAGTAAGTTCTCGCAAGCCTAGCTCCCCAGCCATTATTAAACTGCATGAAGGGCTCCGAAATGAAGACCACTATTTGAAAAAAGAGTAAATGATTATTGTTTTATTCTATGCATGATTGTTTTCTTGCATGCATGATTATTGTTTCCTTCCATGCATGATTGTTTTCTTCCATGCATGATTATTGTTTCCTTCCATGCATGATTGTTTCTTTTCATGCATGATTATTGTTTCATTCCATGCATGTGGCCTCAGGTGATTGATTTATTTCCTTCAAAGCAAGCAGGGATTGCAGGGATGATAGTTTTTTTTTCTATCGCACGGGGTGGGCAGACAGACGAACCAAAACAAATGTCGCACCAAAAAATGTCCACGTTTTATTCTTTTTAGTTGTAGGAGATTATAGAGGTTAACGGTTGAAGGGACACTGGCACAGAAAAGAGAACAACTGTCAGGCAAGGTAGCGAGGGCGACGATACAGTAACCTCGCGGTTACTGTTGACGTGTTTATTAAGGACTCCTATTTTATCGTTGAATCTTGCAAAAACTATATCTTCCTGATCCAAACTCCGAACAACGCGTATGAATAGTCAAACAAAAAGCATTCGACGAGCTCTACGCATCTGTGATCTCTGATCATCCATCTGACTGATGGATAAAATTTTATTTTTTCCACTCGCTAAAACTCCCATTGAAACATTTTCCACTTTGCATTTTCTAACATACAAAACGTATTTTGGGGTGTCACAGGAATCCTCATGCCAGAGGGAGTATTTGCCAATTGGGGATGGCATGCACCTATGCTTACCTTTACTTTATAAACACAGTATTAAAATCCTAGAATAAATATAAAGAAATATAAGTATTAGTGCCAAGTCAGAAGACTTAAACCTAGATGTATGTATTTCGCTACAAAGATCTTAACCGAAGATACTTACTCCTCTGTCCCAAATTATCTGTCGTTTTTTTTGTTTTCGTACCGCAAGTTGGACTCGATTTGTAGAAAATGCGTGCAACAGTTGTATCTTCAAATAAATTTATTAAAAACTAGATTCAACGATCTTTCCAATGATACCAATTAGGTACCATAAATATTAATATTTTTTAATATATATTCTGTCAAAGTTGTTTCTCGAAAAACGAAAACGACAGATATTTTAGGACAGAAGGAGTAGTTCACATGCACGACAACTTTTTATAGTTGGCATGGATACGTCAATAGCGCCAAACCAATCAGCCTGCTTAGGGCACCACCAATGGAGGCTAACACTACTAGTGGTTCTAAGTACAAATGAAGTGATCCACGTAGACTAGAAAATATTAAGACTACTATTCACATAATGCAAACTATCACTACTTGTGGTTTGCAAAAAAACTTTTTTCTTTTATCATACCGTACCTTTATTTCCTTTCCCTCTTCTTTTTTAGCATGGACCACCTCCTCTCTCCCTAAGCATATATAGCTTCTGTAAGCCACTATGACAAATATAGAGCATCTATTTTTTTATCCGATCCTACATGTTAGTTGGGGCTACTAATGAAAACGCAGCGTTGGGGAAGCCCTTAGGGGTTTGTTTTTGTTCACCCGGTCGATAAAGGGTTCGCCTTATGTAGCAGTTGTTGTACTCAAAGTTGTTCATGCCTTTGTGTGAGCAAAGTTGTCTTTTACATAATATACATACACATACACTTATTTTTATGATGCGTACACTGCTCCCATAAGCACTTTGGAGAATAAATAACGGTGTTTCTTTTCAAAATAAATCTAAAAAAATATGAGCACACTTATGGAGCATGAGATTTAAATTCAGAATAGATTACACCACGAACGAACCAACTCTAACTTATAATCTTTACATTTCAAGAATAACATACATAAATGTAGAGTATATCCCTTGTTATATCCAACATAGATTTGTTCATGGATCATCTTACCTAACCTGACCTACTAAAAAATAATCTGTCAATGCATCAGGTCAAATTTAGGCTACCATTTTCTGTCCATGGGTTGATTTAATAATATGAAAAACCTAACCCAAAGTAAGAAAAATCGAGAAATAACCCGATTCAACCCCAAAGTACGTCGGGTCAGACTCGATCCGAAGATTTTGCTCCGTCCATTTTTTCAATTCGACCCAAACCTGATCTGGCCAAGTGTTTAATCAGGTCTAATCCTATAGAAATTGATGTAACATGGTCAATTAGAGACCCTCAACTCAACGAAGTCATGTACGCAAATGGAAATGTACGTAGGCAAAGTAAATTGTCATCTTAGCATTTTACATTGGGGCTCACCGAGCTCACTTCAGATGCCACAACGCATCGTCTTTGCATCGCTCCCAACGTTTGTGGAATCGGATTGGATATATGTTGGATATATGTGCCCTTGATACAAAAAAGAAAGAAAGATTAATGTTGGAGTGAATTGGTCGTCATTCTATCGGTTGAAGTTTTTTGAGCTAAACTAGTAGTAGCAATTGGTGTACGCAAATTGATAGCACGGTAGGCGCTGACTCTATAGCAGCCTTTGTGTCGTGGTGGTGCTTACCAAGAGGGTCATAAGAAAGAACAAAAAAAAAAAAAACGCAGTTGGCGGGAGAATTAGACCCGGTTTAGTTTCCAAAATTTTTTGCCTCCTACAATAAAAGAGCATGTCTGGACACATGCATTGAGTACTAAATATAGACGAAAAAAAACTAATTGCACAGTTCTCGGCAAAATCACGAGACGAATCTTTTAAGCCTAATTATTCCTTGAAAAGTCTTAGGTGCTACAGTAACCCACATGTGCTAATGACCGATTAATTAGTATCATTAGATTCGTCTCGTATTTTACTGATGGGTTCTGTAATTTATTTTTTTATTAGTATCCAAAAACCCCTCCCGATATCCTTCCAACACATCCGATGTGACACCCAAAAATTTTCACATCCCCAACTAAACACACCCTTAAACTAGTCCACGACAAGGATGAGGTTACTACTCTGGCCCTGTTCGCGTGCCCTTAAACTTAGCTTGATCTACTTCTTTTTTTATCCAGAACAATATTTTATTCTCATAAATTCCTTTAAATTCATCCAGAATTCGTCAAGCGAACGGGGTCGTTCAAGGCCCTGCCCGTTACGTGTGTGCACCGGTCACTGGAGGCACGGGTGCACGGCGCCGAGACAAAAAAAAAACAGAAGACAAGATCGAGCTGCAAGCAAGGCCACGTTTAGTTCATCCAGAATGCAAACTTTGACACTATGTAAAAAGAAGATTTCCCGTCACATCAAACTTGCGGTACATGTATGGAGTACTAAATGTTGACGAAATCAAAAACTAATTGCACAGTTTTGTTGTACTTTGCGAAACGAACATTTTGAGCCTAATTAGTCAACGATTGGACAATTATTACCAAATACAAACGAAATACTACAGTACGCTATAGTACCCGCAGATTTCAGGCGGCGCCAACTTTGGCAGCAACTAAACGCGGCCCAAGTGCAACAAGGCAGAGCGCGCAGCGCAGCCACACACACACGTCACAGTCACAGTGGCCGATTTTCTTTTCGTGACGCTTTATCGCTCTCTCTCTCTCTCTCTCTCTCTCGGCAGCGGGGATCAAAAGCGACACGGGCACACGGCGGCGGCCGGCCGGCCGCTCTCGCAATGCCGTACGAGTACGACGGTCTCGCGAGCCTCTGCCCCTGGTCTCGGCTGCTCGGGTGGGTGTCGATACAATTGCAAGGAAAAGCAGCGGAAAACCTCGGGATCAGCGGAGTTTGTTTGGAGCATCGTCCGGTAGCGCGAGTGGTGTCGTGGTGACGGTGACCATGGCCCACCCCCTGACTTTCTGCAAGGACACCAAAGATACGAATCTGCAAAAGCTAGCAGCGAGGCGCGAGTAAACAAAACATTTTACGTTCACTACCAGTCCTATGTACGCTAGCTACGCAGCAGGAGCTCGGAAATCAAATCTCGGGCACGCCGCATGGGGGTGGGGTGAGTGCGAGGACGCCCTCACAATCATTCATGCCAATGCCATGCGTCGTGGGCGATGGCAGAGAGGAGATGGTGTCCTGTGCACTCTTGCAATGCTACCGTAGAGTGTAGTAGAGGTCACGGGCGCACAGCCAGCCGCCTGCATCGTCAGCGTCCAGCGGGGATCGCTTGGCTGAGGCTGACGACGCACGCGTGCCGGCGTGCGCGGCCGATCGCGATCGCCGGGCGGAGGCTGCCGCTGGCAGCTGGCTGCAAATGGACCGCACGCCACGGCCCCCACGTGCCGTCAGGCCTGTGCCGCCTGCTCTGCCTCTGATTGGCAGGCGTCTCGCGTATGGTCACGTCGGTTGCTCACGTGCACCCTCTCAACTTCAGAACATGGACCAAAGCCATGTTTAGATTGAAAGTTTTTTCAACCTGATAAATAATACCACTTTCGTCTTATTTGGCAAATATTGTCCAATCGTAGACCAACTATGCTCAAAAGATTCATCTCGTGATTTCCAACTAAACTGTGTAATTAGTTTTTTTTACCTATATTTAATACTCCATGCAAACGGCTAAAAATTGATGTGATGAAAAGAGAGCGAAAAAACTTGGAATTTTGAAGGAACTAAACAAGGCCCAACAATAGCCACTGCTTCTGCTTGCCTGCCTCCTCGACGTCGACGATTTCAGCCAACAGCCATCCAGCAGCAGGGTCTTGCCTTGGGGCCGGTTTCTCCTCTGCTCCAGGAATCCAGGATCACGGACCGGACAGGCGCGTTTGGTTACAGGAATCAGAATCGGTTCCGATTCTTGTCTGTGTATTGGTGTGGTGATTTTTTCTGGAACACAGAGAAACGTTTCACTGTTTTCAACTATGAAGAAGAACAATCTAATAGGGTTTTTGCAGCAGTTCTAGTTCATTTTAGCAAAGAAATATTTTGAAAAAAAATTATAGACATTGGACTGAAATATGTGACATTATATGTAGTGTTCATGTTCAGTTTTGGCAAAAAAATGTAAAAAGAAAAAATAAAACATGATTCGAGAAAATACTTCTTAATAGGGTTTTTTCTCGTAGAATAGCTAGAGCAAACTCCGATTCGAAGATTGACTTGCAGCATTGCACTGAGCAGGAATGTTTCTGAAAAAAAACATCATTCCTTACTGCCCAAATAGACCAACACACGATGATCACAACTTCCATGAAGAACGGTAGTTTTAGTTGGTCTTTGAAGCTAATAAAGCTATTAGAAATCGATTAGGAACCAAAAGGAGTCGGTGAAGCTATGTTTGTCTCACTAGGTTTCCGTTATAATGGGTCTGTTTGGTTGCCTGCATAATTTCTCATCTAGGCTCCCACATGTGGTGCAATTCATTCATGTTTGGTTACATGTATATGTCCATATACAGGCTAGCACTGTCATCAAAACAAGCTCTGACTGCATCTTCCACTATTTAGCCAAATCCTACGTATCAAACTATGCACCTTCCTCCTGCACCCGCTCTGCAGCCTAAGACATAGTTTGGCCACTTATGCAGGAAACCAATCACACGCATAATACGATACAGTTTCCTATATTCACACAGACCAAACAACGTAAAAATGTATTATCTTATCCAAGTTAAGGGTACGCCGCATAACTTCTAATGCCATACAGTACTGATTACAAGAAACAATTAGACCTAATATGTGTACGTGGAGGTGAAGCTATGGTAAAGCTACCGAACACAAGCCCTGAGCCGGCCTATGCATACGGATATGCACGATCATCAGTACTAGGCTATAGCCGGCTGAGAGAACGAGCTCTAGCTCGGTTGGCATGCGTTGCAGGTGTGCACGCTGCCCACCAGCGGTTCGAATCTTAGGTTCGGCGCTGGTGTTGTCGCCGGGATTTACTCCCACAATAACATTTAAGTGGAGCCTGGTGCCATAAGCCCGTCGGCTGTGCCTACTGGTGATCTCGCCTGTGTCTACTGGTGATCTCTCCAAGGACGCGTTTTTGTATCTGTGTATTGTAGGTCTGGTTGTGTATAAGTCACTACTACAGTAAGCATTTGTAGGGGCGGCTGGCGATGGTTTGTAGAGGCGGTTTTGCTAGTCGCCCCTACCATATCGTCTCTGCAAATTAAGGGTTTGTAGGTGCGGTTCCCAAGCCGCCCTTACAAATCGATTCGTACAGGCGGCTTATGTCACCAGCCGCCCCTACAACTGTATTTGTAGGGGCGGTTGGTAACACCAGCCGTCTCTACAAAAATAATTTGTAGGGGCGATTGTAACACCAGCCGCCCCTATAATTTCTATTTGTAGGGGCGGTTCAATAATTCATTAAAACATTATATCAACAACTAATTGACAAGAAGATATATAATCATAGCGACACATGTATCTTGGAGAAACCAAGTCTGAACTTCACACAGACTAAAAAACTGAAGTTTTAAAACTAAAAGCACTAAACAAACATACTAAATTTGAAATAACTAAAGTTTTAAAACTGAAAGCACTAAACGGTGTTACTGAAACTGAAAAAAACTCAACATATCAATGAACCTGAAACTAAAGTCTAGAAAATATGAAACCTGAACTCTAACCAATAAACTAAACTAAAAAAACTAAAATTGTATTATCTTATCCAAGTTAAGGGTACGCTGCATAACTTCTAATGCTATACAATACTGATTACAAGTAACAATTAGACATAATATGTGTACGTGGAGGTGAAGCTACGGTAGAGCTACCGAACACAAGCCCTGAGCCGGCCTGGGCATACGGATATGCACGATCATCAGTACTGGCTATAGCCGGCTGAGAGAACGAGCTCTAGCTCGGTTGGCATGCGTTGCAGGTGTGCACGCTGCCCACCAGCGTTCGAATCTCAGGTTCAGCGCTGGTGTTCTCGCCGGGATTTACTCCCACAATAATATTTCAGTGGAGCCTGGTGTCATAAGGGGACTGTGATGCATCCGTCGTCTGCGCCTACAGAGCCTTAATGTCTGTGGTGATCTCTCCAAAGACGTGTTTTCGTATTTATATATAGTTATAGGTCTGGTTGAGTAAGGTGTACATGTGTATGGTGTAGGTGTGTGTCTATACGCCAACAGACGCTACGGCTATATCCCAATGAGAGGTGTAAAAAAAAGGCTATAGCCGTCTAGCCGCTGCCGTAGTGTGCTCTCGCCGATTCAAAGCGCTTTTTCTCTTGAGTCTGAGGACAAGAAGCAAACGTCGCCCACGGCATCGCCACCGTAGCTAGTCCACACTCCATCGCCGCACACAGCGAAACATCGATCGGGGCCATGCATGCATGTCCTCCACGAGCTCACTGCATGCATTGGGCGTCAAATTAAAGCAGCGGCACAGCACAGTGTCGTGGGGCTATATGTTTCTAAATATTAGTCGCCACGATTTATATACCGATAATTTTAACTTGATTTATAGAAAATACGTACAATATTTTTATCTTCAAATAAATTTAGTAAAAAACTAGATTTAAATATCTATCCAATGATACTAATTATGTATCATAAATATTAATATTTTTTAATATATATTTAGTCAAAGTTGTTTTTCGCTAAATAAAAACGATAGACATTTAGGGACAGAGGAGTGAGTATACAGCAACATTTAGGGACGGAGGAGGGAGTACACAGCAAAACTGCCCTCCCCTCCCCTGGGTCGTCGTACTAATCCTTTGTCCGGCCTCTGCGGCGGCGAGGCACGCCACCGTGCTGCTCTCGACACGACGCAGCAGTCAGCAGCTGCATGCGGCCGCACCTCTCTGCCCAGATGCGCGCGCCATGGCTCTCCCCGGCACAGAATTTGTTCGACTTTTTGAAGAGAGCATCCACATCCACGTAGATGATGCATGCATGACTCCAACCTTGGCTTCGGGTTTCCGTCGCGTTTGATTGCAGGATTGGATTTACGTTCGTGTCGGGTCTGGCCTGGCCTGGGTGACGCCGCTTGCTCAAGAGGAAATTCGCGCATTCGTTCAGAGCCTCCAAGTTGGACTGCTGATCGGTGAGGGAGGGGAATAATGAGCCGATCCGGCTCAAGAGTCTTAGTCTTGAACCTAGCCTCGTGGCCTCGAACTTAATTTTAGAGGGATTCATTCATTTAACTAATAAAGGTTATAACCTTATCGGTACAATGGGTACAATGGGTCAACCTAATTTTTCTATCATGGACCATGGATACTACTATCAACAGCTCAAGATAAGATATGAAAGATTTAAAAGTATCATGATAACACGCTGACAATGTTAGCAATACATCAAGTTAAATAAGTTTGCAAGTAAATGGTGCTTTTAATTTTTACCTATTTTCACTTTCAAAATATGACATCGCCCGATCTACTTTCAAGTATACCTTGAGATTATTTGAAAAAAAAATAAAAGACCAATAAATTAAAGTAAAGATTGCTCTGTGGCGATTGGGTCAACCTATCTTACCTATTGGATTAATAGGTTATGGTCATTGAGTCATTTTAGATTTTAAGGCCAATCTTGTGATCTATTGACCTTGCTTTAGTAGATTGAGTCAACTGTCCAATGGATCATTTGGTCTATTCCATGCATGTTGGTAGATGATGAGACTTGGCATGGCACGCCCTCTCAGTGTTTCGCTCCGGATTATGACCTCTAGGCATGTGAGACACGTTGGGTTATGTCCACATGGCACGAGAAGCCTTGCCACTCCGGATTAATGACCTCTTGAACGGGCCCTCTGTGCTGTACCAGCCAAGCATGACCCTCATAATATCTTTTGCTTGTTTTTTTTATCTGCTCCTAACATACAAAAATAGATTTTGCATGTACCATTTTTTATGAAAGTAATATTCATGATCTATTTCAAGAATTAGATAAGAGGTAGTATAGTAAATACTAGAAAATTATATTGTAGCGTTGTAGATATTGCTTGAGTGCCATTTTCGTGGTGAAGAATAGAAAAAAAAATGCGGACCAGGCCGTGCAACTCATCGTGTTGGAATTCTAGCCACTGTTCGACTCTCGCGTTTGTACCATGCTAACATGGTTTAAAGTATTTCATGCCGTGTTTTCGACAATGCCAAAATACTTTTTTTTTGAGTGGAATGCCAAAATACTATTACTATGACCTACTCTCTCAAATGATATAGCCCAAGCCCCGAACGGCGGGGCGCCTAGCCGCCTATTACGTGGGCTTGCCGAGCGACGGGGTAGCTTGCGTGATCTTTTTTTTTTTTTTTTTTTTTGAGGAACGGCAACTTGCGTGATCTGCACCCATGGCAATTGGGAGCCCAGAGTTGTTGATAGGATCAGGGGATCACCTGGTTTGGGCTGAGTTCGGTACGCGCGGAGATGGGCCTCCAGGTTTACCCCAACCGACACGAGGATCCCGTTTCTTCCAGTTCCAGTTCCGGGGCCTCCTTTTCCTATGGGCGCCGTGCGCCACTGGACACCACTTGCGTGGTCACAGCAGCAGGCCTCGTGGGTCGCGCAGAAGAGGCCGCGCGACCCCACCAGCCCACGAGCTCCCCTGGGCGGGACGTACATGTGGCCCCACGCGTCAGCGACAGGACACGTCCAGCATCTGGCCCGACGTGTCAGCCGTCTGCACTTCTCCCGTCCAACTGCGAGCGCGACCTTTTCCCGTCGGCGCCTAGGAAAAGCAGCCATCTCCCGCGTCCCCTCTCCTCCCCACGCCGGCGACCGACCGACAAACCGAGGCAGGCCCCCCCGATGGCGTTGGCTTGCCTCCGCCTCCTCGACCGCTACGGTCTCCTCCTGTCGCCGGCGCTCTCCGCGACGGCGCTGCGGTCCTCGCGAGGTTGTTGCACTCGAGCCGTTCGACGGAATGCCGCTGCGGGGGTGGGGTTGACTGCTGACTGCGTCTCTCTTGACTTTGGGGGTGTGGTTTTCTCCCTACAGGCCTGCGCGCGCTCTGCACGCTCTCCACCACGCTGCGGTCCGGCGCCGGCGAGGACGAGATCGAGCGCATCCGCCGCGAGTTCGAGGACGCCAAGCGCAACTACCTCAGCATCCCCGCCGCCATCAAGGGCATGCCCAAGATGAACCCGCAAGGTCGGGAAAAAAGAATTTCGATTGCGCATTCGCTTCTCTGTCCTCCTGTCCGTCTTGCTTTACAGATCGGTTCTTCAGTCAGACTATTAACATTGCTGGCCTGGCTTTGGTGTCTCGGGTTTCAGGCATTTACGTCAACAAGAACGTCAAGCTGGGCGACCTCCAGGTCTACGGCTTCGACTACGACTACACGCTGTCGCACTACTCCGAGCACCTGCAGTGCCTCATCTACGATCTTGCCAAAAAGCACTTGGTCAATGAGGTTTGGTTCCTCTCTTTCTTGGGTGTCATTGCATCGTTGCGTGGATGACAGAATGCTGCGCTTGTGGTTTCTGCAGTTGAAGTATCCGGAGAGTTGCTTGCAGTACGAGTATGACCGCACCTTTCCCATCAGGGGTCTGTACTATGACAGACTTAAAGGGTGCCTTCTCAAGCTCGATTTCTTCGGCTCTATTGAACCAGATGGTTGCTTCTTTGGGCGGCAGAGGGTAATATGTTCTCTACTTTATTGTTTCTCCTTTTTATCTCAACCATTCTGCATCCAACTTAAATAACTACTATTCACGCTTTAGTTCCTTTACAAGATATATTTGTTTTATCTATTTATAATATATAAGCACTAGGAGGCAACTCCCGCTTATCCCTAAAAAAAAAGTTTTTTAGCCTTGTTTTTGATGTTGCCTGGTTTACGTCATTATTATTGGGTTAATTCATATGTAAACATTTAGGCTCAGACAATGTGATAGATTGCCTGACAGTGGTGGTCTGTTGATCTCAAACTTCATTGTTTTATCCATTATTTTCTCAAACGGTTGCATCCAATTTGCAAAGACTAGCTCATGCATACTTGAGTTTCTTTTCATACTATATTTAGAAGTTTGTCAATGCTGACTGTTTTTTTGGTTTATGCATTAGCTACATATTTGGGATATTAATATGTAAATATCTAGGTTCTCTTCTCATGAGCAACCACTCTGTCTGTTGTTTATTAACTGTTGAACTCAAATTTTGGCCGGTGTATTTAGTTAAATACATCTGAGCATAGATTACACATGTTGATAGTTTAAAGAATTTCTATGAGATATTTTTATGCTTTTTCTTTGTCTTCAACAATAATACATTATGTAAAAATATGTCTATTGACATCCTATTAATACAATTCTTACCTTAATGCTTGTTAATCAGCTGAGTTTGAGTGAGATAAAAGAGCTCTATGGCACATACATTATGTAAAAATATGTCTATTGACATCCTATTAATACAATTCTTACCTTAATGCTTGTTAATCAGCTGAGTTTGAGTGAGATAAAAGAGCTCTATGGCACACGTCATATTGGCAGAGATCAAGCTCGTCACCTTGTTGGGCTGATGGATGTCTTCTGTTTTAGTGAGGTACATTTGGATTCATATGAGCCTTAGTTCTATTATTTTCTTTTTACTCTGTGTCCTTTTACTTACAGAATAGCTAGCTATCAGTCAACTAAACCACCATATTATCACCCAGTATATGGTTAATGCTTTGTTCATAGGTTTATTAGATTTATATGTTCTGCATTCATATATCAACTTTATGCGTGTTAGATCATTCTTCAAGGGTATGTAGCTATGCATGTAGTTCTGACCTGCCATGTGGAGCGATGTTTTGCACTTATAGACAATGCTGTATCACATATTAGTAACTAGAGCTACTATGTACTGAATTTAGTATCATGTACTGTTTTTAATTTAAGTAATTTCTCTGAGATCATACCGTGCAACTAAACTGGCTTTCTTTTTCACCATATCAGTTGTAAAGGGAAATGAACCCAACTCTTCCACAACCCCCCCTAGATTCCATACCTATCTCTGGTAGTGCTAACCAAAATAAAAACCAAAAGTGATACGAGAAACTTGGAAAAGGGCTATTGAATTAGAAGGGGAAGTGAACTAATCTATGACCTAGAAACAAAAGAAAGGTGGATCTATTTGCAATTCCTCTGGAAATATGATCCGAGTAGTACTTCTTTTTTATTTCCCTCCATAATACATTCTAACTATGGGATGATCATTTCTTCACAGGCATGTCTGATTGCCGATATTGTTCAGCACTTTATAGATGCAAAACTGGAGTTTGATCCATCTTATGTATACGAGGATGTAAACAAATCGATTCAGCATGTTCACAGAAGTGGTTTAATTCACAGGCAAATTCTTTCTGAGCCTCAGAAATTTCTGATAAAAAAAGTAGGTGTCACACTTTTATTGTTTTTTTAATCTGAAGTTTTAAATATCAATGATCTAACCTTATGCTGCTTCTTGTTTCTGACATTCTTTCTGATATGTTATCTCTAAGACTGTTGCCTCACCTGTGACCTGCAGAGCCAGGTGTTCCGTTTCTTGAAGATGCTTAAAGAGAAAGGGAAAAAGCTATTTCTTCTTACTAATTCACCTTTCTACTTTGTAGATGGAGGGATGCGTTATTTGCTAGAGGTTTTGTTTCTAAATTTAAATCTGTTTGTATGTTTTGTTTTGTCCATATTGTTTAGCACTCAAAGGCAAGATTTTAACCACAACAGATTTCTATTTAGTTCATGAATAACATTATATATTTTTCGATATAACCTTTTTCCTTATTTTCTGAGGTCCGTCTTGACCTTGTATATCTTTTCTTTGAGGGTTACCTTTTGGTTTGAGCATATGAAATCATGTTTTAACTTGACACATGCCGGCCACTCAATGCACTGGCCTTGAGCCCTTGACACATATTCTTGATGCTTAAAGTGAACAATTAGCATATACATAATACATCCTTCCTTTGTTTCTAGCATTCATTAAGAGTTTGTTGTATACTACTACTACACAGGGGACATTGGTATGGAGTGCAAATGACACTCTTTTGATTATTAATTTTGTGTCTTACTTGTAATTTTCTTGGTGAGTTATTCCAAATAGAATGTATCATGTCAGCGTATTATGAAAAAGATTTATGCTTACTCACATATTCTCTGCATGACTATTTCACAATTTGGTTGGGCAGGACCAACATTTTGATGGAAATTCCTGGAGGGAACTGTTTGATGTTGTGATTGCGCTGGCAAATAAACCAACTTTCTATAACTCAGATCACCCGTTCAGGTTCTGTGGAGCATCTATGTGTTACTAACCAGAAAATATTACTTTGGATCCTTGCTAAGATGTTATTGTTATTTTTTTTGCACTGATGCATCTGTGTAGGTCTGTTGTTACTTTGAATATTAATGGAAAGTAGTGTTAATAAGTACAGGCACTTAAGGACCTGGACCTATATTGCCGCCAGTTATTGTATTTTTTTCCTTTTATTGTTATTTTTGTTTAAGTTCTGCACTATCACATCTGCTTCAATTCTGGGTTCCTAACTATTTTATGGTTACTTGTATTGTAGGGTGTATGACACTCAAAAGGACACCTTAGCTTTTACTGCAGTTGACAAGTTTCTGCCAGATCAAGTATACTACAATGGCTGTTTGAAATCATTTCTGCAGATCACAAAATGGAGAGGCCCAGAGGTTGGTTATTTTGAACTTAAAGAAGAATCAATTTCTGTATTGTGTATTCTCAATTGTCTTAAAGAAGAATCAATTTCTGTATTCTCAATTGTCTTCTGTCCGAGTGATACAGCTTTCACTCTTTTTTCTCTCCCTTAATTCAATACCGTATTTTTTCAAGTTATATAAATAAATATAGTTCATACCATTTGCATCGTGGAAGCTAGTAGTAAAAAAAATTGCATGCCCTTTGTGCTCATCTGCTGAATGTTGATTATGTTTCTTGCTTATTGTTGTATTCTGATATAGTATATTGGAGTAACCTGATGACTGAATATATAAATTTGGGTGATCTTTGCTCACACAAACATGAACTGCCCAAATTTAAATTTCAGAAAATTTTCATTCGAATTTCTCATCTCAGTTTTTTTGGGCTATGTATTAGGTGATATATTTTGGTGACCATCTTTTGAGTGACTTGAGAGGACCTTCAAAAGCTGGTTGGCGAACAGCGGCTGTAATTCGAGAACTTGAGGTAGATGCTTTTCTTTTTACTGGAGATATATTTTTACACACATGAGGCATTGTTGTATGAAATTCAAGCACCACTGCTTTAGCATTTTCATATTTCACCTATTGACTAGTAATACCTCAATCTAAGGTTACCTTGATCCTATTGGAGTGTTGGTACCAAAGAAGTTTTGAGTTGAGAATAGATCAAAATAAAGAGAAATGTATTGAAATGTTCAAAATAGTAATCTCTTATGCTGTGTTGATCTTGAATATGTTGGATATGCTACTAGAGGACATGAACACGCCTGTATTTGTTTTTTTAAGAACACCTGTATTTGTTTTTTTAAGATCTTAAGATCTCTCCTTTGGATTTTTCTTGACTTTATCACACTATTTTTTCATATAATATGTTTTGTACGATTTGACAATGTTCCATGCTTTGTCACTTTAGGATGAAATAGAAATCCAAAACGGTGACAGCTATCGATTCCAACAGGTGTGCACTATATCATCTGCTTGTCATGTTTATGATATCCAAATACTTTATTTTTGTCCCCCTTACACTTAGCTGGTACTTGTAACGAAAGTGTACACAGCTAAGTTTGGATTCCAGTTCCTTAGTTCTTGTTGTTTTGGACGAGCTTTTAGAACTTTTACTACCAATATCTCTCAAATGTTTTGGAGACATGTTGTTGTCCAAAAAGACAAGGATTTTTGATCCAGAGATGGTAACAAATATCTACTCTTAAGTCTTAAGATT
Organism: Miscanthus lutarioriparius; assembly: GCA_904845875.1. Taxonomy (NCBI): domain Eukaryota; kingdom Viridiplantae; phylum Streptophyta; class Magnoliopsida; order Poales; family Poaceae; genus Miscanthus; species Miscanthus lutarioriparius. Next base: position 44,388,062 of record CAJGYO010000003.1, on the reverse strand, counting down.
GGGACTGCAATAAGGAAACTGCCATACTGTACTATTGGTCGGTACACTTTGAAATGTTCACCATCTACTTGCAGGATTTGGTTCAGGCGACTCACTTAGTCTGTAGGTACTTCTTGCTGCTGTTATTTCTTTTGTGAAGTGCTGTATGGCACTGGGGTTGGTAAATCATAGGCTCTGTCCTCCTGGTTTGCAAAATCTAAAACATGACACAGGCAATCAGTTGCACCATGAATTGATCTACAGATACACTGATGGCATTTACCTTTTATATTTGATGCATATGATTGGTTCCTCTCGTCACATATGCAGTTTGTTAGTGCATGAATTTTCATCCACATGGATGCTGACCAATTTACTCGATATATATCTTGCATTGCAGGCAAAATTGAGTATAATACATGATCTACTTGGGAAAGTCCATGCAACTGTGGTTAGCACCGAGAAAGGCCAAGTCTATAGAGCATTGCTCGATGAGTTGAATGCAGAAAGACGACAATGTCGATCTGGGATGCGAGATTTGTTCAATAGCTCTTTTGGTGCAACATTTCTTACAGACACTGGAAGGGAATCATCATTTGCCTATCACATTCATCAATACGCTGATATTTACACGAGCAAGCTTGAGAACTTCTTATCATATGCCCCTGAATCTTGGCTTCATCCACCTCATGACATAAAGATCATGCCACACAATGCGAAGGTAGTTTGAATCTTCGTTTATGGAATTCACTTGGCTTGTCAGATAATCGTAACCATTGTCATAGTTTTCGTGTTTTTTCTAACAGTTATTGTGGGAATGAATGCTGATATATTAAATTGTCGAATTGGGGTAATGATTTGGACATTCCATGTTGTAGGTCCCAGCAAGCCTGTTCAGTACCTCCTAGTTCACAGGATTGTGTGGAGAACCAAGCTGTAGTACCCCATTATGGTTTCTGTGCGAGACCACGTGACAGGATTGTGGACTGCTGCTGCATTCGCTTGCGTTATACGAATGAAGCACCAGATGATGCATCAATCCAGCAGACCAAGCGGCAAGTTAGCAGTCATTCTCCTGACTTGCCACAGAAATGTCAGTTATGTGAGTAGTTGACTGACTCTTTTTTGCCTGTATGATGAAGCTTCTATCTGCCGCTTAAAAGAAAAAGGAAGCATCTGAGAGGCCGCATGCTTGTGTTCCCATGAAACTCTAACAATCTGTAATGGCTGTCAATAAAACAGTTACACGCAACACATCTAGTTTCCCCATTTTATTCTCATTCTGCTACACTCTTTGCTGTACTCCTATTACACTGAGAACTCGTTCAGTGGCATTCTGGCATCTGACAAGTTTTTGGGATGAGCAGAAGATAGTTTGGGTTCGGACAACGGGTAAATCATAAAATGCCTATTTGTCCTTGTCTGTAACCGCAAGACTATCTTCAGTTCTATTGTTTATGGTCCCCGAGATTGGCTGGAGTTCCAGTTCTTGCTTGCATGAACGTGGAGACCTGGAATATCGAGAACAATGGCAATTAGGGGACTCGTGTGATTTCTAGACACAGAAAATATAATATTTTGATTCTTCGCTGACGACGGTTTTGGATTAATTTGTTAAAATTTATCTGGTTTTGCTTATGCGTGCTGAACAACAACAACAACAAAAAAAACCTTTAAGTCCCAATCAAGTTGGGGTAGGCTAGAGTTGAAACCCAGCAAAAGCAAGGTTTAGGCACGTGAATAGCTGTTTTTCAAGCACTCCTATCTAAGGCTAAGTCTTTGGGTAAGACTTAGCCTTAGATATGAGTGTTTGGAAAATAACTATTCACGTGCCTGAACCTTGATTGCTTCTGCTGGGTTTTATGCGTGCTGAACCACTTGCAAATTGCAGCATTTGGAGTTCTGTGTTCTGTTGACGCTAAAATTCACGACAGAAACATGTGAAGTCATAGCGAGTAACGGTGCTTACCTCTGACGAAGAGTTGATCTGTTTGCACCAAGCTGGGGCACAGTTGCAGTAGCAGGGCAATATCCAGCCTCCTCGCATTGCGATGGTGAAGCACCCATCTTTTTTCCAGAAGAACAAAAAACAGAAAAATGAACTATCAGAAAGAACGTCAAAAGGTCAAACTGATGGCTGCTCAGATCACCCTGGTTGCTATATGGAAGTTTCAGAGAGTAACATGCTCACATGCTGACGAAATGGGGTCTGCTCCGTTGTGCAAATTTTACCATAGATTTTGTATCTTCGCTCACTCTTTAAAGCCCTCATGCATTTGCATAGGCAACACATGAGAGCACATCCAAGGCATAGCATTATCACGATCCCGGCTGCTGCCAACCATCTAAACACTGAAAATAACCGCAAGCACAGAATCAAAATGAGCTCCACACTATATGGAATTTCAGTTTTCTGCCCAGGAATATCATCAGTTCTTGTACTTACAGATAGCTCGCCTTGAGTTCACATGTTTTGTTTTGATGACTGGAACCAGAAGAACAGTCTTGGCAGTGGTAAGTGGCATCGTCATTCTCTCTGAACAGTCAGGATAGCATCCATGGTTTCCCTGGTCGTTCACAGTGATGGACAACGTTGTTCCATGCCTTGGACCCTGTAAGAGAAAGTCATATCTGCTGTAAAAAAAGGGGGCAAGAAATGTGACAAAACGAACAACTGATATATAATCTGAGGATTCAGGATTTACTTGGTAATGCAACTGCTGCAGTGCATTGTTGCAGTCCTGGACGCTCCCACGGAACCTGATGGCGGTTCCTTTCAGTATGAAGTGATTCGCGATGGTCACATATGTCTGAAGCGTCTGCCAACCGTTAACGCCTTCAGTCTTCATGGATGCAGTGGCGATGGCACTGGACGGCAAGGTGGTTGTTAACGTTCCCTCCAAGACTTCTAGCGAGAGCACTAGAAAAAAGGAAGACTCGTTCCCTGCAAGATAAAATCTGTCAGTCTACATCAATGAATGTTTTTTCGTACAGTGCATAAACAACACCATGAACAATCTATATATAGTACCTGGGAAATTGTGAAGATCAGGTTCAACAATGGAAAATTGAAATGTATCCCTGTGCTTATCAAATATTTGATGCCCTTCCATTGATTGGTTCCCACTTAAGAAAATTGAACTTGGAGCAAGTATCACCGGAGGATCATTGATTGGTTCAACGAAGGTTGGGAACTGAGTTCTTCGTACACCATTTCTGCTCGAGGCATGTAGAGATATAACATCATTTCCGTGGAAGTCTTCGTTTCTGCACATATTGATATGCATGGTTACCATACGCAAAGGACTAGCAAGATCTTTGTAAAACATATATAGGGCTTGTACAAGACCCGGGAGAGTCAGAATCTTGATTAGTACCCACTGTACAGTAAAAACTGTAGTGCATCATTTACCACTTCTATCGTTCCTTGTAACATCAGGTCTTTGCCACCTCTACCTCTGCTGCTGATTGAAAGTACATCATCTGATAGCTGTTGAAGTTTAATTCGCACTGGATCAAAAAACACACTCCCGGACTGTGCTGTCACTGTAACAGATATATTTTCTGTTGTATCTGAATACACCATTTTCATCCCCGGAAATCCACTGCCAAAAACATACACATATTTGATTACATTAGAAAGAGAACAAAAGAGGTCAAACTTTACGCTTATAGATAATAAACAATACTAATAAGTACAAGTATGCAATACTTAGGTAGAAGACATTATGGCTTACCCAAATAGTGGGCTGATTGTATCTTCAGTAACATGCAACTTGCCGGGTAAAGATATGAACTGAGGTGGTCTGCAGAGAACAGATATGAAGACTGTTGCAGTGACGACATTGTTATGCTCATCACATACTGTATACGAGAATGAGTCATTCCCAAAGAATCCTTCGAAAGGTGTATAACGGTAGGTTTTGCTAGACTGCAGGACTGACCCATGAAGTGGCTTCAGAGAAAAGGGATATCATTAAGTCAGAATGTGAAGTAATGAGAAAATAAAGTAATAAGTACTCCGTAGGAAATTTTGTACTAGGGTACATTGTGCTTGATATTTTCTTCTAACTCCTCTTAACAAACACTTGCAATGCTTGAGATTTTTATTCATGTTTTTTTTTGTGATAATAGCTTCCTATTTCCTATTTGACATCAGTTTTATGCTGAACATTTGTCATAAAGACCGGGCTGTGTACATTGCCAAAGCTAGAGGCCAGAATTGACTTTAGATTATCTAAAAGAAGAAAAGAACTGGCATGTGTCTCCTGTCAAAGTATTCAAGGATAGTATTATAAATTGAAATCAGTTGCAATATAATGTTTTGCTGCCACAAGTTCCTTTGTTTTCGAAGCAACGTGTAGTAAAACTGTTCAACAATGATACTGCCACCAAAACTCAGTTAAGATGGTTAGCATGTGCAGCTGCAAGGGTTGACGACAAGTATAACAAAGAGAAGAGATCATCGCTATGAGGTGGAAAATTAAGAATCGCATATTTCATGGCATTAACTTACAGAAGATGAGTTAGCTATTTCCACTTTACTTCCTGCAATGCGGTCATTTGACAATACATCAAAGGAAATGGATTCATCCTCCCCCACTTAAACAGTATCATTTTTAACATCTGAAAAGTATTCATCTGCAAAGAGAGAGAGAGTTCATCAGAGTTACTCGACAAACAAGCAGAGAAATTGGGAATGGTCAAAATATTTCAGTATATAATGAGACAATTAATCTTCTGCCAACTAGAGCTTAACTATCTATCTCATGTGACTTGCTTTCAAAAAAAAAAATCTCTCTCATGTGACGAATTTCTTTTCTTTTATGTGCTGAACCTTTCAGGACTTGAAAAATTACCTGCAAGAACGGTGACGTCGAATGGACATGGAGTCAGCTGTTTATCCTCATAAAGAACACATATGCCATATGAACCAAGACCCCTTGCCACATAATGAGCAGTATATGATCCATCTCCATTGTCAACAAATTCTTTTGCCACAAAACTAGTGGTACTTGTGATACTTGCAGATATCAGCTGAAATTTCAATTTTGACTTGAAAGACACCACCGGGTTCATGAATGAGTCAACAAGTCGAACAACAACTTCATTTTCAACTGATAATTTTACTTTGGGGTCAAACTTGACAACACTTGATAAAGACATATTGATCGCACCTATAAAAAGGGCAGGTTATATATGGTACAGGATTCGTTCAAAAAAATATATGGTACAGGAAGTTAGAGATCAATCTATATAAGATAGACGCTGCTCATTAGTTAGTTCTATGCGAGCTGCATAAATAGGTGGCTCATTTTAAGGTGGTCATCCTTTATTCGAATCACTTAAGAATTTCTCATTGGAATTCATGAAAATTATGAATCATTTTCAATTTGTTTGATATTTCACTTGAATATAATCCATTTGCATCATCATACTATATACATTACATGTGAAATAGCAGTAGCGTATCAGAATGCAAGAATTACAATTGCATTACTATATGGTAGTGAATTCATGCATTGAAAAAAAAATGTTTCAAAAAAAATGAATGTAAAAAAATTGATTATAAAGTCACATAAGAAAGGTAATCAGACCTGGCAAAACTGTCATGGCATATGGATTTCCACCATTTAGCACTATGTTCCCACACAGTACCCAAATTTCATATTGGCCAGCAATTCGGGGAGTATATGAGACATTAAATTTACTGGTTTGCACATTTGAATTCCCAGCAATGATCTAATAACATATAGAATTTCAGTGATCATGCCACTTATCTGTACCAACTAAAATTAAGCTGAAGAATAAGGTACTTGCCTCCTGGTGGTCAGCAGATCCTGAATTGATAGAATTTTCTCCTTCATTAGATATCATCTCAGTGAATTTATTCAACATTCAAGCCAAAAAGAATTTTAGGATTCATTAAAAAGGGTTAAGTCCAATTTACACCCTCCAACTTGCAGAAAAGTTCGGATTTTCAACCTTGGACTTCAAAACCGGACAACTTTGGCCCTCCAACTCTCGAAAAAGTTCAACCTTCGACCTTCTGGGCGGTTTTGCGGGTGAACAGTAACTTTTGATATTTTCGGGAGCGCCGAAATTTTATATTATTTTTTCGAGCATCTTAACGTCCTCAAATGAAAAAAAACTCAAAACTACAAAGTTGTAGATCTCATCGAGGTCTACAATTTACATATAAAAATTATCTTCATCCGACATCGTATTAAAGAGTTTTCTATTTTTTGAAATTTGAGTCTCATCACGCAATAAAATATGGTGCTAAAATTTTATATTATTTTTTCGAGCATCTTACTGTCCTCAAATGAAAAAACTTAAAACTACAAAGTTGTAGATCTCATCGAGGTATACAATTTACATATAAAATTATCTTCATCCGACATCGTATTGAAGGTTTTCTATTTTTGAAATTTGAGTCTCATTAAGATGCGTGAAACAATTTTGTCGCGTGATGAGACTTAAAATATCAAAAGTTATTGTTCTACCGCAATACCGCCTGAAGGTCGAAAGTTGAACTTTTTCGAGAGTTGGAGGGCCAAAGTTGTCCGGTTTTGAAGTTCGAGGTTGAAATCCGAACTTTGCTGCAAGTTGGAGGGTGTAAATTGGACTTAACCCCATTAAAAATGGATCCTTTTTTTAAAAAAAATTAAGGTTAATAGGAGGCTAAACCGCTAAATGAACATACAACATTACCATTTGGTTCTCTTGCAGGTGTTATGATTGGGTCTGCGTAAGATGTGGCATTTTTACCCAAAATCTTCACTTGCAGCCTTGCAGTTTCAACTGGAGAAGGGATTCTGTAGTGATCCAACAAGAAAACAGAAAAGGATGACGCTGAGCCAGCAATAGAATTTGCCAAACCAGACCCATTTGCAAAACTGTTTGACCCATCACAATATCCTGAAAGTAGCAACGTAGCAAAATCAGCCATGATCAGGAATCGAGCATCTTGATGAGCAAACTAAAGAGTATAGTTGCATACCTACAAAAACATCAAACATGTGCACACTGTTGGAAACCCTCTCGTCCAGTTGAGCATAAAAAACTGTGAGAAAAAATTGTCCAGCCTCTACAACATTAAAAGATAGGAGCTGCACTCCATCAGCTACTGCTTCCATCGCGAGATCTACTATTGGGATGGACAAATTTGTGGCTTTATCAACTACTTGAGCATCGAATGGATGGATATCTGGAACAATATTTCCAAAGGAGTCTCTCTGATATATGAATATCTCCAGCTTGGAAGACACCTGCAAAGTATTGATTCCATGCTTCCAGCTGCATGTGCTTACTGCTATGTTAAGGACACCTGGCATATGTAAAATACATCGACGAATTATTGACATTTCCACAAAAAATGTCAATAAATTTACATATGCTTGCACAATAAATTATGACACTGTTATATGCATTTTTTGTTACGAAAGCATGAATATGCATCTGATGCTACGTAATACAAAATGAGGAGAAGCATTAGACTAGTAAATAGTATCTGATGAAATACATCAAGAACTTTGCTGGGAGAAGACCAAGATTCTAAATGAAACTATCCAGTAGCTGCATCAGCATTCAACATGGACGCATGCACAAAGCCGTTCACAAGTTATTTTGAGTATTCAATCAAGTACAAGTACATATAGGAGTACTTGTCTAACCTGGATTCACTGTGAGCATTAGAGGCGAATCACGTAGCTCCCTATCGTCCCCGTAAACATGCACCAACAAGTCGCCTGCAACATTCGACCTGAACTCGACGCCGATGCGTCCATCCTCCGTCCACCCGTTGTAGTGAAAGTCCCAGAGCTCCACTGCCGACCCGTTGAGGAAGGAGCCCGACACCCTGAAGTAGCCAGGCATGTCGGGCCCGCGCGCGATGCCGTTGCCGAAGGCGTCCCGGGGGGCGATGGACACGAACGCCCTGGACCCGGCGACGACGCGCCGGCCGGGGAACGTCCACGACGCCCGCGACGCCGATGGGTGCACGCCGGCCGCGGCGACCGTGAACGTGAGCGGCCACTCGGCGGCGACGAACCGCTTCTCGCCGACGAGCGCGCCGAAGTTCCCGGCACGCAGGGGCACGAAGGAGACGGTCCAGGCGTTCGGGTCGGCGCCGATGTTGGCGGCCACGTCGGTGACGTACCTGCTGTTGCCTTCCTTGCCGTTCACCGAAAACGTGAAGGACAGCGAGGCGCGGACGGCGGCGGCGGCACGGAGGTCCAGGGACATGACCTGGATGACCGCGGTGTCGCCGGCGGTGTACGCCCACTTGTTGTTGAGCCAGCCGAACATGAAGGACGGGTCGGGGGCTTGCACTGCTGCTTGCTGGGCCTGGGTGGAAGGCGGTTGCTGCACCGTAGAGGAGAGCAGCAGCGACACGCAGAGAAGAAGAGAAAGCGGCGGTGACGACGACGACATGGCTGTGCGCCGGGATGTCGCGGCGGTGTTGGACATGGCTCGGTGGATCGATCGTCTGGTTCCCGGCCCCCCGGGACGTGGTAGTCCTTCGTCGTGTTGCCGGAGACAGCCGAGAAGGGAAGCGATGGATGGGGTGGTTGGTGAGTGGTGACAACTTCCAAATGGCGAGCGGGAGTGCGGGCGGGTAAGGGCAAGCATGGGACGATGGGAAGTGGAATCCCCAAAGTGATAACTGGAGTCTGGGCTTCGAAACTTATGGCAAGCGGCGGGTGCACAAGCGGACTGGGTCGTCTGGCTAGCAGGCCAGAGCCATCACTTAGCCTGGTTAGGCCTTGGCCCTTAGGGTGCAGGGGCACAGGCACACAGACAGAGCGTCAGACCGCATCGCTCCCCACCCACTGAGGCCTCGACGGCGGGCGCCCTAAAAGCAAAGTATAACGACTACCAAGCTGTAAACTGGCTAAATACTAACACGAAAGAGAGAGAAAAAGAGAGAGGAGAAACAGGCTATAAAAGCAACTTTTGTAGGGTCCCTACTTAACCCCCATAGCTAAATATAGATGCCTAAATTAAAAACACAGCTTCAGCAGAGCTCCTGCTAAAGCCCCTAATATGACGTGGGCACCCAAAATCTCTCCTCCAGACTCTATTCCTGTTGGCCCCATACCCCGACCCCCATCCGGCTTCCGTCCGCGCGAGCGCGAGCGCAGCCGCCCACCTCCGCCTCGACCGCGCCCCCTCCCCTCCAGCTTCGGCGAGCGCCAATCCTTCCAACGAGTGCGCCTCTCCTCCCTCTGCTCGGTCCCCTCTCTCCGCTCCAGTGGCTGCTCGGTCCCCTCTCTCCCCTCCGATGGCTGCTCGGCTGGCGGTGCGGTCTCCTCCGGCGGCCCTGCCGCGCACTCCCTCTCTTCTTTGAATCTCCGGCCGCACGAGCGCAACGCAGATCGAGAGCTCCGGTAGCGAGCGCATGCGTGGCTGCCAGCCTCAGCCTCCACCACATGAGCACGTGCTTGGCTACCCGCCTCTGCCTCCACCACGCCACCCTCCCCTCCAGGCTCCGGCGAGCGCGGCGCCGGCCTCCACTGCGCGAGCGTGGCCGTTGGCCTTTGCCTCCACCGCGCAAGCGCAACGCAGATCGAGAGCTCCGGTAGGGAGAAGAAGGAAGAAGACAAAGAGTATGACGAGCGGACCCTGTTTGTCAGTGTCTGCCGGAATGAATTTGGGGACTTAAATTTGGGTGGTGCTGCTGGAGTAAAAGTAAAAAAACAGGGGCCCAAAAGTGGGGGAGCACCCAAATGAAAAGGAGGGGCATTATTTTTGGGGCTACTGATGGAGTTGCTCTAAGCTTACAGCCGGCTTAGGCACAAGAACCAAAAAACTCTGTGAGATAAATAAGTGAGTCATGTATTAATAGTGAAGAGCTAACTACTGTATAAGTAGGCTAAGAGAAGCCTACAAAGAATATTATAGCCAACAGCCGACTGTATTATTTGCCTTGCTCAGCCAGACGGGTGCTCGGCGCTTGGCAGTCATGGGTGGCCGCTCGGCGCAACGGCTCCTCCTCCCAGCTCCATACGCCAGTGGACAGACAGAGGCCTTGGCCGCTGCAAAAGCAGGTCGACAGACCGCAAACGGTAGCAGCTAGCAACCACGGTTGCGCCCGGTGGCCCAGGGCTGTTTGGTCAGAAGCCTGAGTGACGCCTGAGAAAAATGTTGTCTTAGAGTTGTCTAAAAAGATGATAATTTTTGTCTGACCAGATAAGTCTAGAGAACGTCGATTTGGTTGGAGACCTGTGTTCCAAACTAATAATAGGGAATATATATAATACTAATGCGTTTATAATACTTGTATAGGTGTATGATTAACATACGCTTTTATGGTTTGACTCAAATAAATAAATGGTTTAGATTAGTGTTATTTTCCCACATGTGTATTAGAGACTAACAAGTAACAGCGAAAAAGTATTTGAAAAGAATAATTAAGTTTTGTCTCATGATTAATAGATCCATTCATGGACATGAAGCAACTAATCACCATAATAAGAAAAAAATGTTATTTAGTTTTATTTAAGAGAAGTAGGAACCAGACAAAAGAAACAAGAGGAACGGTAGAGGAAAAAAAAAGCTAACACGTGTCACGTTCTTTTCCACCAGTCAATCAATTAATCAGAGCAATTAGCCTAGGCAACACCGCCACTCCAACCAGGCGCACGATTTCAAATTGTCAATCGCCTGGGCACCCACGCATTTGCCTGGTACAGGCGCTACTCAAGACATCAACCAAACCTACCTCGGGCAAGGTGCAGGCAAGTTTCGACCAGGCAAATTTGGGCCTCTTATCTTACAGTTGTAGTATCATGTTTATATATGAACACACGCCCACGCTACTCACACACACTACACACTCACACCACATGTGTACAACTAGATCTACAACTGCACATCAGAAGATCGTGTCCTTCTTAGATCACCGGGACCATCAAGGCACCGTAGGCGACGGGCACGTCACAATTCTTTTATGGCTCCGCACAAGAGAGGCCGCAGACGAAAACAGGGAGAAAATCCCCGAGGTGAGTCTCCAGTTGATTCTGAGAATCGAACCCAGCACCGGTCGTTCCGACCACAGGGAACGAGTCAACCGAGATACGCTCGGTCCTCGACCAGGCAAATTTGTTGCAGGGCTTGAAAGCCGCCCCTCCAGGCTGCAGGTCCTCCTCGACGTAGACGATGAAACCATCTCGAAGACTCATATTTTTACCAAAATGCTAAACTCCGACTCTCCTGAGCGTGATTATTGCCCTGAACACGAACCTGAGAAGCTCATGGAGTTGTACGAGCGGCAAGCCATGTACCACATCAGAGCTTATGAGTTGACAGTGGATGGGAAGTTGGGTGCGCTGGGATGATGTGAATCTGAAACTGCAGTACCCTTCATCCAAACTTTATGATGAGGGTTTTTTGAAGTACTATGAGGAAAGCCTTGAACGGTACCTCGATCCTGAACTCTGCAAGCACGCACATTGATGACTACCAGAGGATAAGGCTCTGTAGTTGTGATAAGGATAACGATACGATAAGGACGTCCGTCTGTTTGGACGCTGTCTTTCTAAATAAAAAAATATCTCTCACTCCGTCTCACGTGTTCCCGTAGGCTCCGCTCCACTTCCTCCGCCCGCGCTCGCTGCAGGCTTCGCTCCGCGCCTCCGCTTCCTCCTCCCAGTCGCCCGCCTCCACGACGCCAGCTTTGCCGCTGGAGTCGTGCCTCCCACCCACCCCGCCCTCATCGCTGTTGCTGGCGCCGGCGTCCTCCTCATCACCTCCTCTTGCGGCTGCAGGCAGCGAGGGCGTCGCGGTCGTGCCTTCGCGCCGGCCTCGAGGCTCCTCGCACCCCGGTAGCAGAAGAAGCTCACGGGAGCCAAGTCCATGGTGCTCTTCGCTCCGTCGCCTCCTAGCACCGATCTGCCCATCGAGGCGGTTATCGAGTTCCTCAGCTCGCCTAACATGGTGGTCGCCGCCCACTAGAGTGTCGCACCTGACATGTTGCAAGCGTATGTTTTAAATGTTTCAGATGTTTTAGAGGTATGTTGCAAAAGTAGATTGAGATGTTGCAAGTGTTTTAGAGGCATGTTGTAAGCGTTTGTTCAAAATATTTCATCTTTTTTCAAACGCATGTTTGCAAGCGTTTTTTATTTGGATGTTGCATATGTTTCACACATGTTGCAAGAGTATGTTCCAATGGTTTCAGCTATTTCATTCTTATGTTGCAGTAAGTGTTTTCATGTTGCAAGTATTTTATCTGGATGTTTTATATGTTTCACACACATGTTTCAAGTGTATGTTGCATGTTTTATCTGCTTGAGACGTATGTTACATTCAAATGTTTAATGTTTCAGAGGTGTGTTCAGAGAGTCATGGGGCACGCGGCGAGCCAGGTGTTGGCGGTTGGGGCGCGTGGTGCGCCTGGGTCCTACGGACGGCGGCGTGCTCGTCCTCATCCTGGCTCCCGGGTCCCGTCCGCGCGGAGAGAGAGGAGGTCGCTGGGAAGGAGCCGTGGACGCTGCAACAGCGGCGGGGAGGGCGTGCAAAGCGGGGCGAGGCGATCAAGGGCGGGCTGCGCGAGCGTCCGGAGGCTCCGGACGTCCGGGCGGTAGCCACATATCTAGATTTACCACTCAACTCTTAATAATACCAACGAAGATCTGGCATATGTCCAGTACTGTGAAGTGTTAGCAAATGAGACTAAGTGGATTGAAGATTATATGGAAGATGGCACATATTGACATATAGGTGGAATAGAATTGGAGATGTGGTTTTATATTCAAGCGCTGGATATTGCAGCAGGCTTCCCCAATGTTTCCCCACTTCTAGTTAGCTATATACGGTTTCAGGGAACATATCCGTAGCATGGAGTTTGATCATTCTCACAAGGGATTTGATGCTCTCTATTTTGAGATTTGGAAGCGAGATGCTAAAGGAAAGATGAGTTTCAGAGAAGCTTTGTTGGAAGTACATAGCAAAGACACGTTTCCCTCGCTCAGTATTCATACAAAACAGGAACTTGAAAACGCTGCATGGTGTCACCAAATGAAAGATTTTTATGATGCCGACGTTGCTGGCATTGACAAAATGGATTCAGACGATAAAGCTCGTGAGTTGATAACAGAGGCTGTTACAGAAATGTTTCCATGACACAGGTACTATTTGGATTACGCCAGGAAAAAGTTAGACATTGCCGAAGATATAAGAGTGGCGTGGCAACTGCTCAGATTTACATGTACGGTGAACAAGAGCGTACAGTACAATTTTTTATCCATAGTTTATTGCGTGTACATACTTATATTTATGTATACGGATACACAGAAAGAGGACATCAGAGTTCAGAGAACTGACAGTGGCAATCACACACTGGTGAGGGCCATCTTTATTTGCCATTTCCAGAACCAGAGCCGTAGCCGTAGCCGTGTCCCTCGCCGTAGCCTGAGCCTGTACCAGCTCCGTATCCACTTCCTGAACCCTCACCGTATCCAGAGCCTTGGCCATGACCGGAGCCCGAGCCAGAGCCGTAACCTTCACCGTAGCCGGATCCTGATCCTTGGCCGGAGCCAGAGCCGGAACCGGAGCCGTAACCTTCGCCATAGCCAGATCCTCGACCGTAGCCACTTCCATGACCATGCCCTTCGCCGTATCCTTCACCGTATCCGGAGCCAGACCCGGAACCCTGGCCCTGGCCCGACCCATGCCCTTCGCCATACCCAGATCCTTGGCCGTGACCTTCACCTGCACCTTGCCCTTGACCATAACCATAACCTGAACCTGAACCCGAACCCGTGCCGGAACCAGCTCCTGACCCCGCACCAGAGCCGGCGCCAGAGCCAGCATACGATCCTGCACCAGAGCCCGCACGGGATCCCGCCGATGAACCGGCACCGGACCCGGAACCTGAGGCCGAGCCAGAGCCTGATCCCGACCCGGACGCTGAGCCAGAGCCAGAGCCACCGGCACCGCCACCACCTATGCCGATGCTAATCCCAGTACCGATCCCAATGCCTGCGCCGCTGCCACCGCCGAGGTCGATGCTCAGGTCCTTTCGAGAAATGCGGCCCTCGGATGTGAGAGCAAGGGCAGCAAGCGCGGTGATGGCGATGCCAAGGAAAATGGTCATGATCGGTTGTCGAGACATCATCCTAAGCCGGAACAATAATGCACCTGCTGTATACATTGTGTTCCTTTCTATGGATTCAGTTTTATGTTCAAAGGAGGATATCAGTATATGCTATGTATCTCCTCCTCTCAACTCCTGGACTCTCCTGCTGCAAAGCAGTGGCATTTATAGGACACAAAAGCAGGGTTTCACAGATAGGAATAGTGCTTGGCTTATTGGTGATTTGGTGGCACGAAAGTTGTGGTGCTGTGGCCATTGGACGCCTGAATTTCCGAGTGGTGTTGTTTGTATCTTGTTAGAGAGTAGTAGTGGAGTAAGGTGGTGCAAAAGGGGATGGGGCCTGACACTATAGGAAGAGCATGGCGAGTGGGGGTGGGGCTTTGCTCTGTGTTGTGATGGAACAAGGCCACTGGAAGAATCTGGAAGCTCTTGCTTTTGATCCTGCTACTTTACTCGATGCATGCATGATTAGCAGTGGAAGCTTACTTGTAAGGCTTATAGACCTAGTGCTAGTCCTGTTCTTCCTACTTCGTGCAGTGTCAGTTTCCAGTTGACCTGCAGAGGGTTATCAATGCCCCCTATTTTTCTTACTGAAAAGGCATTTTGAAACACAAAAAAGCTCCTTCAAGGCCTGAACTCGATCGAATACCAGAAATTATAGTCCTCCAACTTCTACCTATCTTGACCATCTAAAAGCAGCTTCTCATGTAGTTTTACTGATGTGGCAGTGGAGTCCACATGGCAGGTGGTCTTTATTGTTTTCCCCCTCTTTGTCTCTCCTCTCCTCTTATACATATACAAAAATCATAATTTTTTCATATATGAATATGAAGTCATATGTAGATTTTTTTTTTCTTTTACGAATCACTAAAAGACTGATATTGAGTTGCTGTTGCTGTTGGTGAAATTTTTACATTTTTGTCCCTTTTAAAAACATTTTTTACAAATAGCTTCCTGTCGAAACGTTTTTTTGACAATAGACCATTTTCCGGCGTATTAGGACACGACGCCAAGGTATGAGGCTCGGCGCTGTGTCAGACAACGCCGAACTTTTGCCACGTCAGCGCGGACTCCGGTCGCAGTTGCCACAAAGGCGTTGGGCCCTGCGTACCTCGGCGCTGCGTTACTTCACGCCGAGCCGCAGACCTCAGCGTGGCACTGCTCGACGCCGGAGGTCTGGGTATCGTTTTGCGTCCTGCTGGCTGCTGCGAGCGCAGAATCCTCCTTGACTGCCGCGTTGGCATCGATGGATATCCCATATGCATGCATGCGCCATTGCGCCGATCGAATCGGCCCGTACGTGCATGCATGAACCATCGCATCGAATCCATCCATCTCACCTTCTGTACCTGTACCTGTACGTCCGTCCGTCCCGTCGAGTGTGCGTGCGAGCGAGCACCGAGCATGCACGCAGGCCGACCGGCCCCGTGCGTGTTGTCACCTCGTGGCCCCGTGCGTTTATGAACGCGTCCTTTACCACCAGGGCAAAGCGGGCCATGTGCTTGATTATATGTACATGCATCGATCAGCAACATCTATCAAATCTTGCTTGTAGATGCGAATGCATGCGCAGGACTGTGAACGTCGTACTTCAGCTTGACCAGACGCTCAGATATAATTAAGCTATCACAGACTGAGAGATTATTTAATATACAAGCACATCCTACTAGTTAGCGATGCAAATCAGCATGCATCTTAGATATATACCGAATATTATTATGTATGAGTTTGGTAGTGCTAGAATTTCGAGTTGTATTTGATAATATAGGATAGAGTTGGAGTCGGACTCTGTAACCTAGTCTCCTCGTAAATATGATAGGAGGACTGATGTTGTAACCATGATGGCACAACGACATATTCACAAGAGGGCGGTGACATGCTGCCGGGACCTAAAACGAGCGGTTTTGCTGATATTGGCGAGAAGCACCCGTCGTAGTCATGTCCCGGGGATGTCGTAGCTTCGGTTGAATCTCGTTAACAAATATTGTGCCTCTTTGTGTCCTCTGTGCATATTCGTTTTGTTAGATCTAAAATCGATGTTTCCACACGTGGAGATTAACAGACAACTTGTCGTTGTGGGTCTGATTTCTAACGCAGCAGATGTAGTGGTATTAGTAATAGTAAGTCCGTATCAGTTAACTATAGGGTTGTTGTAATTAACGGGTGAACAGGTGTTATGCCGGGGGGCGGGGGCCGCCATGTGCATTGTGCCACTAGTAGAGAACAGGCCTTTGATCCAAGGGCCAAACCAGGCTCTAGTCCCGGAAAATATTACGCCCGGGATTAGAGAGACCTTTAGTCCCGGTTGGAGGCTCCAACCGGGACTAAAGGTCCCTGCCCAACGGCTCCTGCACCAGGCCGTTGTGGCAGAGGACATTTAGTCCCGGTTGGAGCCACCAACCGGGACTAAAGGTCGACCTTTACTCCCGGTTGGTGGCTCCAACCGGGAGTAAAGCTCTTTGTCCCGGCTAGTGGAGTGGCCCGGGACTGGAAAGTGACCTTTAGTCCCGGTTGGTGCCGGGACTGAAAAGTGACCTTTAGTCCCGGTTGGATCCACCAACCGGGACTAAAGGTTCCCCCTATAAATCCTGCTGGCCGTCTTCTTCCTCCCCGAGCCCGCGTGCTTCAATGAAATCGGCGTTGTACGAAGTCGGGTTTCATTCACACTTGTTCAAGTCGGGTTTCATGCCAAACTATATTTGTTGGACGAAGCACGGAGAAACCGGCGTTGTAATGGAAGAAGGTGAAGAAGAACAATGGGACGACAATGATATTATTCCCGATGGTGCGTGCTTCAATGATACTGCAATGGGAGAAGCTGAAGAAGAGATAGCCGCAGAAGATGAGCCTGCTGATGATCTTTGTCAGGTCATTCGTGACGCACAAAGAGAATGTGAAAGTGAAAAGGAGAAGATCAAGTTCGAGCGGATGCTAGAAGATCACAAGAAATTGCTATACCCAACTTGCTAGAAGATCACCTGAGACCACTTATTGTCGAACTTCTCATTTTATGGAATAAAGAAGGTGTACGTGTGTGGGATGAGTACAAATAGGAACACTTTGATCTGCGAGCATTGTTGTTCGTAACAATCAATGATTGGCCTGCTCTAAGTAATCTTTCAGGACAGTCAAACAAGGGATATAATGCATACACACACTGCTTCGGTGATATTAGAGGTGTATTCTTGAAAAAATGTTGAAAGGTCGTGTACCTTGGCCATCGTCGATTTCTTCCTGCAAATCACCCCGTAAGAAAGAAAGGCAAGCATTTTAAAGGGAAGGCAGACCACCTGACCAAGCCTCGCAACCGAACCGGTGAGGATGTACTCGATATGGTCAATGATGTGAAAGTCGTCTTTGGAAAAGGACATGGCAGCCAACCTGTTCCGAACGACGCTAACGGTCACGCACCCATGTGGAAGAAGAAGTCTCCTAAATCGCATCATCTTTATTAATTAAACATATAGCTTTCACCGGATCACCAGATTGGATGACAATTCTTTTTCTCGTAAAGTGGTGTCTGAGGCAGGAATAGGGGAACAACTACTGTTGTTACTATGTTTGCACGTTTATCAAGGAGGTCTCCCAAAGAACTCCTACAGAGAGACTCAAAGTACGTTAAAAATACACTATATATTCATTTAATTATTATTATTGATTGTGTTACTATGTCTTTATATATATATATGTATGTACATTTATTAATTTATTTTCCTTTAATTCAAACATGTAGGCTCGATGGTTGGAGGAAAAGGTCATACGACAAGACCAAATCAAAGCAATTCAAGAGTCTATAGCCGGATTTTTTAATGACCAGGTCATCGATTCCAAGGGCGAGTTCTACTTCGACCCAACACTGCCATGGAAGCCAAGCTAGAGGATGAGAGGAAACTTGTTATATCACAACAACTGTAATGCAATCTTTTGTAATATATGGATATGAAATAATATAATGTAAAATACACATATGCATGCATGCATGTAAATATATATATGATGCATGCATGCATATATATATATAGTTCTATGCTTGAATTGTGTCATTTAATACGTTCATTGTGCTTGAACCGAAACATACTATACGTGCGTATAAATGTATTATTAGCGGCGTACAATACGACTTCGAAAACCTATTTTGAAAAGAAAACAAAAAAATGAAAAGAAAAGAAAAAAAAATAACATTTAGTCCCGGTTCGTATTACCAACCGGGACTAAAGGGTGCCGGCCTCGTGGCATGTCAGGAGGCACCTTTAGTCCCGGTTGGTGTTACCCACTGGGACTAAAGGTCCCCCTTTAGTCCCGGTTCCTGACCCGGCACTAAAGGACCCCCTTTAGTCCCGGATGCTTGCTTCTGAGTGGGGAACCGGGACTAGAGGGGGTTCCCTACCGAGAGTAAAGACCGTCTCTGTACTAGTGTGCATTCCACTTCCACCCAGATATATCGAAGTATAATGCATGATGTGAGAGCTCGACGCAGAGAGACAGACCATGTTGCCGTGCTCCTTTAGATCGTCCTACGCATGCATGCATGCAGCTACGAGTACGTGCGGGAAAAAATCAGTACGGACCATCTCTACGGAAATACAGTGAGGATGTGTGGCTGACGTGTGGCCATAAGTATCTGCTTTACTATCCGTATGCTTAAAATAGTACAGTAGTCCACCAACTAGCTGCACAGTCCGCACCACCGATGGTTCCCACCCAGTTTTTTTCGGTACGTGCAGTGTGCTATTGGCTCTGCTCAGTCTCACGAGGTGACAACACGCACGGGGCCGGTCGGCCTGCGTGCATGCTCGGTGCTCGCTCGCACGCACACTCGACGGGACGGACGGACGTACAGGTACAGGTACAGAAGGTGAGATGGATGGAGTCGATGCGATGATTCATGCATGCACGTACGGGCCGATTCGATCGGCGCAATGGTGCATGCATGCATATGGGATATCCATCGATGCCAACGCGGCAGCCAAGGAGGATTCTGCGCTCGCAGCAGCCAGCAGGACGCAAAACGATACCCAGACCTTCGGCGTCGAGCAGTGCCACGCTAAGGTCTGCGGCTCGGCCGCTAAGGTCTGCGGCTCGGCGTGAAGTAACGCAGCGCCGAGTTACACGGGGCCCAACGCCTTCGTGGCAACTGCGATCGGAGTCCGCGCTGACGTGGCAAAAGTTTGGCGTTGTCTGACACAGCGCCGAGCCTCATACCTTGGCGTCGTGTCCTAATACGCCGAAAAATGGTTTATTGTCATAAAACGTTTCGACAGGAAGCTATTTGTAAAAAATGTTTTTAAAAGGAACCAAAATGAAAAAATTTCACTTGCTGTTGATGGGCACGTTACCTACCACCGAAGGAACAACACCGTGGTTTCACTATAAGAACAACCAAAGCTCAATTCATAGAAGAAGATAAATTTTATATCAAAATTGTTGAAATCAGCGTGATCTATAGCTTCATAGCTGATAACATGGTACACTAATAGCTAACTGATGTAACTCAGGTTTCATACAGCATCCCTTCGTCTAAACGTACATATGAAACGTCCACACAGCCAACATTTAAATATGTCAACGGATCAGTACAATACATGTAGCCTAACTGTAATTGTTGTTTATATCTTCCTATAAGCTAATCCAGAGATGATAATGATTATTAGAGAAACAGGTCTTCAAGGTAACGCACACATGCATATCAATGGTGATCTTACCCATTTCGAGATCCAGCGCTAGACCCTACGCTTGATCTTGCACTAGACCCGGCACTTGATCCTGCACTGGACGCAGCGTGTGAACTGCCATCGGAGCCTGAAACAGAACCTGCGGATGATGAAGCACTTGATCCGGCACTTGAACTACTTCTAGAGGACCTTGACGCTGATCCAGAACCAGCACTACCTCCTAATCCAATACTAACTCCAGCACCTGAGTCCAAGCCCAAGCCCCCCTCCTGAGCCTGAGCCTGATCCTGATCCTGAACCAGAAGCTGATGCTGATCCAGAACCAGCTGCAGAGCCCGAACCGGACGTGGATGATGAGCCTGATCCAGAGCCTGAACCAGAGCCACCGCCAACTAGACCTATACCAACTCCAACACCAAGCCCAAGACCCAGACCTCCTGATCCTGATCCTGATCCTGATCCAGAGCCCGAGCCAGACCCTGACCCTGACCCTGACCCTGAATTAGAGCTAGATGCTGATGCTGAACCAGATGCAGAGCCAGAGCCAGAACCCCCGGCACCAACGCCTGCACCTAGACCGATCCCGACTCCGATTCCAAGACCATTCCCAAGGTTGATGCCAAGATCCTTCCGAGCAGCACGGCTCTCCCCGACTGGCGCAAGCAACACGCCAACCACAAGTACAATTCCTAGTGGAAGAATGACCTTCATGTCTTGTTGATCTGTATTAATGCCTACGAACAGTTGCTATATGTAATGTCCAATGCAAGCTTTTGCAAACCCCACGGGAATTTATATATAGTTCGATCATATCATCAGGAGCTCGATCAGGACGTACTCCATGCTTGTTAGTGACAAGGACTATTCGGAGTGGTGTGGTTGAATCGCGCGCGTGTTCGCTTTGGAGCCTCCGTGCGTCGCGCCGTCGTACAAGTGGCTGCGAGCTGTACCTTGACTTTGCCGATCGAGCAAAGTGAGGGTTTTAGCTAGCACAGTGGCGGCCGCCGTGCGTGCTCACGGCCATGCATGGTGTGTAGTGGGCGGCTGGTTTAGTCGCTGCCGGCGAGCTATTCCCTAGCGCTGTTCGACACGTTTGGGCGGCGGCCCTTGTGGGATGTAAAGTTGTTAGTGGTGAGAGGAAATAAAGTTGTGATTGGGAGAGAATGGCAATGGCTTACCTGCCGCAAGCAAGTAGATGACTACTGGTGCAGGTGGGACGACTAGTTCATGCTGTGTGCAAAGCTGATGTATGTACCTACCTACCGACGTAAACAGATAGATACCCACGCATGTGCCTTTTTCTTCTTCATTTGGGTCATAGTTCATACACGGTAGGACTTTGTCGATTCAGCGGTGCCTGCCACTTTTTTTAGTCAGCACTGCTGCTGGTCAAGTCTACAGTTATTTGCCTCACAAGTCATAATCCTCACTGCCCATGCATACTCCCTGCTCATTTTAAATTACTACATCTGTCCAAAAAAAAATACAATTTTCTATTTCGAGAAGTCAAACGGTTTAAATTTTGACTAAAATTATATAAAAATATACTAATCCTCACGAAACAAAATAAGTATCATTAGATTAGTTATAGAATATATTTTCATAATAAATTTAATTGGAGACATAAATGCTAATACTATTTACTATAAACCTGGTCAAAGTTCAACTTGTTTGACCGGCACGTTTTCCATAATTGCATTCTTTTGGGGACAGAGAGAGTAGTATATACAGTGAGCGTTTGCTTTTGAATAATGACTGTGAAATGAAGATTTTCTTTTGAGAGATTAGACAGATGCACTCAACAGTATTGCAAATGAAAGCCTCATCAGTCATCAGTACGTAAGACGGTTACATACTTCCTCACTATGCTTGTGTATTACTAAAGATTAGTGAACACTAGAGCCAAGTCTAAAGGCCTCTCTGTAATTAATGTAGAATCCTGAAAACCTGGAAATGGAAAAAAATGTAGGAATAGAATGCCTTAATATCTTGGATCCTATGGTTAAAAAACATAGAAAATTACAAGATCAAATTTTTGGAAGGACTCCACAAACAAATACAGAAATTCGATGAGAAAGAGTGACATAATGGAAACATTATATGAGATTCAACCTCCCAGTAAAATTCCTCCAAAATTCCTAAGAAACTAGCCATTTCACAAGAATTTCACAGGAACTCAATTCATTGTTCCAAGGTTTTCCTAAGAAATTTTCGCATAGAATTCCAATTCTCTAGAGTTTCTCCATTTTTTCCCTTTTCCTCTAATAAAGGGGCTTAAGCCTAGACCCTAGTGGGCTTGCTGGATACCCACAATTGAATTGAGTTACGCTTAGTTGATCAAGGTCATTTATGGTGGAACCTATCTACTGGGGTCCAACCCTTCAACTTTGTACCGGTGCTGGTATTTCCTAAGTTTATAACATGATTTAATGACACTATTTTTCAGTGGTAGATGATACGCTCGTCGATAGTGACATGTATGTAGTGATTTCGTCAATCTTGAAATCTACCGATTCAACCTTTGAGAGGTGTTTACAGAGGTAGAGTTTACATGCACATGGCATATCTGGTCACACGCTAGCTTATGTAGTGTTGGGACATGCCATTTTCATATAGGCCAAGTCCCCTAGAAGAGGTCCAACTAGTACCATTGGAGTGGCATGTAAAATCCACCCCCATCGAGGGGTCGCTTGTAAATTTCTGCTTGCCTATATAATGCGAAGAACATGAGGGCAAGGGGGGGCTCTCTCCTCTCCCACTATTTTTTCGCAAACCCTAGCCGCCGCCTCACTCTCCCCCCTCACGTATTGGAGCCTTCGTCGGCGGACCTTCTCCGTGGAACCTCTGCAGTAGACCATCGTTGTAGAGCCTTCTCCGCGGAGCCTCTGTCATGGAGCCTTCTCTGCTGAGCCCTTATACAAAACAATCATCAGGCCTTCGTTCAAGACCCTCACTCCGGGCCCTTCGCCCCGGACCTCCTCCGGGAGCCTTCTCCCGCCGGCCTCCTCCGGGAGCCTTCTCCTGCCAGCCTTCGCCGGGAGCCTTCGCTCCGAACCTCCGCCGGGAGCCTTCTCCCTCCTGCCTCCTCCGGGAGCCTTCTCCCGTCGGGCTCCTCTGGGAGCCTTCGCCGGACCTCCATGGGAGTTTCTCCCGCCGACCTCCGACGGGAACCTTCTCCTGTCGGCCTTCACCGAGGGACCTTCTCTAGCCAGCATTCTCTGAGGAGCCTTCTACTCTCAACCATGTTCGGGACGCTTGTCCCAACATGTAAAAAGAAGACTTTACCGGTAAGAGATAAGACATGAAAACAAGCGAAGAGAAAAAAAAGCAAACATGCAATGCAATCATCAATAATAGCGTAATCTGCGGAGATTGACGACGTTAATGAATATTGACCGTGCACATCTGGCTCTGAGGGGGCATAACCCAAATCCAAGGACATGGGCATCATAATTCATAGCGATTTTTTTTATTTTTAACACTTTTTGTAAACTAATTTTAAATCTAACACCGTTTTTTTTTCAAAACTAACACTTTTGGCCGCGCCTATTGCCATGGCGTGGCGAAATGCTTGTGCCGCGCCATGCATGGTGGCGCGGCAGGAGGCTGATGTGGCGAAGACCGGTGACGTGGCAGGGTCTACCGCGCCACCAATCTTGGCGCGACAGTGACGCACCACGGCGCATGGCGCGGCAGTACCTGGACGGTTTAGTCAGAACTTTCCGCGTCGATGGTGGGAGTTACTCTACGTATTGCTTCATGTAAAACCAATAGTGGATTTGTTTCTGTCTTTTGTTGAATCTTTTTCAATAGAGAATTTGATAAGTCAATTATTTTTTCCGTCTTTCATAATACGGTTAACCACCATGTTAACTAATCGATTACGAAGAATTGGATCGGATTTTGCGGTTCTTTTTCTACAGTACCTCGACGTGACATGAGCGTGAAAGAGGTTCAAGAATCCGTTTTCTTTTTATAAGGGCTAAAAATGAATCACTTATTTTTTTTTGTCTTTTTGGCCCCATCGGCAACGACGCGACCATGGACCCTGGCTTCCTCGACCCCTCGCGCAAGATGCCGGTCACCGGCATCGAGATACGCCGGGACTGCCGGTTCCCAAACTAGTTGCTACTTAATCTCGCCGGCAGTGCTGCCGCGACGTATTGAAACGAATATGAAGCAAATAAATGCAGTCCGTGCGCAAGTTGACAAGCTGCCACATAAAATTTTCATTGGTTTGACATAAGTTCGACATAACATAACCAACTAAGCCTGCAAGTTTCGGACGCCAATATTCGTTCGACCTAACAAAGTAAGACCCAGGAGTGTAATGATCCCTCGGACACCTCTGTCTCTTCAGATTTGTTGTCAACACATTGGGAGTGTAGCCAACGTCGGTGTGGTCACGTCGCCGGTGCGTACGGCTCGTACCCTGCAAGTATATATGCACAATTACTTATAATCTTTATGATCGTTAGTTTATGAAGCCTACGTATTTAAAGAAACTACCTTTGTTAGTACATGTGAGGCTCCTTGGGTACGAAGCGGGGCACCACCTAGCTGAGACATGCCGATCTCGTCCTACGGCCAATCGTCCCACTGGCCGTGCTGTCTGCGGAAGCCCGGGGGGTCATCGTCCTCAGTTGTAGGGTCCTTCCCAGCGCTATGATGTGGTGGTGTACGCACTGCGGAAGTGGCACCTGTCACCGGCTGAGAAGAGCCGGCTGGTGTCCTCAAAGAGGCTGAAGACGTGCCACCCGACCGCGCCGGAAGTGGCGGTTCCATATAAGGAGTGTCCATGCATCTCAGTTTTTGAGCTAGCTTCCTGCAGCTCTTCTTCACCTTCTGCATAAATAGACGTTAAAGTTAGTGTATTTTCCAAACGCATATACACTAAAGAAACATTTTCGGAATGGACAAGTTTATGTTTACCTCCACAAAAGCCTCGAGAACGCTTGGCCCCCGCCCTCTAGACTCGTGAAGCCGGAACGCTGCTTCGTTGGACATCCTTGACAATTGTGTCGCCTGGGTACAGAAACGCGGTTGGACAGTTTTAGTACACATACTTAATACCAAAAGGATAACAAATTGTACCATTCAAGTATCTTACCATGTATTTTTGAAGCGGGGCTCTCTGTAGCTGTGTGTCCTCCCTAGTGGCAACGTCGTACACATCTTCGATCACATCTTCCTCCGAGTCCTCGTCAATCGCCTCCTCAGTGTATGGGGGCTTGATATGTGTCCTCGTAGACCTGTGAAGCCACCGTAGGTACTTGTCGAAGATGTGCTGGTCATGTGGAGGACCCGTATGGACCGGCTACCGTTCCCTGGTCTCCCACAAGTGGATGTGCGCGTTGTGTGTCACGCGCCAATCCTTGGTCTTGTACCTATTCCTGCGGTCATACCTGCAACAAAACGATGTTAGTTGTATCACACACACCTCTGAATTGTAGCTTTGTTATTAATCGATAACGCACCCGTGCAATCCTTGGTTGGTGGAGTAAAGCGGTGGTGGACAGCCTGTCATTCTTCCAAACTGTCTGCAGACCCTGATGGGCAAGTGAATCTCGACCACGTGGAAGAAAATAAGAGGGACGTTGCAGCGATACTCGTCTGACTCGTCCCTAGTGATAGGACTGAGATAGTACTGGAGCTCCGGAGCATCCCAAGGACACCAAAGCACCTGAACATTTTTTAATCGAGTTAGGTTGTGATATAGTGTACATCGAACAAGACACATGTATGATAGTAAAGAGAGCATAACCTGGTGCTGTGTCAGGAAGTCGAGACCGTCCGTGTACTCCCTGTACTTGCGCCTCGCATTCCCTCTAACTAACTCTGCTTCCGTCCAGATATACAGAGCTGTAGGGAGTGTATCATGCCTGTTCCATTGCTGCATTGAACACGATAATGAATTAGCCATTAATAATCTCATCATATGTAACTGCCTCGAAGAATATAATAAACCAAAGTACTTACCGGTAAATTAGTATTAAGTGGCCTCTCAACGGGCCATCGTTCCCAACACCAAACCTGGAGTAGGTAGGAGCACCCCCAAGGTTCGCATACCCTGAGGTGCGACGGCAGGGAACGCATAGCTGTCGATATGTCTATGCCAGGACAGCGCTGCCTCAGCTATACGCCGCTATGTTCTCCCACGGCTGGCGTAGTATGTCAAGGAAGATCCAGCTGATGGTGTTACCGGAGGCGTCTAGAAAGAGGAAAGCACTAAGGAAGTGCCAGAGGCACACTCTAGCGAACCTGTAGATCTGAGCCTCCTCAGCTTGTGGGTCCAAGTAATCAAAGCGCTCTGTGATCCAGGACGACGAAACTCCAGAACTTTTCCTAAAATTCGCCAAAGAAAATGAGACCCGATGGCTGCAGGAAAGTAATGCAAGTATTAAATAGGCTTGAATTGCTCACTTATTTTTCTTTAAAACCTCGTCGTCCGGTGGAAGAAAGCCAGTGAACTGAGCCACCAGCTCCCTCTAGTGATCGTTGTCAACTATACCCGTCACTAGAAGTCCTCCCAACCGAAGGCCAAAGATAGCCGTCACGTCCTGCATGGTCAAGATCATATCGCCGTAAGGTAGGTGGAACGTGTGGATCTCAGGCCTCCACCTATTATAAGAATAGAACGACTGTTAGTTGACTAAAATTTGTTATAAGAATATTTACGTACAAAGAAGGCACTCGCACCTGTCTACAGCTGCAATAAGTAGTGCTGGGTCAAGAGGCGGAAGACCGTAATTGACAACACGGACAAGCTCAAGGAAGCCAGCACGCCGTATATACGGTGCGTAACGCTCGTCCCACTGGTGCGCCCTGGTGTGTGTGTGGGGCCTCAAAGTAGGCAAGACCACCTGTGCGTCGGTGTCACTCAAGATGTGTACTCGGTGCTGGTCGTCGTACTCCACCTCAAGAATAGGGTACAACGGGTGCTGCGTGGGAGGGGCCATCCTGTTACAAATTAATAAACAAAGTGTTAGAGTATTCAAATTAACATTATATATCATTGCAAAATTTGAAATACTTGTTATGCAATACGAATACAATATGAAAGCACATGTATATATTCAAAGTAACATTAACATACATATTAAATAACTTCACTATAAAAATAAGCATTTGACGAAACTTCATCAAGTCATCCAAATCGCCGTATCACGCACTACTAAGTACCGACAATCAATCCCTAAATCCAAAATCCTAACTAACAATAACCTAAACCCTAACTACCTAACCAAAACTACCTAACCTAGACCCAAAATCAATCCCTAAACCCAAAATCTTAACTAACAGTAACCTAAACCCTAACTACCTAACCAAACCTTAACTATCCTAAATCACTGACAAATTCTAAATCACCATCCTAACAAATTCTAAATCACTATCCTAAATCACTAACAAATCCTAACAAATTCACTAACCTAACTATCCTAAATCACTAACCCTAACTAAAATAACAATCATAATAACATAAAATCGAGAAAGCCTACCTTGATATGATGGGCGCCAGTGGCGGCGTGCCGTGACGCCGACGTTACGTGGTATGGCCGAGTGGGTAGGGCGGGCAAGCAGCGTGTAGGCGTGCGGCTCTCTGTGGCGTCTTGGGGGTGAGCGGGCATGATGTGGTGGTCATCAGATTGAGCATGCGGCGTGGCAGTGCGCTGGTATGACGGCAGCGACGGCAACGGCGCAGGCGGCGGGCAGGAGGCGAGGCGGGGCGGCTCGGGGGTAGGGGCGGCTCGCGGACGATATTTATCTGATTCTGCCGCGCCATGAGCCGTGGCGCGTCACTGCCGCGCCAAGATCGGTGGCGCGGCCGAACCTGCCACGTCACTGGTCAGCGGCCCCGGTCTTTGCCACGTCAGCCTTCCACCGCGCCACCATGTATGACGCGGCACAAGCATTTCGCCGCGTCATGACAATAGGCGCGGCCAAAAGTGTTTATTTTGAAAAAAAACAGTGTTAGATTTAAAATTAGTTTAAAAAGTGTTAAAATAAAAAAAATTCTTCATAGCAGTGCGCTAACTGGGAGCAAATTACGGGGGAAATTTTGCCTAGGACAATCAGCTGCTTGCATGCGCCTCCAGCTTTGTCCGCCTGCCGCGCTCGCTGAATCCAAGTGAAGCCCACCGACTTCGAGATAGGCCTCTATGGTCTATGGCACTACTACTATAGCTTTCATATATATCCTGACGAGTGACGACATTGCCAGTGACTGCTCACTGAAACCAACTTGCCTAACTTCAAGACTCGATCAGGATCAGGACCGGTGCATCACATCATGCAGCACACCGTCCGGTTAATACCGGATGCGTCTACTAAGTACGTACACTACAACTTGCATTGATCCGCCTAACTTTGCCTAACGCGAAATGAAGCCATGGACGAAGCAGCCAGGCCTGTATATATCTCGAACTTCCTACATGGCCAGATGAGCCAGCCAGCCAAAGCACCCCTTCACCTCTGTGCGCGCACGGTGACGAGACACCGGACCGACGGACGCGACAGGGGAGCTGGGAACAGCTGATCACACCGCGCGCCATCCCCGGCACGCCGGCCGGCCACAGTTCATATCGATCTCTTCCGGCAGGCGTGCAGCTTCAGCGCACACCACCGTCATCACAACCACTCCTCGCACTAACCCAACCAGCAAAGGTCGTCGCCGCCTTTTTGGCACAGTACCACGCACCACCGCTCCATGATCGCTGCTCCCCAACCACGCTCGCCCACACCCACATGATCGCGCGCGCTTTGCGGTACGTCTCGCGGCCAAAGCTGTCGTCCCCGTCGCGTCCCGTTCCTCTTGGCGCCGCATGCGCGCCGGCTCCTATATAAAGCGAGCTAGCTAGCCGGAGTGTCCGAGTGCGTGTGGTGGTCAGCGGATCGAGCAGGATGGCAGTCGGCGGCAAGGGCGCAAGCGCTCTAGTGCTGGTGGCTTTGGTGTGCTCGCTGTCCTGCGGCCTTGCTGCTGCGCACGGCCGCGTGGCGAGGAAGAACCTGGGCATCGGCCTGGGCGGCGGCGGCGGCGGCGACGGGCAGGGGCTAGGCCTCGGGCTCGGCCTGGGGCTCGGCGTCGGGGCAGGCACCGGAGGAGTGTCCGTGTCCGGGTCTGGCTCTGGGTCCGCATCGGCGCCCGGGGTGGGGTCCACGTCCGGGTCCAGGTCCGGGTCCATATCCGTTGGAGGGGCCAGTTCGTCCGCCGGATCGAGCGCTGGATCGTCCGCGGGGTCGACTGGGTCCGGGGCCGGCTCCTCGGCGGGCTCTGGCGGTGGGCAAGGGTACGGGCAGGGTGGTGGGAGCGGGTCAGGGTCTGGGTATGGCGAGGGCAGTGGGTCTGGGAGTGGGTCGGGCGATGGGGTGGTGGGTATAGGGAATGGCCAGGGGTATGGTCATGGTTCTAGCTACGGTGGAAACCCTTGAAGTCACAAATGTTCTGGTTGTATCCGGCGGCCTGCAGTCTATTTTGTTCCATGATAGTAGAACATATCATGTTTCCTTTTCTGTGTGTCTTTTGTACTATGAACGGTGTGCGTAATAATTGAAATAGTTTGTGTTTGGCATTTCAAGTTTTTATTAGGTAGCTCACTGTCTTGTCTCAAAAAAAATTTTTGTGACTAGGAGATACTCCATCCGTCCAAAAAAAAAGTGATGTTCTAGGATTTTTCAGACAAATTAATGGAGACGAGAAATATTCCTAATACCCTTATAATATCACACACGATTCTCTTAAAAGAAGGGATGTCGCGTGGTGTACTATCTAATTAAGACGCGCTGAATGCAAACATGCAAAGATCCGAGGCAGGTAACAAACGATAGCGCGTCTCAATTGGTAATTTGGTGCTGAATTTGTGGGCCAATAGCGTGTCTAAAACTCATAACATCAATTTTTTTTGGGACAAATTTTAAATCACAGAAGATCACTTTTTTCTGGGATGGGGGAGTACATGTTTCCAGTTAAAGCATTTCTGGTTGTTTCATTTCTATATTGGGACGACTCAACGTACTACCTATCCGACTACATTCAGAACATAGGAATAGGGGACAAATATACTTCACCATTTATCTGGTGTAATTTGGACATGCGGTAGTCCCATGTGGTTTTGTTAACCGGTTAAATCCTCACACATTGGGTGGAATGGATGTGGGTACGATGTTCTTTTACACATGGCAACCATTATTTAGCCACGTTTCAGGCGACGGCTCGTCCGTCTGATCTTGTGCCGTAGACCCGTAGCTTGTGCTGGTGATGGTGCATTCTTTGTATTGGCCCGCTTTGCCTATCAGATCTTTATCCAAACACGCTATAGCTGTAGCAGGACACGGGATTCATCAGCTCCCTCGTTTTCGCCCTCGTCTAATTTTTTCAATCATCTTGTAATTTGTCCTCTTGTGATTTGTCAATTGTTTTTGTGTTACAACATATTATTTTTTTGTCCTTGTCTAACTATAGAAAAAAATTATTAATTGTTAATTGTTTTTATGTCAATATATATTAGATTTGTCACGTTTGTGATTTTGTCTATTGAGTTTTTTATTCTCGGATCCAAAAATTGCAGATTATGCCAACAAAAATTGCAACAAGCTAAAGCTACAATTTTAGCATAAAATATGTGTAATATCCGTCGCCTGAAAGAAACCTAAATTTCAGACACCTGAATTTTAGCAACTCCCTTATTTAGCCTATGAATGATGACGGCTAGCAAGATTTCCAAAATTTTGAATTATCCAAGGCTAACAAGTGTAACACTAGATTTCTAGTGGGCATTTCTTTTTTACCATCTCAATTGGGCGCCTTAGTAGTTGGATGAAAAATGTCATGCATACAAATACCATCTGCTGTTATGATCTTCTAGTTGTGGCTGCTCTTTTTATGTGCTGCATGTAGCATGTTATTGTGGCTACTTAGGGGCTGTTTGGTATGGCTCACAGTGCATCTCGTGGAGCTGTTTTGTTGCTCCCCAAACCAAACAGGTAAAAAGGCAACAGCTTCGACGAAAGATCCCCTTGTTTTGCGCGCTCACATGCCAATGCCGTGGGTTGGAGCCAGAAAATCGAGCTCCCACCGGCTCCCTATGACAACGCACGGGCCCGAACTCTTTTGCCCTGGCATGGGTGGGCAAGGCTATGCGGACGCGACGGCGAGATGAAGCGCGGACACGACGGCGAGGTGGAGGTGGAGGTGGAGCGCGAGCGTGACGGCGAGGTGGATGTGAAGCGTGAGCACGACGGGCGAGGCGGAGTGCCTGTGCACCGGCGTGGCTGTGCGTGTGCGCACCGGCGAGTAGCGCGGACCGCAGGAGCGTTCGGCACCGCTAGAGGTTGCAGCGGGAGGAGGAGAGAGAAATGGGCGAAGCGTTCGACGGCCGCGTTTGTGGTTACGATACGTTTGTTTGATTCTTAGGAGGAGAGAGAAACGGGAGGAGAAAATAAAAGAAGTAAGAGCATCTCCAGCGGTCCCCTTTCCTACTTCCAATGAGAAAAAACTATTATTTTAGAGATCTCGTAGCTCCAGCAATTCCTCAAATCCAACCCCAATGAGAAAAAAAATTCTTAGTCCCTCAAATCATAGTCTCCCACCCCTCAAATAAAGGGGAGATCTCTCCTCCCCCAATCTACTATTTTTCTTATTGGGGATTGGATTTTATCGTTATGCTAGAGAGAATACCTTCAAAATCTCAAAACACGTTTTGTATCTCCCCCAATGACTAGTTTTTGGGTTGGAGTTTTCTCCTACTGCTGGAGATGCTCTAAGAAAAGAGATAGGAAATAAAATAAAGAAAAAGAGAAAAAGGAAAAAAGGCATTATGGAGATTTTACCCTTTCTAACTACCAGGGTCAAACGGTCCAGAAAACAGATTAAGCTCCCCAAGTGAATCTGCTCCATCGATGAAGCCACAACTAAAACTATTTTGACCGGAGCCGGAGCTCTACCAAACAGACCTTAGCTTCGGTGCCACTCTATGAGGAGAGAAGGAATGAACCAGGTCTCACGGGGCATGATCTACCGCCACCTTGGCTCATAGGTCATAATTGCTTCCCTTCTCCGTGGTAGAGAAACTTGGCTAGACATTCATCATTGGGTACAAGTCATTCACGAAGTGCCCAATACACATACAAATGCAAATACATGATTTTTCTTACAGTGTGTAGATTAGATATTTTAGCGCTAATTTTTAGGAGTTACTAACAACCGGTTGTTTTTCTTAGTTGTATTTAATCACTTTCTATAACTTATAAAAAGCTAATTAGCTCACCCTCTCTAACAATTATAGCTTATATAAAAGAACTTTACTAGAGCCTGCGCGTGCAGGAAATCAAATTTCTAGATGCACACTCCATTTTATAAAATAAATTATTTTAGTTGTCAAAAAAAGAAAAAAAATGAACTCACCCCCGCCACCGGCCACCACACCGCCGCGGGCACTATGGTTCGCTGGAGCTCCGACAAACCCTAGCGCTCGCGGCGGCCGCCCTCTTCCTCTCTCCCTCCCACCGCCGCCATCTTCTCCAGCTCTGGCGAGCTCACCCGCCACCATCTTCTCTAGCTCTGGTGAGCCTCCCCCGCCATGACCTGGCCAGATCACCCCTACCGCCGCCAGATCCTCTAAGCTGTCCATCCACCACTCCCACCGCCTGGCCTTCCTACCTCCCCCCGGCCAGCCATTCTATACCCCGTCGGAGTTGGAGAAGATAATAAAGGGGAGCTCGCTGGAACCCTAGGTCAGAGATCAAGGAGGAGGAGGGAGAGAGGAGAGAGGAGAGAGGAGAAGGAGGCATACCTAGCACCGTCGCCGCCGAATCCGACGGATCCGATGGATCCACTGCCATGGGATCCACCGGATCCGCCATGGCTGGCATGGGCGCGAGGAGGATGCCGCCAGGAGGAGCTCGCCGATCGTTGTCGCCGGTGAGAGAGAGAGAGTGCGTGGGCACAGACAGCGAGTGGGCTTTGAGTGCGGGCGCTGAGTGTGGGAGGAAGGTGTGCGGGCACAGACATTGTGTGTGCGCAGGCATAATTAAGCATTTCCGTATATAAAAAGCTTGTGAAAGAGCTAGTGATCCTACAGCTTTTGATAGGGGGTGGCGGTTAGGATAGAAGAGAGCGAGGCGACGACATGGGCGCCTCTCTGGTGACCCGCGCTAGTGTCCTAGCCTTGTGAGCCACCTCCGTCGGCTCTGACCGTGGATGTGGAGGAGCTTATCGCCCGGCGGGACGTTTGGCGGGCGGCGAATATCTCATTAATTTCTATCTCTGCTTCGTCTTCATCTCCGAGTCGGTCATCCCATGTGGCGGCGACATTTGGGCCAATGTCTTAGAAGAAGGATGCACACCTTGGGGATCCTCCTCAGCGAGGATGTCTTCTAGGAAGATCCAGCACCGTTCCTCCTTACCTTCACGGTTTCGGAAGCAGGATTTCCCAAGCTTGGCGGATGCTGCCATGGTACCTTTGAAGAAGAAATATGTCCCTCCATTTGATAAGGATGGTCGAGGATTCAAGCTGGCAGCCAAGGAGAAGGATTTCCCCTTTGACAAGGTAGAGGATGACTCCCTTGCTCTAAAATTTGCTCCGATCAAATTCTACTGGTCGATGAAATGCAACAGGAGCTTGAATAGTTTGGACAGAGTTCAGAGCGCAAGGAATTCAGGAGTAGGGGGAGAAGGGCATTTCTAGAAGGAGAGGTGGTTTCGCTTACCTCCTAAGGTAAGAATTGTGCCTGGCATCCTAGGGCCACACCCTTCGGAGGTCACACGCGTCATTCATCAGAGAAGGGGTGAGGGAGAGGATGGAGATGACCTCGAGTCGAGGCACCTCACATTTGGATCTATAGCTTCTTCCCGAGTTAGAGAGGAGCATTTGAATCCCTCTAACCCTATGCCTAAAAAAATCCCCAATCCTTCTTCTGATCTTACACGCTCTGTTGGTCACCTATGGAGAGGAGCGCTGACCAAATCGTTTGGTGCGGTGGTCAGGATCGTGATGGCACCTACCATCACGGCTGTGATGCAGCCTCGAGGTGATGGGCGGCGAGGCAGCTTCGGGCTGAATCGTGCAGGATTTGGAGGCGGGGGACAAGGTGGTGGTTGGGGGAAGATGGGTCTAAAATAGAATTCTTGGAAGCACAAGGAGGAGATAATCTCCACTTAGAAGAAGGATAAGGCTAGGGGAAGCTGCTGGTGGGGAAGAGATGCAAGATCTGTCTCGAGTTGATGATAACTCTAAGTGGGAGGGCCATCAGGAAGCTCAGGAAGAGAAGCAGAATTTGTGGGGATCAAAGGGCACCAAGGATGGTGCTGGAGGACTCCAACAGGGGGGTAATGCTATCAATACTTTTGGATATTCTCATACCACTATCCCAGTCAGAAATCAACTTGTGAGTTATGTGGGTTGTTTAATCATAGCACCAAAGATTGTCGTAGATTTGCTTGTGAATCTTGTGGCCTCAATAATCACACTACATATGATTGCAAGAAGTGTCTCCCTTGGAATTTTGGGCTAGAATTGTGTGCCACTCAAGTAGAAGACCAAAGTTTCTTTTTCATGGATGAGTGTATTGATCCACGGGTTGTGAGGGAAAAAGCAAGTACTGCTGTGATCTCAATAGTTTCTGGTGTTGTGAATGCTAAACAGATAGAGCTTGAATTCTTGAATTTGATTGGTGCTGTCTCATGGAGATGGATTGCCAAACCTGTGGGTGAGGGTAAGTTTTCAATGAGGTTCCCTACTGCCAAGATGGTGCAAGAATGGAGTTTCTTATAGAATTTGAACATGAGAAACAGTACTCAGATCAAAATTGAAGCCTGGTCACCATCAGTAGGGGCTAAGGATGTTCTTCAGACTAGATGGTTCAGAGTTAATGAAATCCCTAGAGATCAGAGGTCCATCAAGACTTTAGCAAAAGTGGGAGGCTTAGTTGGGAAGGTGGTTGAGATAGATGAGAGCTCAAGATTTAGATATGATTATGTCCAACTCAAAATTGCTTGTAGAGATGTTACAAAAGTGCCTAAAACCACAGAAGGGACTCTGGGAATGTACATTATTGACTTTGGCTTTGAAAGAGAGGTACCTGAAGTCAGAGGTGAGAGATTGCTGAAGAGTGGGATCAAGGTTGGTTAGGATACTCAACCTCCCCATAAAAGATCCAAGGCTGATCCTAGTCCTGAAGGACAGATAACAAGTGATAAAACTAATGAAACTTCTAATTCATCCAAGCAAGGTACTAGAAAAAGTGCTAGGAAATAAATACAACAAGTGTACTAGTCTGCTCCTCCAAAAATTGACTATTCCAAGAGATCTCAAACTAAACTAATGGCTGATGCTCAAAAGGCCTATACTGGGTCAGTCAATGAGGAGGATGAAGGGAAGGTGCACATTCCTGATACTCTAGATGACTCTGATTCTAATAGTGACTCCTTTTCTACCAAGATAATGCAGTTGACCAATGATGGTGATCAGGGGCGGTCATCTAAAGGTGCTCATGATGCCTCCAGCCAGTTGTGGTTTGTGCAGACTGAAACAAGATACATGGTACCAGATGACCAGTGTTGCAAAACTATGATGGATGTTGATGATGATCATACCTTATCTGCTGCTAAGAAGCTCTCAGTCATTGGTGAACCTACTGTGGGAGGGCAATCCCCTGAGGTGTTCATCACTGAAGACAATATCATTAATACTCAAGACAGTGTTGATTTGGACATTGAGAAGATGATATCCAAGGACAATGTGATGGAGGAAGCTTGTAGCACCTGGTTTTAAAAACAAAACCAGATACACACCATATGTGAGCCCAGAAAGTCAAATCTCACATATAGCTACAAATAAGGGTAATATCATAAGACAATGCTTATTACATAGCGTATTAGTATAAAGAATACAACCTCAGAGTGTAGACAGCGGAAAGACAACTCCGATCTTTGGGTGAAGACTCTAATTTCACAGGGACAACTGACTGATTGATCACAAGCCTAATTCCTCCAAACTCTAGCAATCTGGTACCCATCCGGGATTTTTTCAAAGATTTAAAAAGTAAAGCAAGCGTAAGTACATGTCGTACTCAATAAATATATCATGGGGTTCATGAGGCTCAAAAGGTTGACACTGGTTTACTGTGATTAACTTTTAATGATCACAATTTTAGCATAGGAGTAGCAACAAGTTTATCACAAGCCCATATAAACACATGATCAGGTAAACATGAATAATGAATAGCATAAACAGTAATTATTCGTGTGCATCTTCATCATCGGTATCATCCATATTCTTTATCTATTCCGTAAGGGTCAAAGGCCACTCGTGACTGAGAGCACGGCTAATATACTAGTTTTACACTCTGTAGAGATTGTACACTTTCACTGTGAGTCGTGATTTACCCTTTCGCCCGAGATAGCTAATCTCTTGACCCACTTCCAAGGAAGGTCGGTAGGGTTCACTATGAAGCCTTTCAAAGGTTCGTCTAACAAGTTAGGGCCATTAGATTCACTCGACAAACAGATATAGGAACCCCCCTTCTCGATGGCACAATGACACGCAGCCTATACACAAGGGGACAGAGGATGTCCTATACCCGATTCGGCAAGCCATTCTTACACCAATAAAGGTAACCTCTAACAAGCTAGAAAATGTCCTTATGCTGAGCTAAAGCCAGAGCCATGTAGCCCTCACAGTTGTACTGTAAGTCTCAGATGTTCACTTATAGATAAGTCCTTAGAGAGAGGAATCTAGAGCACCATAAAAACAGCCCAATGCTCTAGCCCCCTGATTCCATGTTGCTAAAAAGCATCTTTTAATGTTTATTGCATATTCCATTAATCAAGTTACAAGATCATGGTTGTAGTTGAGCACTAACATCATACTACCCAATGCAATAACCCATAGGAATCAAGGAATCCAGGATATCAAATAGCTAGGAAAATTACTACGGTTGCCAAGGTAGACACATGCATATGATTAAAATGATATTAAGGTGAATAGGACAACAAGGATGATCACATGCTATACTTGCCTTAAACTCATATCCTTCTTCTATTGATTCGTAGCCTCCAAAGAACCGCTTCTTAATCACCACGTTAAACTCACCGACTAGACATGATCATAAAGCACCACACAAGTATCCGAACAACATGCATAGCATTCAAACATAACTATATTAGCACAATACACCAATTAGTGAAAAAGAATTTGAAATCAAATCTACGCGTTGCTACGATCACACAGATGTGAAAAGCACGCTAATCGGAGCTACGATGAAAAAGATACAACTACCGAAAGATTTACTTCATACGTGGAAAAGAAAACTATAGTCTTTATTTATTTTATAAAAGTATATATAGAATATTCTATACAAATATCTAAATCATATTAAGTCAAATTAGTTTTGAGTTAGAAAACCAAGAGAAAGCTAATCTTACTTTATTTAGAAAAGATTGGTGTGAAAAACCCTAAGTTGCTTTTAATTGGAAAAGTAACTCAAAAGCTTTAAACATGTTAAACAATCCCACCAAATCAGAATTAAAACGGAGAAACTACGCATAAAATAAGATCAATGGCATTTTTGTAAATATTTGTAAATCAATTTTGTATTAAAAATAATTAAAAACCAAATTTGAAATGCCTAATGGACCTGGCCTCATTTTTGGAAAAACACAGGGGCTGAAACAGAAAATCTAGGGCATATGTTGAATTATTTTCAACAGAGGGTGGACTGTGGGTTGATTAGAGAAAACTGCAGGGGGCTAAGCGCAAAAGTGCGGCGGTGGGTCGGGGCGACCAGGTCAGCGGCGACGTGGTGTAAACCAGTTGGGTGGAGGTTGTGAACTAGCTATGGACCGAGAGGAAACTGTGCTAGTGGACCTAGTCTACTACTATTGCGATGGACCGGTTAAGGTGCGAAGGGGTATGTTCTAATCATGATCCTTCCACCCAGATCGGACGGCTACCAAGGATTGGGAGGATTCCTCCAGCCGGCATAGTGTCTCCGGCGCGGTGACTTCCATGGCTGGCGACGTAGAGCTCGTCGGCAAGCGCAAAAATGGTCCTAGAGACCACGGGAAGGCAAACCGGTAACACGGGGACAACAAGGACGAGGAGGCAAACTCACCCAGGTAGTTTTCGCGGTCGAAGACGGCACGGAGGCGACGCGAGATGCGGTGGAGCGGACGGCGAGCACGACGACGCTAGGTTACGTGGCAGCGCAGCGATTCGGCGAGGTGGCTGCGACTCCGAGGCTTGGGATCGGGAGGCACGGCCGTGAGCAGCTGCTATTTATGGCCCCGAGATGCTTGGGAGGCACGGCAACATCGAGGCATAGGCAGAGCGGACTTCTATGGCACGGTGGAGTCCGGCGCAACGACGAGCGCGAGGTAAGGGAAGCGACTAACAGCTGGGGCCCACCGGCCGACGACCGAGAGAGAGGGAAAGGAGTGGCGCGGTGCTAGGGCGGCTTGGTGTGGGCCGCACGGGGAATGAGGGGGAGCGGAGCAGGCGTGAGGGAAAGAAGGCCAAGCCGGCTGGGCGGAAAGGAGGAAGAGGATAGGGAAAGGTTTTTTTTCTTTTTTTCTATTTTGTTTTCAAAACCAAATTCAATTATAATCCAAATCAAATTCAAATAGAGTTTCAAATATACTTTTCACTCAAATAAAAATGAGAAATTTTGGTAAGTTTTCCAAAAATATTTTTTTACAACTTTTTAAATTCTTTTATTTTCAAATTTTCTTTTCTTTTATTTCAAAGCCATTTCCAAATTCATTTCCAAAAGCATTTTGAATTCATTTTGAATTTTGGATTCAACCACTCATTGCAATAGACCAAATGCACCGGCATGCATGCACATCCATGTTGCTACTCCTTATGATGAATTT
This sequence comes from Miscanthus lutarioriparius, assembly GCA_904845875.1. Taxonomy (NCBI): domain Eukaryota; kingdom Viridiplantae; phylum Streptophyta; class Magnoliopsida; order Poales; family Poaceae; genus Miscanthus; species Miscanthus lutarioriparius. The sequence goes on along the minus strand of CAJGYO010000003.1, from coordinate 44,349,445 downwards.
TAATATAATGAAAAATATTATTTTTCCTACATTTCATGAGCACAAAAATAAGTATTCAGATCAATTAAACTTTATTTTAGAAAAGAAAATTTTTAGGGTGGTACAAAGCTGCCCAAGGAACCTCAGTTCAAGTGGCCAAAGCAGGAATGGAAGCTAATCATTATCCTGAGAGGAGACGTGAGAGGCTCAAAAAAGATACATGTCTGACCACCATGGAGAAGTTGGAGAGGGCTGGGACCAAGAGGAATCTGGAAGGTAATTCATCAAAATCTAATTCCTTTGTTGTATTATCAATGGATGAAATGATTCTTGTTACTTCTGGCATGGGTGTTATTATGGAAAATGATGACTTTGACACTTTTAATTTGCCGAATGATTTAGAGCATGCTAGAAATGATCTTTTTCAAAAACAATTTGAGCAAAAACAAACATCTCAAACTGAGCCCGTTGAGATGAACCAGGTTAAAAATTCCACTTTACAACTTGAGTGGTTACAGAAGGAGTCTTCTGAGCCAGAAGAGTTTATCCTTGTGGAATCCAGGAAAAAGAAAAGGCAAAATAGAAAAAAAAACATTAAGATATCTCCACCCAGTAAGGGGGTTAGGCAAGACCAGGAAACTCTTGGCTTGCCAAAAAGAAGAGGAAGGAAGCCTGCTTGTGTTCCATCCTCTAAAAATCACAAAAATAAGAAAAAATCATAAATGCAAGGACTTATTTGGAACTGTAGAGGTCTTAAAATGAAGGGGGTTGCTACTTTTCTAAAGAATCTAATCTATCAATATTCTTTCCATTTTATTGGAATACAAGAAACAATGATTCAAGAGTGTGATGAAAAGCTTCTGAGAAATTTGACTGCCAGCAAGATTACTTATGGTTGCATAACTCTACCCATGGTAAATCTGGTGGTATCCTTGTGGGGGTCAAAAAGGACTTGTATGATGTTGGATCTTTCCAATAGGGGGATTTTATGCTTCAAATAAATCTATGGGATAAAGTTAACAAGATTCATGGAACCTACTCATTGTGTATGGAGCTGCTCAAGAAGAACACAAGTTGGAATTTTTGGCTGAACTTTCTGCTTTTTGTTCTAGAAATAGTGAACCTATTTTGATTGGGGGCGATTTCAATATCATAAGATATGCCAAGGAAAGGAATAAACCTGGAGGTGTATAGAGATACTCTGATACCTTTAATTCTTTGATTCATTTTTATGAGTAGAGAGAAATAGAAATGTCTGGGGGCTTATATACATGGTCAAATAATTAGAAAATCCCAACTTTGGAAAAATTAGACAAAATACTCATATCCAAGGATTGGGAAGATGCTTTCCCAAATACACTAGTTAAGAAACTACCCAGAGAAGTTTATGATCACAACCCTTTGATTCTCTTTTATGATATTTGCCCTCCCCATAGGCATATTCAGTTTATATTTGAGTTGAATTGGTTGAGTCAGCCTGACTTCATTCCAAATGTGAAGAAAATTTGGGAAAAACCTTGCAGAGCCAAGTCCACTTTGGACAAAATCCAACAAAAGTTGAAGATGCTGAAATGGTACTTCAAAGGTTGGGGCTTTCATCTGTAGGGGGATTTGAGAAAAAAGAGAAGTATGAAGTGAGGAATTAATCAAACTTGAAAACTTGGAAGAACTGAGTGGACTGGATCTTGAACAAATAACTAAGAAAATGCAATTAATCAATGAAAATTTGAAACTCCTGAACCAGGAAGAGACCTACTGGTTAAATAGAAGTCATGAACAGTGGCTGTTGAAAGGGGATAACAATACCAGCTATTTCCATAAAATTGCTAATGGAAGGAAAAGAAAAAATACAGTCATCTCCTTAGAAAATAGTGGTAACATTATTGAAGGAAATGAAAACCTTCTGAAGCATGCAACAGAGTATTACTCTGGTCTTTTTGGACCTGAAGCTGAGCATAATATCCGGTTAGATCAAAGCATGTTTGATGAATTAGAATAGGTTTCCGCTCATGAGAATTTACTTCTATGTAAATCATTCTCTGAAGAAGAAATGAAGATGGCTTCATTCCAGATGGAAAGAAACAAGGTAGCTGGCCCAGATAAAATACCAATTGAGTCTTATCAAGTATGCTAGGAAGTGGTTAAAGCTTATATTCTACAACTATTCAAAGATTTTCATGATGGGGTGGTTGACATCAGTAGAATCAACTATGGGATCATAACTTTATTACCAAAAGTGGCTGATGCCTCTAGAATTCAACAGTTCAGACCTATATGCTTGCTTAACTGCTTATACAAACTCATCACCAAGGCACTGACTTTGAGACTAGAAAAAGTGGCAGATAAACTCATCCACCCTACTCAAACTGCTATTATGAAAGGAAGAAACATTATGAGTGGAATCATGATTTTACATGAGATCTTACATGAAACAAAGAGGAAAAAATAAGTTGGGGTCATTTTGAAGTTGGATTTGAGAAGGCTTATGACAAAGTCAAGTGGAGTTTCTCTTCAAATGTTTAGAAGCCGAGGCTTTTTGTGCTAAGTGGTGTGGATGGATTAAGGAGGTGGTCTCTGTGGAACTGTAAGTGTAAAATTATGTTTAAAACATGATGTTGAGGGAGCTAGGAAGATGAAGCTTTTTGGTCAGAGATCATATAAATGTATGGGAGCTGATATATACTTCACTGAATTTATAATGAGCTGCTAGACTTAAAAGGCTTTCTGGATGGTGCGCTAAAGGACACAGGATTTATACTGTTCGGGTCAAGGCGTAAAAAACGCCCTACGCCCGGGCTTTGTTGTCACCATTGGTGGCTTGTGTTATTAGCACCGTGGAACGATCATTGTAGTAAGGGATACAACCGCCGAGAGAGGGACTCGGTCCCAAGTCTCTCGATCAAGGATTGAAAGGTGGTCAAGAGAGAGTCAAGTCTCGCTTGATTGAATGTGTGAGTGCGTGCTTGAATGTGTGCGCTCTATTGTTTTGTCCCTTTTTTTCTTCCGTCCCCTTGATGGAAGAAGCGCATCCCCTTTATAGATGAAAGGGCCGCTTTTACAAGGGTAAGGGCCTGTGACGCTGCATTTCTACTTAGTCTTGTGGCTCACGCTCACACCGGGTCGTGTCCTCCACACTGGATGAGTGCGAAGGAAGATAAGTGTTTACAATGTTGTCGATGTCTCTCGCAGGATGTCGTTAGTCACGTAACGTCGCTCGCGCGCAGGTATGGGCCGCAAGATGCTGGTTTTGACTTATGAGCCTCCCCACCTTTGCTCCGCACGCCTTCCGGGTTCTCATGAGTCCTCGCTGGGAGAATGCGGGGTCGGGTCCGTGTAACGCCGTGGTCAAGGCCTTCGACCGGGAGGACCCGAGGGGTCGGGAAGGGCGCCGCCCTCGGGTCCACCGTGGTGGTGACGGAATACCCATCGCTCGTGGAGATAGCAAATCCTTTTTCCGGAGCGTAGCGGTTGTCGATATCTTCGCCGGGTTCCAGGTCCCAGAGTCAAGGCGGCGCCACAACTTCTACAGGTGAGGTGCACGCACTGTAATACCTTTTGGGCTCGCGCGCCCGGAAGGGTCTAAAGCTTCAGTCCCTGCTGCTGCCTCGGCAGTCCTTTTCTCGCCAGGCGCAGGGTATGGTCGTTGGAGCCATGGTTGACCCCAACGCCTTGTCTCGCCCCTGCACTCCATCATTATGAGGGATAGATATCGATCGTATGAGGCTCGCTCGGGGCCGTCGGGTGAGGGTCGACTCGCCTCCCGGGTCGGGCGAGACGGAATTCATCCCTCAGCCTCTGGGCGAGACCGAGCCCGCCTCAAGGCGCCGGGCGAGGCGGAGTTTATCCTCGGCCTCGGGCGAGACCGAGCCCGCCTATAGGCGCGCCAAGAGACGGAGATTAGCCTTGAGCTTTGGGGGGCGAGGGTGGTTATCCTACAAAGGCGCTGCAGGGACCATCCTCAGCCTCCGGCTCTCCGGGCGCAAGAGGATTCATCCAAATTTCTGGGCGAGAGCTTCAAGCGAGAAGGAACCGAACTCCCTCACACTCAACAAGGGACATGGAGCCCTGCATCTAGAAGTTTTTCACGCTCGAGTGGATCGAGCCCACCTTCCGGGGCGCTCGGCATTAGGTCCCCGAAGTTCTCAAGACCTGTCACTAACAAGGGATGACATGGAGCCCTTATGCATCTAGAAGTTTTTCACGTCGGTGGTCATCGGTTCCACCTCGATGGGGGTTCGAGCCCCCGGTGATTAGAGTCCCCGACAGGTTGTATCGAGACTCTGTGTGATTCAAGGACTTAATTTTTCATGGAGGGTGTTTTTCCGAGAGGGTCGGGCGCCCTGCCATCGGGACTGATTCGGGCCGCCCTCACCGGGGGTGCTTCGCCCTTGGTGGCGGATTGTTCGAGATTCCTTCTTAGTTGGGCCGGCCGGCGAGTTGTCGGGCCCTAGGTGGGCCAAAGAGAAAAGAAACGGGCCTTTGTGGCTTGTGCTTCCTGTGGGTGGAGAGTCCGGATTCGCTTGGGGAAGGCTAACCGTCCACCGAGATTTTTTGGGATGAGAGGATAGGGATCATGGGGCGCGTGTCCCGCGACGTGACGCGGTGGGCGGCGTGGTAGACCCGGAGATCGAGGCGACGGTTGCCCTTCTCGTCGTCCGCCGCCCCCTATAAAACCGCTGGGTTCGCCTCTGTGGTCCCGTGTTTCACTCCCTTCCTTTATGCTCAAACATCCGCCGCCAATCTTCCAGCCTCTTTGCGCCAGAGACGCCACCGCCGACCGCTGCTGCTTGTGTTGTTTCGGCCACTAAGCTCAAGGCCGCCCTTCCCTCCCCGCTTCAATGGAGTTGTGGGGCGATCAAGCATCACTTCCCGGCGGCCCCGAGGGCCTCGCCCGCCGTGGCCTTCTCCGCCACTATCCGCCCGGCCCAGAGTGGTTACTCCTCGGCGACGAGGGTGAGCCGGTGTCACCAAGGGTATGTCGCCTCCTTTGCCATCTTCCATGAGCGGGGATCGGGGTACCAAGATAGATTTCTTCTGGGGTTATTAGATTTCTATGAGGTAGAGCTGCAAAGATCTCACTCCCAATGGGATTCAAAGATATGGCGCTGCTCGCTCTCTGCAGGCGAGGGTTTCCGGGATCGATCCCCATTTTGATCTGTGGGCGGTATTTCTTTAGAATTAGTCCGTCAAGAGGAAGATTGGGGGGGAAAGAAGTGGACGCTACCGATGGGGTGTGCCAAGATTCACCGCGCCATACCCGATCAAGGGTTACCCAGACATGCGCCCTGCTACATCCAACAAGGGATGGCATTCGCAGTGGTTTTATGTTAGGGATGATGTGAGTGCCACCCACCAAGTACACCGGACGCCTTATTGTGGATGCCCCCCGTCGGGGGTGGGGGGCGCCCAGACTAAAGACAAGAAGCACATCTCCGACCTTCTCTCCGCCTCCACACTCAAGGGTCGGGGTGTAAAGGGGTCGGGATTATCGGTGCCTACCACGCGAGGAGGGTGGCGCCACCGATGGCGCTGTGGTGCTTCCCCTCGCATCGGATGACGCCAGGATATCGCTTGAGGGGACGGTGCTCGCTGACGAGGCGCCCCTTATTCGGAAGTGGCGCAATGTGTCAAGGAGGCGACGGAGCCGACGAAGGATTCCGCCGGCAGGTCTCGACATCGTATCCGTGCCCGGCATCTCCAATGCGCCGAGCCTCGGGTTCTTCAACCAGAAGCCCCCTCTTCTCCCGCATTCTTTTCTTTCTCCCGAATCTCCTCTTTAACACTTGCTTCAGAATGTTGGGGCTAGCCGAGGAGGCTAGTCTTCAAGGATAGCCCAGCCCCACCGCCAAGGACAAGGTTGTGGCGGCGGCGAATCGACTCGCGGCCGAAAGGGACAAGAAGGCAAAGGAGGAGATGAAGAAGGCGTAAACGATCAAGCAGGAGGCACGGATCGGGGAGACGGAGCGGAGTGAGGATGATGATGATGATGATGATGATGATGACGACGACGAGGTAGCCGCCGCCGACGGATTGGGGGGCGCCCCGGAGGACGAGGAGACGCCGACAAGTGGCCACCCATCTGCAGGGGGCCCTTCCCTTTTCACGCGCGAGGGAAGTGGATCGATGAGGTCGTGGAGGCCGGGCGAGTCCGCCTTTCTTCGACGGCGCGGCTTGGCCGAGGACCGGTGGATGGGGAAGGGCGAAACTGCCGCCGCCATCCCCGAGGCGACGATGAAGGGGAGCAGCCCGTGCCGCACCCGTGAGACGACGGAGGGGGACGGCCCGTGCCGCGCCCGACGAGACGATGGAGAGGAGCGACCCGGGCCGCGCCGACGAGATGGACCCCCGCCCGGAGCAGGGGGTAGGCATGAAACGGTCCCGCCCAGATGAGCTGTATGGCAGGGTCCGGGGATCCATCCCCAAAACGCTTCACGGCCGAGGACGCCAACGTAAGCCGTTGATTCCTCGCTTTCATCCTTTTTCCCTTTTTATTTTGACTTAATGGTTATTACCTTTTGCGCAGTTCTGCGGACGGGTCACCCTCGGGCCGGCGCGCCAAGAAGAGTCTCGCCTTCAAGTGGGACAGACGGCGTCGCCGGAGCCACCCGCTTTCGGGCAGGAGGGTGCCGATGTGTCGGGCGCATGGTCAACCGGGACGCCCAAGGTGGCTCACACCATGGAGGTTATCGAGCGAAGCGGTCTCTTCCGTGGGCGGGCGTGGAACAGCCGGCCGAGGACCCGATACCGCCGGTGACGGTGGTCGGATCGCGCCAAGCCAGATCAGCCGGACGCGGTCGTGGTGGCACCCGAGGGCGTGGTGCAATCCAAGGCCGCCAGCGCCCATGTGGATCCACCCGTGGCGCCAAGCGCCCAGACGGAGGAGGGTCCAAATGAGGGTCTCGAAAGCGCGGCGGTGGTGCCAAGACAGGTCGGGAGGAGCCGCCACCGCCCCTTTGTCGGGAGGAAACCGCCTCGGCGGGAGAGCCGCCGCCCAGTGGATGGATGCTCAGACCCGACGCCGGCTCTTTTCTCGCCGATGATCATTCCGAGAGCATGGAGCGGAGGGTCTTGACATCGGGATCTCGACCATGCCGAACGCCTCGACCAGCCGAGGAGCCTCCGTGAGATCAAGTATCCCTACCACTCTGTGTATTTTCTCGGACTTTCTTCTTTCTTCATGTGTTTTTGTGTTCTCGTATTCTCGATATCGCCCTTCTTCCTCCTCGCACTCTTGTTGCTCAGAGTCGGATAAATCCCACCTCCATGTAATGTATATATGAGAGGGATCGCTTTTCCGAGGAGGCCCGGCCATGAAGCAGATTTGGCCGCCCAAGCCTTGCTACTGCTCGAGAGCGGGAGGCCCAGGCCAGATGCGGAGGAGGCGCACGGAATGTTCGAGGACCTGCCGGGCGAGGTCTAAGCCGGATGGAGAGGAGATTGCCGACTAAAAAAAGAGCGAGACGAGCTGCCGCAGAGGAATGCCGCGCCAATGAGAAGGCCAAGTCCTCAAGGAGCCGGAGATGGAGCGGGACCTCCCATGAAGGCCGAGAGTAGGGCCACAGCCTCCAAATGAAGAAAGTGGACGAGGACGCCGAGGTGGTCCGCCTCTCCCAAGTGAGCTTGACGACGCGGTGAGAGGAAAGTCGAGTGCTGAGAACGCCGCCACCAAGCTGGAGAAAGAGGTTGCCTATACGCGCAGAGCCCTTCAGGTTGAGAGTGATGAGCACGATCTTCTACAAGTCTGCGGTCGGGTTGTCCTTAACGCCTCGAATGTGACGGAGCCGGTGGAGACCAGCCCCGCCATGGCTCGTGGTCGGAGGTATCACGGCTCGGGTGGGCCAGCCTTGAGGAGAGTGCCTTTCACGCCGGGATTACCCAGCCTTCACCGCCGCCCACGCCCACTATGAGAAGGAAATAAACCTGAAAGTGATGAGCGAAGGCTTTCCGCCCACCCACGAGGATGAAGAGTCGGAGGAAATGGAGAAGATGGTTGCTCCCTTGCAAAAAACCCGCGCATAATCTGAAAGAGATGGTTCTCCTCCATGGAAGTAATTAGTCGAACAATTTTGAGAATAACTTATATGTAATATGTGAACAAGTGTTTCAGATTTTTTTCGAGTCCGGACGCCTTTCGTGCTTTTTATGCCTTAATTTCGCTTTTGTTTGATTTTTGCGATTTCATTTTTTTTACGGTCTTACCAATATGTTCCCTCAATTATGCCGCCGATTATAATGCGAGGAGATTGTTCTCAAAGAAGGAGAGGAGGTAGTGCATTTTAACAGCCCTCGAGTAAGGTCCGACCCCCGCACCGGCATTGGGGTCGGGTGTTACCGGAGACCGGAATCGTGGGTTCGTGATAATGGATGCCATCGCAATAATCCCCGCCTGCCTTCCAAATGTAAATCCCAACCGGGAACTCTATGGGCTCGGCAAGGTGGGGCCTTTGTCCTCGTGATTGTTTGGCCCGAGCCCCGAGCCTTGTCGTGGTCCGATAGGGTCGGCCGTTATTTGCGTGTTACCCCGCCCTCGGTTTTCGCAATCGGAGGGGCCGAGTGAACGACACTTGCCTCGACGGCTTGAGTACCGGCCAACGAGCTCGCTAACGGGCACGCTCGCGGCGGAATCCGGGTCCATCATTTGTCGATGGGGTCGGCAGAGCCCCTCCGTGGCACTCCACAACTTCTTAACCCGCCCCCGGCAGATGCCCGAGTCGCTCGATAAGCCTGGGGGCCCGATGGCCTCCTCGATGGAGATTCTCGTGGGTTTGGCTCGAGGTTAGAATCGAACGAGAGAAGGTCGAGACGCCCTGGTTCGCTTTCGAGCGGGTCGGGGCAGGTCGCTGGGGCTCGCTCCCTCGGTTATCTCTCCCCTCGCTCGTTTCGGGCGTGAGGCGGCCTCTCGAGCCTTCTTCGGGCCGACCTTCAACCTCAAACTGTGGTTGCCTATATCGGATAATATGACACATGCTTTTGCAGCGTGCGACATTTAATCATTGGGATGCAATTTTTTGCATATGAAATGTTTTGAATGCTAGATTTAATTGAAAATAAAGGTGGTGACGTTACCTTTGGTGGTATGAGTGGCGGAAAAGCTCCTACCAGATGGGTTCGGGTCCCGACGCTTGTGACGAGGTTGAAAAACCGCATAAGAATTGCCATTCTTTGTTTTGTGTCTCGTGAAGATCCGAGCTGTTCAATTAACCCGGGCAACCTGGTTGTCAGAGGCGAGGGCGGACCCTTCGATCCCTTCTTTGAGAAAGGCGGACGTCGAAACCAGAGACGCGAGAGGCGCTTTGAGCATGATTTTTTCCGTGAATAGAAACATTGTAGCTATCGGGCGTAGGGTTTGCTAGTTCGCCCAGCTTTTACTCAAAGCTTTGTGCTCGATGTCGCGCCTTAGTTTCAAGCGACGGAGGGGTCGGGTGAAGAGGATGTCCGATTGGTAGTCATCCTCGATGCCCCCGAGTGATGCTCGCCCCTCTTTTCGACGGGTCGGAATCTTGCTAACAAATTCTAACGCATAAAAAGTGAAAGATGAGAGGCTTATCTTTCTTTTGGTCGCTCGCTCGTCGTGTCTTCGGGCCGAACGGTCGACCCAGAGAACTCAAGGGTCCCGCCATCGGGTCGTCGTCTGTGGTCCCGCATGGAAGGCGAAAAATTTGTTCGCTTATATGCGGGTGCCTTTAATCGCCAAGGTCCCGAGCGGGTCGCTGGCGGGCCATACCTGTGCAAAGGTTCGGGCTTTGACCAAAGAGGGACGCTTCAGAGACCGGGTTCGCCCCGCATTACTTCAAAAGGCCCCTCGATATCAATCAAGATTGATTGTGATTTAAAAAGGGAAGGGAGAGGGTTTTTCGTCCGACCTTTCGCTTTCTTTCCTTAGTTATCGCGCGCCTCCTCTTTAAATAGGAGGGGAGAGGAGTTCTCACCACCTCCCCTTCGCCCCGAGCCGCTTATCTCCTTCTTCTTCCTTTCCGCCAAACGCGTCTGCAAGGCCGTGGTGGTTCCCGAGTGAGGCAGTAGTAATGCCGAGAGAGATAGAGAACTTACAAACTTGCTCGTGATTCTCGTGCGTGATGTCGAGCCGAGGTTATCCAACGAGATGAGATGGTGCGCGCGCCCTTGCCGAGGAGTCGCCGCCGGGCGGCGAAAGGAGGCGCTTCGGTGGGCGCCAGACGTCGTTGATCGCGCTTGTCGTTTCGTCGCGCGCGCCCCTTGGCGGGAGGCTTTTCTCGCCCATATGCCGTTATCGTGGTTATGGTCGGGATGATGGCGTAGTCTTCGACGCCATGGCGGTGGCGTCGCCGCCGGGTCGCGGCCGACGACGATGGCGTAGTCCCCGGACGTCCCGGCGGAGGCGCTGCTGTCGGGTCGCGCGCCGACGACGATGGCGTAGTCCCCGGACGTTCCGGGCGGAGGCGCTGCTGTCGGGTCGTCGACCGACGACGATGGCGTGGTCCCCGGACGTTCCGGGCGGAGTCGTCGAGATGGTGGCGCTTCGAGGATCCAAATAAGATGTCGCCGACGGAGAGCGTGGCACGAGCCGCGGCAGATGGTAGGCGCCGAGTACACGTAGATGTCGCCGATGGAGAGCGTGGCACGGCGACCGTAGACGACGAGCTGGCCCGTACACGCCCGGACGCCGCCGATGGAGAGCGTGGCACGGTGACCGCAGAGACGACTCCGCCCCGTACACGCCCCGGACGCCGCCGATGGAGGGGCGGCGCGCGCATCGCAGAAGAACTTGTGGTAGAGCCGAGCCGAGACCGTAATGAAATAACGTTGTGGGGAAGCCCCTGCAAAAACAGTCCCTGAGTATATTGTTCCTTTTTGTAATGACATCGCTTGTAAGTGGTGAATTTGTGCAAAAAATGAACAAAATTGCATCCTTGGCTTATGGCAAGTCATTTTAACGCTTTCCAACCCTTCTCATGGTCTAAGTCATAGGAAACTAGAACGTATTAACTAATTCGATTGAACCGGTGAGCAAAGAGGTTGCACCACCGGGCGTGGGTGCCTTGCAGCCCTACCAGCTTGTATTCGTAATTGGTTCCCAAGATCTTAGCCTCAAACTCGCTTACGAGGCTTAATGGAAAACTTAGAAAATGTTTGCAAGTATAACAGAGGGATTTTTTACAAGCGTAATAAGTAATACTTGTATTACACATGACATATGTTACGATCATATGCCTCGAGTGAGGTCCACCCCTCGCGATTTGTGGGGGTCAGTAGTCACTAAGGATCGGGTTCTCATAAGACAAAAACCGATAAGGAAAAGTGTAAGCTTATTTTAAGGATAGAAACGACGAGTTGCTCAATGTTCCAAAGCGCTGGTGAAGACTCTCGCTTTGATGGTTTTCAACCGTAGGCGCTCGGGCGTAAGTATTTCGCTGACGATGTAGGGTATTCTTCCTGTATGGGAGAGTTTGTGGCGATCCTTGTTGCTCGCACAAGGCGGAGGACGAGGTCTCCGACGTTGAAGGCTCGACCGCACCCGCCGGGCCGTGGTACCGCCGTAACGCTTTGGTCGGGTACTTGGTCGAACGGAGGAGGGCGATGTCGCTGGCCTCATCCACCTGGTCCATGGCGCCTTGGTGAGATGCCTCGCCCCTGCTCATTATATGCTCGATTCTTGGCGCCCATAGTCGAGGTCCGTCGGGAGAACGGCCTCTGAGCCGAGATCATAAAAAAAGGGTGTGTAGCCGTGGTCTCGGCTTAGGAGTCGCCCTTAGGCTCCAGAGCACACCGGAGCGGGCCGAGCCAAACGCTACCAACTTGTTCAACCGGTTGAAAATTTCGGGTTTGAGGCCTTGAAGGAGCATGCCGCTTATGCTGCCGACCGTCCGCTGCTCGTTCGGGTGCGCGACGGCCGCCCAATCGATTCGGATAAAGTTGTTCATCACGTAAACGAACGAATTTCCTACCGTGAATCGCGTGTCGTTGTCTCGTGATGATGGAGTTCAGACTCCAAAGCGATGGATGATGTCGAGAAAGACAAAAAACAGCTTGCTCGGATTTGATTGTGGATATTGGCCGAAGCTTCAATCCATTTTGTGAACTTGTCTATGGCGACAAGCTGTGTGGGTAAAGCCTCCGGCGCTTTTTTAAGTGGCCCAACCAGGTCAAGCCCCTGCATCGCCAAGGGCCACGGATGGGGATCATCCGGAGAGCTCGGGCCGGAGAGTGCGCTTGCCGAGCGTAGTATTGGCACCTTCGCAGTGCGCATAATTTGCTCGCAGATCGCCATCGCGGTGGGCCAATAGAAACCCCGCCGGAATGCCTTCCCAACCAAGGTTCTTGGTGCGGCATGGTGTCCGCATGCCCTCCGTGGATGTCGCCAAGAGGAGTTTTCCCCTGCTCGCCGTGGATACAAAGTTGCAGAATTCGATGTGACTTCGCTTGTAGAGTTCGCCTCTACAAGAACGGCGATTTGCTGCGCCGCCGCGCGAGCCGCCGGGCTTCGCCTTGTTGGTTGGTAGTACGTCGTGGAGGAGATAGTCGATGTAAAGCGCTTCTCCGCCATTGGGAGGATCGGACTCCATTGCGGGTCTTCTTCAAGCTCCATGACCTCGGGTCTGGAGGAACAGGGCATGGATCGGCTTTGGGGGTCGGACTAGAAGGGCCATCGTCGGCTTGTTCCACCTCGCCAGAAGCGCATCGAGGGTTTGTGTTGGTCGTCGCGAAGACGCGCCTGTTGAACCGGCTCTACCGATGTCGCTTATATGAGTGTATCGCCGCTTGCTGAGGCTACCGGGATATGATTGAGTTCGAGGTCGTCGAATTTGTCCTCCAGACGCCGGACCTCTTGACAAGATGCTCCATCTTGGTATCGTGGCAGCCCGACTTTTCATGACTCGTTGACGCATCACCGAGAGTCGCCCCGACGCCAAGGCGCCGGATGCCCACTTCGATGGCGATTCAGAGGCCGCTGATGAGCGCTTCAGATTCTCGCAAAGATTGTTTGATGAGGGAAAATGAAGCCAACCATGTACCTCATGTGGACCCCGAGGGGGATACAAAGACTAGTCCCGCCCCCGCTTCTTCTTCATCGCCGATCCGTCAAGTACATTATCCAAGATTTTGATCGACGGCCGGTGGTGGCATCTCGACCTCGGTCCACTCATGATGAAGTCACCAAAGGCTCGAGATTTGATCGCCGTCGGGGACATAAGAAATCCCCCCGATCCATCACCGAGTGCCCACTTTTATGTTCTTCCCAGAAGGCCATGGCTACTTAACGACTCGCCGAGGGGGAACGACGCCACCACCGCCACGGGTGTGACTCAAGTAGTGGTGTAGTAGCCTTTGGTGATGAGGACGGTGTAGAGGAGTTTCGGATCCGGGAGTAGCGGGTTTTGGAGTCGGATAACACTCGCCGATGAAAATATACAGGCGCCGCACCTTGAAGGCGTGTTCTCTTCTTCTCGCTTCTACTATTATATGAGCTAACCACTTGGGTGGTGGCCGATATATATAGTAAGAGAGATTCTCCATCGCATGGAGGAACTAGGACCGCGGCTTAGTTAAAAATCGCTTAACCATGTCAAGTGCTTCTCGAGCCTCTACCGCCCACCAAGCGGCCGGCTTTTCTTTCAGAGTCGATAAAGGGGAGTCCTCGTCACGAGGCGTGAAATGAATCGATCGAGAGCGGCAAGGCACCCGTGATCCGCCGAACCCCTTTATGTTTTGGATCGGGCCCATCTCGTGATGGCTGATATCTCTCTCCGGGTTGGCTTCGATGCCACGCTCGAGACGATAAAGCCGAGCAAAGATGCTCCTCGGGACCCCGAAAAACACATTTTTCGGGATTGAGCTTGATGCCGCTCGCCCGGAGTTTTCGCAAAGGTACGCTCAAGGTCGGCGACAAGGTGGTCAGCCCGCTTGATTTGACTACGATGTCGCCGACATAGGCCTCAACGGTTCGCCCGATGAGGTCTCCGGCAACTTCAGCATACAAATACCGGTACGCTGCCCCAGCCGTTCTTCAAACCAAACGGCATTGAAACGTAGCAAAATGATCCAAGGGCGTGATAAAAGATGTCGCGAGCTGGTCGGACTCTTTCATCGCGATCCGATGGTAGCCCGAGTATGCGCCCAGAAACAGAGGGTTTCGCACCGAGGTGGAATCGACTATTTGGTCTATTCGTGGCAAAGGAAATGGATCCTTTGGACACGCTTTGTTGAGGCCAGATAATCAACACACATTCTCCATTTCCCGCTTTTTTTTCAACAAGAACAGATTCGCTAACCACTGGGTGGTACACTTCCTTAATGAATCTCGCGCCAAGAGTTTGGCTATCTCCTCGCCGATGGCCCCGCTTTCTCTCTCAAGCGAAGCAGCAGCGTTGTTTCACCGGGCTTGGAGTGAAGGATTTGAGAGTATGTTCTCGGCGACTCCCCTGGATGCCCTAAGATATCCGAGGGTTTCCACGCAAAGATGTCCTTGTTGGCGCGGAGGAAGTCGACGAGCGCCGCTTTCCTGGCGCGGAGGAGAGCGCGGTCCCGATTCGGACTTTTTGCCCTCGAGCTACCGGGATCCAAGAGGACGCCCCTCGAACCCTCTCGCCGATTCGAACGATCCGGACGACTTTTTGCGCCGGTGTCCCTCACCGACCTCCTCCCCGAGGGTGACGAGCTTCGGATGCGATGACCATGGATGCGTGTCCGCAAAGATTCGACTCGCACTCGTAAGCGCTACCGGAAGGAGGTGCCGATGGTGATGATCCCACGGGGCCCGCAGATCTTCAGCTTCAGATATGTGTAATTGGGTACGGCCATGAACTTCGCGTAACATGGTCGCCCCAGAATGGCGTGGAAAGTCCCTGGGAACCCCACTACATCGAAGGTGAGGGTCTCGGTCCCAGAATTGATCGATCCTCAAAAGTGACGGGCAGGTCAATCGCCCTAGTGGCACGGCTTGCCTTCCCGGCACGACGCCATGGAAAGGTGCTCGGACGGGCGGAGGCGCTGCTCGGTCGACGCCCATCTCGCCGAGCGCCTTGGCGACATGATGTTGAGGCCGCCGCCCCATCCATCAAGATTTTGGTGAGCCGCTTTGGACCGACGATCGGTCGACGACAAGCGGATACCTTCCCGGTGTGGGATGGCATCCGGATGGTCGGTCCGGTCGAAGGTTATGGCGGATTCACCACCGGAGATAGGTTGGCATAGCCGGTCCAATGGTATAGACCTCTCGACGCGCTGACCTTCGGGCGGCGCTTTGAGTCGAGGCCGCTGATCCTCCCAAGATCATGAGGGCACCGGCCGGAGTTGGGAAGGTGTCGCCCTTCTCCTCCGTGTCGTTAGTGGGGGAATGTGCCCTTCCCCGCCTCCTCCTTGTTAAGGCCCCCACCAAGTATTTTTGCATAAGGCCGCATTCCTTGTATAGGTGCTTGGCCGAAGGCGTGGTTTGGGCATGGCCCTCGAGCATTTTCTCGGTGGTTCGAGTGCCTCCGCGGGCTTCCGCCACCTTTTTTGGGTCGGGCAGCGCGCCATGAGTAAGTTGTCGCGCCGCTGTTTTTTATTTTTCCCTTTGGCGGACGGTTGAGGCGCTTTCACGCGCCCTCGCCCCGCTTTGTTTTTCCGCTTTCAGACGATCAAAGATGGCCTCGACCGCCTCTTTCTCCAGAGGCGTGACTAGTGGCGATGTCCAGAGTTCCTTGGTAGTTCATGGGCCCCTCGGCCCCAGCTTGTGGACCGTGGATTCGCAGTCGTTCCGGACGTAAAGGCTCCTATTACGTCGGGCCGGCGACGACTCGGGAGCTCATTGCACTCGTCGGGAAAAGCGCCGGATGTACCCATGAGGGTTTCACGGCTTTTCGACGGCAGTTCTTGAGGTCCCATGGGTTTCTGTATGCTTGTACGCGCTCCTCGAAATTACCCACGAAGATCTCAATGATCCGCCCAACTCAATAGCATTGACGGTAGGTGCTCCACCACGCCAGCGGCCGAGTCGGCCAGAACAGCGGAGATTGCGAATAATGAAATTATCATCACTAGCACCACCGCCCGACATGCAAGCCGATAGTCTTCGAGCCAAAGCCCGGGTTTGTTTCGCCGTAATATTTAGGAATGTTCGAGAGGCGGTCGATACCTTAGAGGGAACGCAGCTGCTGAGGATGTGCCGCCAAAGGCCCGAGGGCCCGGCAGACGGGGGCTCGGCTTCGTCCCTCGTTGTCGTGTGAAGCGCCCGCCACGCCGGGATGATAGCCGCGGCGCGCCGCTTTCCCCTCGTCGCTGCGGGCACGCCTCCGAGCGCCGATGATGCTATGCACGACGCCGCGCCACGGCCGAGGCGCTGATGCATGTGGACGACGGAGGGCTGCCCGCCGGCCGGGCGGTGTTTGGTGTACGGATGCGCCCTGGTGGATGCATCAAGGTGCGCTACCGGCTGGTGTCGGGTTCGCTGCCGAGACAACGAATCTTTCCGCCGCGCGCTGCGCAAGGCCGAGCAAACGGCGAATCTCCCGATAAGCGCTGCCGATCCTCGGACGCCGTGGGCCTCCGGAGACCATGCAAAGAAGGCGGCCGCCGGCGATGTTCGGCCGGCTCGAGCAAAGTGAGGAAAGGCCCCATCGCCGGTGAGGATCCTTTGATGTACGGTGCGGGCTGTGAGCTGCTACGCTTCGCCTTTTGCGGGCGCTCAATCTCGCGATTGATGTCCGCAGATTGCCGCGCGGCGAGCCCTTGCCCGCCTCATCGATCTCTTTGCCGACGAGCCCTTAGTCGCTTCCATCCTCAAAGCGTAGATGGGGCTGTCCTTCTTCCCCGGACCGCCGCCGATTGTTCAGGGGTGGCCTCTTCCTCGAGGCGCTTTCGACGTGACCTCGTGGGGTCGCGCCATGTAGCATTCTCGGAAGGGTGGTGGCCCTCGCTGGAATCCGAGCGAGAGAGCGACATGTGCTCCTCGCTGAGGAGCTCAGAGGGTCTCCAGATCCCGCCAATCGCCTCATTTAACTCGGCGTCCGTGGGTGGTTGAACCACACGAAGCGCCAGAAGACGGCCAGCCGGTTGCCGCAACGCTATGGAGACCGAACGGAAACGCTGTCGGGCGCCCATACGGACCCTTCCGGACACATGGTGGCGTTGTGAGAGAGGAGGCTTTTGGTGACGGACTCCCCGGAGTTGCTCGGTGGACCCTCAAGCCCGAGACGGCCGAGGTTGATGGAAGGGGAGATGGGGCGGCCGAGTGAGTCGCCGCGCCTCCTTCTAGTGTGATGATGAAATCCTGTGTCGCCAAACGCACGGTGCGCCCGGGCCTGTGTGATTGCGTGGGTGGTCATCCGAGACCTGGTTTGGAACGCAAAAAAGCCCCTACCGGCGCGCCAACCGCGGTGTTTCGCATAAGCACCGCAAGTGAATTTATAGTAATGCGCGTTAGGCTCGGATGGTGCGCTAAAGGACACAGGATTTATATCGTTCGGCGTAAACGCCCCTACGCCCAGCTTTGTTGTCGCTTGTGTTATTAGCACCGTGAACGATCCGTAGTAAGGGATACAACCGCCGAGAGAGGGACCTGGTCCCAAGTCTCTCGATCAAGGATTGAAAGGTGGTCAAGAGCTTCAGAGCCGCTTGAATGTGTGAGTGCGTTCTATTGTTTTGTCCTCCTTTTTCTTCGTCCCCCTTGATGGAAGAAGCGCATCCCCTTTATAGATGAAGGGGCGGCTTTACAAGGGTAAGGGCCCAGGACGCGCAGATCTACTTAGTCTTGTGGCTCACGCTCACTGGTCAGTCCTCCACCGATGAGTGCGAAGGAAGATAAGTGTTTACAATGTTGTCGATGTCTCTCAGAGGATGTCGTTAGTCACGTAACGCCGCCGCAGGCAGGTATGGGCTGCAAGATGCTGGTTTTGACTTATGAGCCTCCCCAGCCTTTGCTCCGCACGCCTTCTCGGTTCTCATGAGTCCTCGCTGGGAGAATGCGGGTCGGGGTCCGTGTAACGCCGTGGTCAAGGCCTTTCGACCGGGAGGACCCGAGGGGTCGGAAGCGGGCGCCGCCCCTCGGGTCCACCGTGGTGGTGACGGAATACCCATCGCTCGTGGAGATAGCAAATCCTTTCCCCGGAGCGTAGCGGTTGTCGATATCTTCGTCGGGTTCCGTGGTCCAGAGTCAAGGCGGCGCCACAACTTACAGGTGAGGTGCACGCACTGTAATACCTTTGGGCTCATGGCGCCCCTAAGGGTCTAAAGCTTCAGTCCCGCTGCTCCTCGGCAGTCCTTTTCTCGCCAGGCGCAGGTATGGTCGTTGGAGCCATGGTTGACCCGAACGCCTTGTCTCGCCCCTGCACTCCATCATTATGAGGGATAGATATCGATCATCGTGAGGCAGGCTCGCCTGGGCCGCGCCTGGGTGAGGTCGACCTCGCCTCCCGGCTCGGGCGAGACGGAACCATCCTCATTTCGGGCGAGGCGGAGACCGAGCCCGCGCCAAGGCGCCGGGCCGAGATTAGCTTGAGGCGGAGTTTATCCCCGGCCCCCGGGGGCGAGACCGAGCCGAGACCGAGCCCGCCTCAAGGCGCCCTATAGGGCGCCAAGCGAGACGGAGATTAGCCTTGAGCTTTTGGGGCGAGGTGGTTATCCTACAAAGGCATAAGCATCATTCATTCATTTGCATGGGTGATGCCTTGTCCTCCATGGCTTAATTTAGCGAGACGGAATTCATCCTCAATTTCTGGCGAGACCGAGCCCGCCTCAAGGCGCCTGGGCGAGGCGGAAACGAACTCCTCACTCAACAAGGGATGACATGGAGCCCTTATGCATCTAGAATATAGGCGTCCGGGTCCGAATATGCCTCGAAGATGCCGAAAATCGGATCCCAACGAGGCCACATCGTCGCCCGCCATGTGCTCGATGAAATGTCGGCTTGGCGACCATGCAGAGCACCACGCCCCCCTGCCCGCCACTGCCTCCACCCTCACCCGATGCCCCAATGCGGAGCGTGCCGAGGCCCTGCGCTCGCCCTCTCTCGCTCTCTCATTTTCTCTCTCTCTCTCGGCTCAGACAAGAATGCAGCAGATCATGGTCATTTGCATGGAGCTCGCCATGGCCAACCGCCAAAGCCCCAATGCTGGCCCCTCTGCCGAACATCCTCGCGCTCCTCGCCGCGCCTCTGGACTACCGCAGCCGGCCACGCCTTCGTCGCCGTCATTGGCTCGCTGGCCGGTCGCCCTAGACCACCGCGCAAGGTCTGGGGCTGGTTGGGTGCATTGCATTGCTGTCGGCCGAGCCCGGGAAGGGCATGGACGCGCTGCCACACGACCAAGGTTGGTGGTCCTCCTCCATAAATCTCGTGTCACCACCGGCCAGATCCGGCGCCCCAAGTTCGCCCGGCGGTTTCAAGGCTGCAAGGCGTCGATCCAAGGAAGAAGAAGGGTTAAAATGAATTAGAAACTCTTATTAGGGTTCCTGATGCAAGATGTCTAGAGAGAGTCATTTTACAAATCTGGGCTTAGTTGATTAGGCAAAAGGACAGGGCCTTTTATGAAATGCGTTTTTCCTTTATCCGTTAATCCTTTTCCCTTTTATGGATAATGTGGCTGAAACTTTGAAAATACATAGTAAATTGTAGAAAAATCATAAAATAGCAAATGAAGATGTTTTGAAATCCTTGTAAGTAGATCTATGCAGTAGAGGCATAATATGGCATGTGTTAGTGCAAAGTTTTTGCTATAGATGTACATCTATGCTTTTTAGGGTTAAATTCATATCTGTAGTTATAGTACTTCTTTTGATGGGAAATTTTTATGGTATTCTATTCATGTGATGATTGATCTGTGATAAAAGTTTCAGCTTCATTGGTGCATATATGATTGAGTTATTGATTTATCTATGTTTATACTTGTTAAATGGTTTATAAATAATATAAGTGTGTAAAAAATATAAAATGTTGTTCCTCTACCTTTTTATGATATCGTTGTGGCCTATGGAACCTTAATATAGCCATGTGTTTACAGAAAATGTGGATCCATAGATTTATCTTGCTCTCACATGCTTATTGCAATAAAACTTGTTTTTATCGTAATAATTAATCTACTAAATCGGAGCATGTAAGATTTGTACAGTAGTCGTGTTTTGATAACATCTCCCACACATAAAAATCTTTGTGCCAAATAAGATGTTTACAACATCACCTATATTTAATATATAGGTTTTTATATATAAAGGGTTAGTGAATGCTTAATAGTGAATAAGCTTTTAATGTCTCTTGTGATGTTTCTAATAGTTGTGTTGATTGGTATGTTGTTGAATTGTGTTGATTTTGGTTTGATCTTTTAGAT
Source organism: Miscanthus lutarioriparius (assembly GCA_904845875.1). Taxonomy (NCBI): domain Eukaryota; kingdom Viridiplantae; phylum Streptophyta; class Magnoliopsida; order Poales; family Poaceae; genus Miscanthus; species Miscanthus lutarioriparius. Next base: position 44,329,190 of record CAJGYO010000003.1, on the reverse strand, counting down.
ACATGTGTGTATGCTCTCTTGTTAATATGACAACTAAGAAACATGTGGCTTATGCAAGTTTCTAGTCTTTGCTTTAACCCTTATTTGAATGTGTGCTATATGTATGTTAGTGAATGTTTGTGTGTTGATAAGATAAGCCCCTAAATCACCTTGGGGTGGGTTGCTCTCCTTTATATGATATCATGTTTGCTAATTAGTAAATAAGTGCTAATAGAATAAAGATGAGAAATGAACATCACCATGTAACCTCCCTGTTTTGAAGATGTGTTAATATGTTTTTCATGTTATCCATGACTAATGATAATTTACTATGTTTGTAGTAGTTTTTTAGCCATGTAATTAGTTATAGATATGTGATCTTGTTGTTGAACCAAGTGAAGAACTTGGTTACATATCTGCTGAAATGGCTGCATGCACAATTTCTGTTGTGAGGATGATTTTGTGGTGATAATTATGTTTTCTATGAATGTGTTTAATACCAAAGTTGTAGATAACTTCGTCATCTTGCTTGTCCTAAAATTTTAAGATTTTAGGATAACACATCTGAGAGTTATAGATTTTACTAGATCCCTATCAGGATTAGCTTATGTTCTGGACAGTGCTGCAATATTATGTCTTTTTTACCATGATAGCTATAGAATCACCTATTGGTGACAATAAAAGAGTTGTAGTACTTTTAACAAGCTTTCCAGAAAGTTAAGAAGAATGTTTGTTGGATGTCTATAACTCCAGATATAGCTGTTTAAAGTTTAATGTTAGATTCTGTCCAAGTCTGTACAGAATTGCTTTTTTGTAATGTTTGGCATAGTTAACTGTGGAGTTAGCTCTGGAGGATAATACGAAAGTTGTAGACAATTTCTTAAGATTTCTAGAAAGTCTAAGATCACCCTTGTTGGGTATCTAGAACTCTAGTTATGAGTAAAAGAAGCAGCCGCTGTGCTGCTGTCCAGATTCTGTGCATGTGCTTAAGTGATTGCTATAACTTGCTCTTGTTTTGGTTAAACATGTTTAGTTAATTCTTGACGATGAATGCTTGCAATAGCTGAAACTTAAGTTGACTTATGTGCCATGCTTGATGCGCTTGCTATCTCTCGACAATAGATTGTGTTATGTTTAGTTAAACAACTCTAGGTGCCTATGCCTTCTCGTGTAACCTTGTGCTTGTCTTGAATGCTTTTATGTGATGTATCTTATGTTGCCATTCTTCGCATTCATACATCTGCATTGTGCATCTCATCTAGGTATGCTAGATGAACCACGTGAATGATGAAATGATGTGATGTTGGAGTTAAACCCGAAGATGGTGTTTGGTGGATCTAATCTGAAGATGGAAGGACTAAGCAAGTGCTACGACCGGAGGTGTCACCAAGACGGTACAAGCTAACTAAACTGACTTTGTGTCGGATCACAGGCAAGCCCCGGGGTATTTTAAGTCTCCTACCCTCTTTTTTTATGAATGCACCTGAGTATAACTTTTATATGATGCATTAGGTGATAGGAGTTGGATGAAACCGTTGGTGCATATTCCCTACCTTGTCCACTATATATATAAATACATGTACCCTTACTAGTATGAGTAGGTCGATCCATGCTTAGCCATGCTTAGACCGGTAGAAGTCAGGTGATTCCCTGTTACCTGCGAGATATAGGTGGATACTCGGTCACAGTTGGCTATATTTGCTATCGTGAAAAATAACCATGTGATGATTATATAAATGGAGACCGGACGGGGTCTTATATGCAAATGGTGATAGATTTGGCTATGTTGATCCCGTCTGTGTCGATTAAGGACCGTATCGTGGTTGGGCCTTCTATCGAGATTGAAAGTACCTTTCGCATAATGGCCGGATAACTCGTTTCGACTGTGAAGCCGAGTCCCTCAAATTCGGGCTAGGTTTTGAACTAAGATGGGCATCATTGGAGGAGAGTAAGGATGTGTGGTGGGATAGGGATGGTCCATGGGCAGGCAGGGCCTGAGCTTCCTAGCCTCCGGCTGCCCCCTGAGTGATGCGGCCAGTTCAATCCCACGGGATCCCAAATATGAGTAAAAGTTTACCCAACGTGAACCTTTGGTCGGGTTTGTACGGGTGTGCGTTATGGATTTTGCTCGGCTGGTTGTAATCGATTCAAATTGTCGTCTTTCTCGGATAGTGAGAAACTCGACTAGCTTCAGCATCGTAGTGAGCTGTTGAAAGATAATGGTTATGTTGATTATTATGATAAAATGGATATGGTTATTATTGTGATGCTTATTAACGTTAATCAAGTGGTTGCTCAAGAATAGGTGCAAATTTAGCCATAATAAGCTTCACTGAACTTGGTGCTAAAATATTGACTAAAATATTGAAAGTAAGGACTTATGGTAGGAATGCTCTTTGCAAAGTTATGCTATCCAACCAGCTCCACCAAATAAGCCTTACATATCCTTGAGAGTCTTTTTATTTCTCTCCTGTCGGGTAAGTCTAGCTGAGTACATTAGAGTATTCAGGGTTTATCCTACCATGTTACAGGTGAAGTTCTTGGCCTACAAAAGATGGTGGCTAACCGCCGATGGGCTCGACGACTCCGTATTTATTTCTCATCTACATGCTTTTGTTGGAGAATGCCATTTAAGCTAGCAGTGTATTTTAACTTATGTTATTATAATTATTTCAAAGCTATGTTGTTTCTTCTAATCAGATTTGAACTCAGTATCTATTCTTTATTTATGAATTTAATTATAATATTATTTCCGTTGCAAACTCCGTGTATGTGATGTGTATTTGCTTAATCTATTACGATCTTGGTTGTGATGTGAATTTACCGAGATCCTTCATGACACTCAGCGGACTACCGGGTTTATATAAGTGAAAGTATGTGCGTGCCAACATGTTGGTAGGGGCAGCCGTACTTGATCTTATATAAATTGGACGGTTCTGTCACATCCATAGCTGTGAGAACAACTTTAATTAGCTCTAGCCTTAATAATGCTCCCATTTATCACATGACTATATACCTACTGCCAAAAACAATTTTGGATAGGCTGGATAAAATCAGAAGGACTTTCTTTTGGCAAGGGGGTGGGACCAAAAAGAAATATAATCTTCTGAAATTGGTAAAAAATTGCAAAAGTAAGAAAAAAGGAGGTTTAGGCATAAAAAATATCAAGAAGATGAATATAAGTCTCCTTGGTAAATGGCGGTGGAAACTTGATACTGAGGATGGTTTGTGGCAACAGATTGTAAAATTTAAATACCTCAAGTCTGATTCAATTAATACTGTGAAACACAAACAATCTGACTCAGCTATCTGGGCTGATCTTTTGAAAGTCAAAGATTTGTATCTCCAGGGTAGGAAAATGATTATAAAAGATGGTAGGAATACATTGTTTTGGAAGGACACCTGGTTATTTGATAAACCACTAAACATTGTATATCCTGACTTATTCAAATTGTGTGAGCAAAAGAATATGACTGTACAACAGGTGAAGCATGACTGCTTGGGTGTAACCTTCACCAGGTGGTTGTTTGATAACTTGCAAAAGGATTGGCATGCAATTCTAGATAAGTTAGGGGATATCACTTTCACCCATGATAGAGATTCTGTTTCTTGGAAATTTGGCTCTAATGGTCGTTTTTCTGTGAAATCAATGTACAATGCTTTAACTTCCAGTGATGCAGGATCATTTCATAAAAAAATCTGGAAGGGTAAGGTTCCAGCAAAGATAAAAAAAAATTCTGTGGCTTATGTTGAACAATGTTGTTTTGACCAAAGATAATATGGTGAAAAGAAAATGGACTGGTGATCCAGCCTGTCATTTCTATACTCATGATGAAAATCTGTCTCACTTGTTTTTCCAATGCAGCACAGCAAAATCTGTGTGGGCAGTTGTAGCTAAGAGCATTGGTGCTGTCAATGTGCCTCGATCATTTGAACAGTGCTGGCGCTGGTGTGATATTTGGTTACCTGCTGGAAAACAGTTTCATACAGTTGGGATAGCAGCTATATGCTGGGCTATTTGGAAAGCTAGGAATAAAGTTTATTTTGAAGGGAAACCTTTAACAAATATTATGTCGATCATATGCCATGCATGTGCCCTCATGAATTTTCATGGAGATCGATAAGGAGGCGTTGGAAGCTGGGGCAAATACCATGTTGAGGATTGCTGCCAAGATGCTGGGCAAAACGCTGGGAAAGGATGGACAGCTGCTACATAAGGATGGAGAGGATGATAACAAGGAAGGCTGAGGGATTCATCGACTTTGCTGTTTGCTTACAGGATGGTGGTGTAACATTTTGGGATGTAATTCTGGACATCTGCTCTCTGTGCTGCCATAAACCTGTATTTTCTGTTATCGGTAGTATGCCCTCTCGGTTGGCTAGTTGGAGTATGATCGTGATAGTTTGTAGTCGTAAGTCTGCTATATTCCCTGTTTCTTTCTTAGTCTGAACTTTCTAAAGAATGTTGTATTTCCGTTAGTGATAATGGAAATGGGGTTACCTCCGGTTCAAAAAAATAAAAAGCTTGCTAATCCAAATGGGGCTAAAAAGCTACTGCATTCTCCTATTCTCCCTTCTCGGATTGATTCCGAAGCCTAGTTCCGATTCCGACACTATCTCCCAATCGGCAAGCACGGCTGCTGGTGCAGCCTTTTTTTTTCCATGGCTGAACCCCAACCAGAGCAGAGCAAGCAGGCCATGTGCCGCCCATGCGGCCATGCCACCTCCTTGCCTGCTACGGTGCTACCAAGGCAAGAGAGCTTTTGATGGCCCAAGAGAGAAAAGCCCCACTTGACATGCCTCAACTGTCGTCAAAGTCCGTTTCGTCGTATTTTTCAATTCTTGTATTTTTTTATAAATTTGTTTCTTGCGAAAAATATCTATCAAATTTAAAACATTGCAAAAGCATACTACTGCCATGAACTGAACTGGAGGGAACTACATACTGCTGGTTGAACTGGCGGAATATTTGTTACCGCCAAATCAATTGGTGGAATTTTCTTTTTCTACCATCTCACCCTAAAGAATCATAACTGTATGAACTTGGATAGAGATAAAATTCATCGCGGAAGTTGTAGACAAAAATGAGATCTACAATTTTATAACTCATGACTTTTTAATTAAAGGTCGTTAAGATACCTAAAAAATTAATATAATGTTCATGTCTATATTTGTAGATAGAACTTTATATTATATTGATTTTTTTGGCACCAAGATGATGGCTTCAAAAGAAAATGTTGTGAACTACAAAATTGTACTTCTCTAAGGCATCTACAGTATTATATAAATGTTGTCCCTATATGAGGTTATATGAAGAAGTTATGCTTTTTCTAAAATATGCTACACTAGCTACATGATAAAATCGAGGCAATTTATTCACACCCTTACATAGCACATCTTCAAAAAAAAATTAACTTTTTTATATAGTCACATACGAAGATAACATCTATATAAGAATTATATTTAATGATGAATCTATGAACTTTTAGTTCACAACATTTTTGTTTGAAGCCATATTGATACCAAAATTATCAATATAATGTTTATCTACAAATATAAATCTGAACATTATAACAATTTTAGTTATCTTAACAAATCTTAAATAAAAAAGTCATAAACTGCAATGTTGTAGATCTCCTTTTTCTCTACTACTTTCATATGAATTTTCCATTGTAAATTTCTTTTTCCTAAAAGTTATGGTTTTTTAAGATGAGCTGACAGAAAAATAAAATTAAGCCTAATGATTTGGCAGTAACAAATATTCCGCGGTTCAGCTGGTGGTATGTAGTTCCGCCATTTTAGTTGGCGGCGGCAGTATGGTCATGCAATTTTCTGATTTAGACGACTATTACAAAGAATGAATTTAGAAAATATAAAATAAAAAAAAAATCATATCTCGTCTCTCCCAATGGAAACCAGTTTTTTAGGTTCCGTCATCTTTTGAAACAATCTGATTTTACTCCCCTGAGCGCATTCCAACGGTTTCAAAATTGAACTTTAGCATGTTGGAGGAGCACAAAACCAGTTTTCCATTGTTCCAAATGATGGAGGAGCACAAAACACCCGTTTTCCATTGGATAATAAGACGATCCGGACTTGGCTATATAACCTTGGGAAGGTCGAATGGACATTCCCCCCAAAAAAAATAGTGAACTTGTCAAGTTGGGCCACAGCACAGAATCTTTCCATGGGCTAAATTTCACTGTTTCTCGCCAAAGGATACCGTGCAAGTTTGTTGTTCGGATGAAAGAGGAAGCGTCAATCTCAAAAAAAGAAAAGAAAAAAAAAGAGGAAGCGTCAATCTCAAAAAAAGAAAGAGGAAGTGTCCCTGGGAGAAAAAAGAAGAAAAAGAAAGAGCAGGTGTGGCCAACAACACATCACAATCAGCAGCAACAGTTAAGCAGTTAAGTACTCCACGAGACGAATTTATTAAGCCTATTTAATATATCATTAGCACATGTTTACGGTAGCACTACGTTGTTAAATCATGGACTAATTAGGCTTAAAAGATTCATCTCATAAATTAGTCGCAAGCTGTGTAATTAATTTCGTAATTAATCTATATTTAATACTCCATGTATATAAACAAACATCTAATAGGAGAGCGACTAGTCTATGAGGAGAAATCCAACGTACTTATGCCGTATGGGATCCCTGCTCTCTGGTGTCTTCAAGCCCAGCCTGCCCAGCGTTGTGTGGACGCGTGTGCCTCCTTCTGCCTGCACCCGTGTCCCAGCGTCGTTCCGAGCAAATGAGCGTGCGACACACAGCGTCCTCCGTTGTTCCTAGGAAACGAGAGTGCGACACCTGCTGCACGCTCATTCGCTTAAATAGTAGCGTTATCTCTAAACGAGGAAAACGACGACTTCTCCTCTCCCTCCTTGGGCTCCTCCGCTCAGGCGCTCAGCGCTCTTCCTCCTGCGAGGTAAGACCGACACGCACTCATCCTACTCTCGCCGGCGTTGACGATCGCGGTAGCTTGGCCTTGACACGATCATCGAAAGCGGCAGGCCATGGAAGAAAAAAAAAATCGCGCCAAACTTGTCAGCCACTCGCCGTGGCAGGGCAGTGCACGCAAGACCCCAGAAAAGAAGAGCAGGATTACACAAAATCCGGCTGCCACGCCTGGTGATTTGCCACATCTACTACGGTTGTACTACTCTCAAGTCTCAACCGCGGGACGAGTGACGACGCAGCGTATAGATCGAGGAGAACACGGAAGGATACCTTCAGCGCGTCGAGGGGCGGTACCTGCACTGTCGCCTTTGTTCGTTTTTTCTCACCGCCGGCGGCCGGTCACGCGGTGCGTGTGTGTTTGTGTATCCACATCTGCCTGCAGTGCAGGTCGTTACCAACTTGAAGAAGACCGCCAACGCGTCAAATGATGAAAATCTTGCAACTATTCAGACCCCGCCCTGCTACTGAGGCTATCATCCAAAAACACGTTTAAGAAACGAAACGAAGCCACGTACACGAGTACCCGGTCAATACGCTTGCGCGTGCACTCCCTCCCTCCCCGGCCCCGAGCCGAACCCACGCCACGCCAACAACGAACCCTCGCTCCTGTGCAGGACTCCACGGCGCAGCATTTTCCTTCCTTCCGTTTGGTTGGGCGCCCAGCTCCAACCAAGGCTACAAATACGCCCGCCCACCACGCCCCCAAAACCATCAAACCGCACGGTGCTTTCAGCGTGCCCCCGACTCCCCTCCCCGCGACCCCCACCCCACGCGCAGTCCCGCACCCCGGCGTCCACCAGCCATGGCGTTCCGGCTGAGCAACAACCTGATCGGGATCCTAAACTTCATCACCTTCCTGCTCTCCATCCCGATCCTGGGCGCGGGCATCTGGCTAGGCCGCCGTGCCGACGGCACCGAGTGCGAGCGGTACCTCTGGGCGGCCCTCATCGCGGTCGGGGCCTTCCTCCTCGTCGTCTCCCTCGCGGGGCTCGTCGGCGCATGCTGCCGCGTCACCTGGCTGCTCTGGGTCTACCTTCTCGCCATGTTCGTCCTCATCGTCGTCCTCTTCTGCTTCACCGTCTTCGCCTTCGTTGTGACGAATAAGGGCGCCGGGGAGGCCGTCTCCGGGAGAGGGTACAAGGAGTACAAGCTCGGGGACTACTCCAACTGGCTGCAGAAGCGGGTCGAGAACACCAAGAACTGGGACAGGATCAGGAGCTGCCTCCAGGACTCCAAGGTCTGTAAGAAACTGCAGGACAAGAACGAGACCATCGCGCAGTTCATGGCTTCCGACCTCTCCCCCATCGAGGTATTTTTTTTTAATCTATATTATTCATTCTCGTCAAAACTCGATCGGTTTCTTTCTTTTAGTAATATACGTGTATATATGCTTAAGCTTAATCTGCTAATGTCAAACACTAAGACGAAAATGTTAGCTTTTCCAACGCAAAAACCTTTATTTTGGGCCGGCTGATGGTTACTTGTACGGTTGTGCATCTTCATCAGACGTGCATAGTTTGAACTGTACATCTAGAAACAGTGCATCAGACTTAGCGTTGATTTTGTCAAAGGATTACTGCTAGTATTTTGAAGTGGTTTCTTCAGCCTCAATGCTCCCAATGCTCTGACCTTTGTATTATTGGAGCAGGAATTTTAGTTCCTAGCACATGCCTGGTGCACTTTCACCGGACGTTTAGGTTGCAGAATCCAAACATTTCACGATACTGCCGGCCACGTTTGTGTTCTGTTTCAAAGACTCATCTGTACTGTACGTCTTCTCCCTGCAGTCTGGCTGCTGCAAGCCCCCCACCAGCTGTGGCTACACCTACGTCGGCGGCACGGACTGGACGGCGGCGGTCCCCCCCAACTCATCGTCGGACCCGGACTGCCAGACCTGGAGCAACTCGGCGCTCTGCTACGGCTGCCAGTCGTGCAAGGCCGGCGTGGTGGCCACGGTCAAGCGGGACTGGAAGCGCGTCGCCGTCGTCTGCATCGTCTTCCTCGTCTTCATCATCATCGTCTACTCCGTCGGCTGCTGCGCCTTCAGGAACAACCGCAGGGACAACGCCTACCGCGGCGGGTGGAAGGGCGGGCACGCTTGATCCACCATCGCTTGGAGTTGGAGCAGAGCTGGGGCTCCTGTCACCATGCACGCTCAGTGCTCTGCTCCCTGTCGTCGTACATGTTCAGTAGGCTTGATGTAGCTGTGTACAGGTGATGGAGATTGTTACTGCGGACTCTTATCGTCTTCCTAGTTATATTATTATCATATTATGATCAGATCAGCGGTAGGTTTTGTATACGGATGCCTTTATTTTACCAGTTACTTTCGTTTAGACTTTTTCCCGAGTGACCTGCACCTTTGATTGTTCAGTTTTTCACTTTCTTTTCGAAACTTCGCCTGATGACGACACGGCACAGCATCACCTAATTCTACAGTTTCACTGCGTCAACAGATTTTCGGTGTGTGACGTGTATTTTCACGTCGGACAGTTTTTTTCCCCCATAACTTCACTCGTCACAGAACATAGATAATGATGACATGGGAGAGAATTAGCGAACATTTTCTTTTAGATAATGGAGGAAATAAACTCTGGACTCTGACATCATTTTCCGAGGATGCATCGGACCAAATTTTCGGTGTGTGACGTTATTTTCTCGTCGGAAAATTATTCCTCCCACATCAAATATTTCGTCACAGAACATAGATAATGATTAAATATGGGAGAGGATTAAGAAATTAATTAGATAATGGACGAAATAATTTGGGAGACATCATCTTAAGGATAATTCGGACCAAATTGAATGTAGCTACTGCTTGAAAACCAGCACATATCACTAATGATAGATTAATTACGCGGAAGAGGATTAGCAAAAAATTAGTGCTCTTTTCAAAAATTAACTCCATCTATCCATAATTGGTTTTGTCGAATTAATTTATATTTAATACCTATCTTATTCCAGCATTAGCAACGGTTTGATGTGATATAAATTTTAGCAATTTTCCACAATGAAGTGATCAAAGAAACACCCCGAAGAATATAGCTTATGTTTGAAAAACCAGCACATCTCACAAGATACATGTATCCTAAAACGCGGAAGAGGATTAGCAAGCTAATTAGTGCTCTTTTCAAGCGCTCTGAGTCAATTTTTAACTCTGTTTACTCTCCATGATATTACCTACTACCTCGAGTTGTTGAGCTAACTGCCATTTCCGGTTCTGAGACCATTGCACCTATCTCTGTCCTCCACACATTAGCACACGGTTTCGCTAGGTTGCTACTGACGCTTCCTGACTTGTAGCACCATTTTCCACAATGAAGTGATCAAAGAAAGGAAGACGAAGGCTTAAGTCTTCAACCATGACGAGCGACATGAAAGCTGTGGTCCTGTGGTGTCCCATGACCATGAGAGGCAAGTCCAGCCTAACGTTCCTCCGGAAATATCCACCTCTTTCCATTTCCACTGTCTTGCTTGTCGTCTTCGGTGAGCGATTCTACCCTGGCGAGTGGGCATGCTTAAAATTAGACTAGGTCCATGGCATCATCTTCCATTACGTTCCTTGTCAGTTGAGAAATATCTAGTAGTGTCAAATACTAGAGACAGTGATCGATTCAATATTAGGTGCTAATAGTGTGTTTGGTCCAAAGAATAAAGTACTTTCACATTTTCTCCGTTTGCAAATTGAATGAATTGATCTATCGTCATCTTATTTCTAATTAGTACTTGTAAAGAAGTTTACTTAATTAAATTTATAGAATAAATTTATGATGCGCTATCTCATCTAGAATGCAATAATTCATCAAACCAAACCCTTCCAAAAGGATGCTAAAAGTTCAATAGATTGTGAGAACACATGGGCTGATGCATCGTACAGCTGCAAATGCGTAAATGTGGTTGTTGTTACTGATTCCAGAAGTAGCGAGACTATTGCTGGTGCGCTTGGAAATATCTAGAGGGGTTGAGACTGATGATTCGATTTTGCAGAAAATGAAGTGAGAGAGCCGGCACTATATTGTTCGATGGGACATTTCACGAGATGAATACTCCATGACCTCAGTTTGGAGGCAACCTTGCCTACAAAGAATAAGTCTTCTTTTTAATGTAACATACTCTTACATAAGCATTGCTAACCGGTAAAATCTGAATTTTCAACCTCAAAATATCACAGTAGTCTATCTTCAACTCTAAAACCGCACGTTACACAACATCTAACTACTCAACCGGATTTTTTTTTTTTTTTAAAAACAACCCCATTCCTCAACCGGATTTTTTTAAAAAAAACCCCCCCCCCCCACACACACACACAACAATTTCGCCCTAATTTTCATCATATGACATTTGTGTGGTGTGGTTTCTACACGATTTTTTTTTTACGAATCATAGTATACATGCAGACACTCATACATATATGCACACACCTTTCCCTTTATGAACACCTATGAAAGACTGTTGAGCTAATAGATCTCGAGACTATAAAGTCACCACAAACATCTCACTATCGATGAGCATGTTACCTACTGTGGAGAGAACAACGTCGTTAAATCCTGAAATAAATCTAGAAATATGCGAACATCCACGCAAGTCAAGTCGATGACTTAAATCGAGTGCGTAGATTCCATGACAAGGTACCCAACTAGTTGAAGTACGCTTAGTTCACTAGTGGTTTGAAGGTGAAGTTTGAAAATAGAAATTTTTTTATAGTTGAATGTTGAAATATAACCTTCACCCTTAACACACGGGTATTTACTCTACCTGCATCTTACCCAATCCACTGTCAGCCCTACAATGGGTGTGTTCCTATAGTGGGCTACTTCCCCAACAATAGCATCCCCACACTTGAAACGTTGGAAGTTTGAACCATTAACAAGTTTGAACATGCAGTTATCATGTTCTCAAATAGAAATTAGAATAACTGAGTATTAGCATCCGTCGTCGTCGGTAGCAATGGTTCTGAAAGATTGGTTCGAGTCTCTACTCTGACAGCAATGCAATCCGCATCTACTGTCTGCTTGGAATCACTGGATTGGAGATCTCTGCCCTTCGTATCATCCGCTTTACCCGACAACACGACGTACAAGCCAACGATGATCGTAACTGCACCTAAGACGCTGCACAAGAGGGGAAAAAATCAGTGATATCACTGCCGATTGAACGGTTGATACTTGTCTAGTGACTATATATAGTAGCGATGCAAGGTGTTCAGACGTTATGCTGCATTATGCAAAGTGGAAGCAAGCATACCTTCCAACATGGAGCTGTTCATGAAGGAAGAGCGTGGATAACATTGCTGTGATCACAGCACTCAGCGGCGTAAAGATGGCGCTGTAGAGGGGTCCTTTGACTGCTATGCACCATGATTGGAGGAAAAAGTTGGCGCCAGAGGCGAACACACCCTACAAAATTTGTTCAATTTCTATCACTCGTTTACTATGCAATGCAATTCAAACCCATGTGTAGATGATGGACCAGCGGTCCAGATGAGCTTACTCCATATAAGATGCAGGGGAACTCCCAGAACGAGGTAAGCTTCCAGATCTCCAGGTAGTTGGGCTCCAGGAAGAGCGCCATCGCCGCGCATTGCAAGGTCGCCAGGAAGCACATCCAGGTCGCCAGAGACAGAGGATCAAGGTACGATTTGCAGACCGGCACCTGAAACCATTCGACGCAGCGCTGCCACCAGTGAGTCACCTCATCCACGGTGATGATGTGTTGAGTGAAAATGAATCTTGCCAGGACGGTCGATGGCGTATTGGCGTCACTGTAATCAGTTGTTTTATACCTGCAAGATGTACCAGATGGAGACGCAGATAGCATTTCCCACGAGGTAGATCCCTCCTCTGACCCAGTCACTGTCACTGGTCGCCGAGAGAAGAGCTGCGCCGAGGAGCCCTGGGCCCTTGAAGAACGCCATGATTGCTGCTCCGGCGAGGCAGATGGCGGTGCCGACGATCTTGGCGACGCTCCTCAAGCTTCTGATATCCACCTTCTCTAGCCTGCGAGGTGCGAGCAGGATGGAAGGCGGGAGTGAGAATTTTGGCTGCTACGGGCGAGGCCTCGGGATGTTCCTTCTTTCATTTCAACAGAGCCAACTGGGCCCACAAAGGAAATAAGCCCATCTGTAAAGAGTCTGTTCTGGCCCAGTAGTCTAAAAACGCGAAATGGTAGTAGGCCCAACTTTCCTCGAAAACAAAACAGAACAGAAAGAAAGGGTACCCGATGACGGCGGCGATGGCGAAGGTGATGCCGGGGGCGAGGTTGGTGGTGGCCCTGGCCATAGACGGCGAAGCCAGGTGGAGGCCCAGAAAGTAGAAGTATTGACCGGTCGCACTGTCCCATATAATTCCCATCGAATCAGAAATCAGAGGTCGATGAAGAACTAGGAGACTTTTCTTTGTGCGCCATTATAAAAGATCGTAATTCTCTTTGTGCACTGGAGAAATCAGTGATCTTGGCGCCACTACTGACTTTTCGGGTTCTAATGCCACTTCCGTCGATTAGATTCAAGCTCTAACGTCGTCAAACTACAGGTGTGAAAAGGCGAAAAATGCCTTAAGTTCAAATATGTTATTAATTTTTTGAGCCTCTTAGCGACAAATGAAAAACTCAAAACTAGAAAGTTGTAGATCTCGTCGAGATCTATAATTTTCATATAAAATTATTTTCATTTAATTCCGCAAAAAAAATATGATGATTTTTCTAAGATATATTAATCATATCAAATCATATTTTTTATGAAATTAAATGAAAATAATTTTTATATGAAAATTATAGATCTCGACGAGATCTACAACTTTCTAGTTTTGAGTTTTTTCATTTGAATACTCAAGTATAAGATGCTCAAAAAAATTAATAACATATTTGAATTTAAGGGCATTTTCGCCTTTTTCATCACATCAGCTTGAATGCTAGAGCCTAAATTGACGGAAGTGGCGTGGAGGACCCGAAAAAGTAGAAAGGGCGCAAGACCGCGAATTTTTTACGATGCGGATTTATATTTTATACGCACATGGACGAAAAAGTCTCAAGAACTAGCTAGGAGTGAGCTCATGCTCATCTTTGCGTACTCACGTGGCTAGGGAGGCCGCGAAGAGGAGCGCGAAGCCCCGCGCGCCGACGGCCATGGGCTGCAGCGTGCACCCCCTGGTGGCGAGCGAAGCGAGGAGGAGCGTGGCGGCGGCGATCCCCTGGCGGTAGGCGACGAAGACGATGGGGCGCATGCCGAGCCCGTACGCCGTCTTGAGCGCCACGTCCACCAGCGCGTAGAACAGCTGCACCAGCACCATCCCCACGCTCGGCCCGCACCGCTCCAGCCACGGCGGGGCGCCCGCGCCTGCCATGGCGCGCGAGCTAGATCCGCGAGCGCGCGTGGGAACGGGGCAGGAAGAGACGTATGGGCAGAGATCAGGAGGCGCCTCTCCCAGTCTCCCTCGATCCGCCGCTTCGCCAGCTGAGTAGGAGCATCCATGTGCGCGCGCCCCCCGCGCGCTCGCGGACAAACGAGCAGCTACACAGCCGCCCGTGCTCTGATGAGTCAGCTGCGCCGTCACTCTGGCATTTGTTTACGGCCGATTGATTGTTTTCTCCGGTGGAGTTCCGTCGTCAAACCAAATCGTTGAGATAGAGAATTGACGGATATGCAAATTAATCATGCATGTAATATTCGACTGGATCTTATCTAGGAGTCCCTCTTCACTGCTCAAAATTAAGGAGAATTGATTTACAACCTGTGATTGACAAAATCATTAAAAGGATAGCTGGTTGGAGGGGAAGCTCCTGTCCTATGCAAGGTAGGCTTACCTACCTTGCTGAGAGCTTGCTTAGCAAGCATTCCCATATACATTTTGTCTATCATCAAATTTCCTAGATGGGCTATAGATATGATCAACTCCCATATGGGACATTTCTTGTGGAATAATACAGAAGAAAAGCACATGTATCACCTTGCTAATTGGCCTCTTGTGGCTCAGAAGAAAGAGATTGGAGGGTTAGGCATACCTGACTTAAGAAGCCTTAATCTTGCTTTAATGAGTGCCTAGATTTTTAGATACCAGCTTAATAAAACTGCTATTTGGACTAAAATTTGTGGATTATAAATACAGGACAGATAAACCAAATGTCCTGTGTTCTTATGTAGGAACCTCTCCTTTTTTGAAAGGAGTGGTGTGGGCTATGCAGGCTGCTAAAATCGGTATACACTGGAATCTGGGAAAGGGTGATAAGGTGAGATTTTGGGAGGATCAGTGGTTGGGAAATACAAGTTTAACTATTTTATACTGGCCCCTGTATGTCATTAATGAACAACAGGGAAAATCTGTGAGAGAGGCCTGGGATGGTGAAAATTTGATGCTTACTTTTAGAAGGACGGTGTCTGAACAAGGTATGAACCTTTGGTGGGAGTTGGTGAATTTGATGAGTGAGGTCACCCTCTCTGAAGAGGAGGATCAAATTATCTGGGCATATAGTTCTTCTGGAAAATATTCAGTACAATCCTTGTATGCTGTTGTCAATTTTAGGGGAATTTCCCCAGTGTTTGTTAGTTCAATTTGGAAGTTACCTATCCCTCCAAGAGTGTAGTTTTTCTTGTGGCTCCTGTCTGAAAACAAGCTCTTAATTCGGGATAATGTGGCAAAAAGGAGAACTGTTAATGATAATACTTGTCTTCTGTGTAGTGAGAAAGAATCTATCAACCACTTAATTTTTGAGTGATGTGTGGCTAAGTTGGTTTGGGACTATATTTCTGAGCTCCTTGGTTTAAGAATTGGTCATGATTTTGAATCGGTTGCTCGTTTTTTACTAGCAAATAAGAAACATAAGGTTACAAATACTATTTCAGCGGCTGTCTTATGGTCGTTTTGGAAATTCCGGAATGAATTATGTTTTCAGGGGCACAAGTGTATGGGCCTGAAGGACGTTCTCTTCAAGATCGCCAGGATGTTACGAAGATGGATCCCAATGATGCAGCAAGATTCTGGAGTGCGTATAGAGGAGGTGATTATCCAACTGGAACGCAGAGCATCAATGCCGCCACGGTGATGTGGTACAATCAGGTGGAATCGTCATCGAGTTGGCACCATTGGGTGTTAAACTACGGGTTCTGTGGCTGCAACATGTTTACAGGAGTCTGATGTTGATAGGAACCGAGGTTCCTCCCCTGACCGAGCATAGGTTGTAGCGGTGGGTGATCGGGGGTCGAGGCTTAAATCGCGATGGACCACGGCGGGGCGCCGTGATCTCATGGTGGAAGCTGGGCAGCGTCGTGAGGCAAGAGGAGAGGCGATTAGGGCACAGGATAATCTCCGGCTCCCTAAAGGAAGCCGAAACAATAATATGTTTCGCTTACTTTCCTCAATAGAGTTTCTGGTATTTATATGTGTCTCGAATAATAATAGAAAATAACTCTAATATTATATAAAATATGATAAATATGGGCCTTGAGCCCCTAACCCGCCGGCATCCTCTAGCCCTTCGCTGGGCCTTCACCGAGTCTTGAATGCGGTCATAACATCTCTCCCGCCTTCTCAAACAGCTTCGTCCTCGAGCTGGAAGTCGAGTAGAAGGAGCGGAACTCGTCGACGGACTCCCATGTCGCATCCTCTTCGGAAAACCATGCCTTTGGATAAGCACATGCCGGTGTCACGGCGCCATTTGACACGTAAGCGCCTTGGCCGGGCAGAGAGTGTAACGGGCCGTCGAAGGTCGGCGCAAGGCTGGCGGCGTTGTTGGAGGTTCACCGCGGTGGCGCTTGAGCAATCCCACATGGAAGACATCATGAAGACGTGCACCCTCGGGCAGCTGTAGACGATATGCCACCGCTCCAAGACGCTCCAAGACGCGAAACGGCCCAGCATAGCGAGGACCGAAGTTTGCCCTTGGGCCCGGAGAGAGTGATTGGGCGCGTGCGGTTGAGCGGCCGCAGCCACCCCGATCGCCCACACGGAACTCGGCGTCGCGGTGGCGGCATCATAATATTTTTGGACAGTCTTGAGCTCGCAAAAGACGTTGGCGCACCTCGGCGAGATCTCATCACGGGACCGAAGAAGCGCATCCGCAGCCTCGGTCCGAGCTGTACCGACGATAGGCAGGGCAAGCGGCGGAGGAGGGCGACCGAGAGCGACCTCAAACGGTGTGGGCGCGAAGAGCCGTGTGGAAGGAGGTGTTGTAGTAGTACTCCGCCCACGACAGCCAATCCACCCAAGCGCGGGGGCGATCCCCCGTCACACAACGGAGGTACATGGCGATGACCTTGTTCACCACTTCGGACTGGCCATCCGTTTGCTGATGGAAAGCTGTGCTCATGCGCAACTGGACGCCCACCATCTTGAAGATGTCTCGCCAAACGTGCCCGGTGAACACGGGGTCTCGGTCGCTGACGATGGACAGCGGAAACCCGTGAAGGCGAACGATGCCGTCGAAGAAGGCACGAGCGACGGACGTAGCAGTGTAGGGGTGGCCGAGCGCGATGAAGTGGGCGACGGAGAAGCGATCCACCACCGTGAGGATGACCGACTTGCCCGCAACCTTGGGCAAGCCCTCGATGAAGTCCATCGAGATATCCGCCCACACTTGGGTGGGAACGTCGAGGGGCTGCAGCAAGCCCGCGGGATGAACCGTCTCCGTCTTATTGCGCTGGCACGTGGTGCAAGAACGCACCAGGTCCTGCACCAGCACACGATCACGGGGGATGTAGAAATCTACACGGAGTCAGTGTAGCGTCTTCTGGGTGCCCTCATGGCCAGCTGAGTGAGCCATGAGGAGCACTTGCTGGCGCAAGTCCCCATGGTCCGGCACGTAGACGCGGGATCCATGG
This sequence comes from Miscanthus lutarioriparius, assembly GCA_904845875.1. Classification (NCBI taxonomy): domain Eukaryota; kingdom Viridiplantae; phylum Streptophyta; class Magnoliopsida; order Poales; family Poaceae; genus Miscanthus; species Miscanthus lutarioriparius. Next base: position 44,311,444 of record CAJGYO010000003.1, on the reverse strand, counting down.
AGCAGAAGGCCGTTAGAAAGGCGCCATGGGGCCTCCAGCTCCCCCGCCTGGAACCGCGCCAGTAGGTGCTGGCCGTCAGGCGCGGCTGCTGTTGCCCGCCGGATGGCGTCCAGAAGGTCGAAGGAGGGTCCCGACACGGGGAGGGCTGCTGCAGCCGCAGCCACCAGGACGGCTGCCCCCCATCTTCCAAGTCCCGGCGAGAGAGAGCGTCTGCCACGATGTTCAAGCGCCCCGGACGGTACTCTACCAAGAAGTCGAAGCCAAACAGCTTGCTGATCCATTGATACTGCGGAACTGTAGACAAGCGTTGATCAAGCAAAAATTTCAAGTTGTAATGGTCAGTGCGAACCAAAAAGTGGCGCCCTCACAAATATGGACGCCAATGACGAACGGCCTGTACCAAGCCGATCAACTCCCGCTCGTAGGCCGCCAGTTTGATATGACGGGCCGCGAAGGGACGACTGAAGTAGGCGAGAGGCCCGACGCCCTGGTGGAGGACGGCGCCGAACCCCGCGCCCGACGCGTCGCAGTCGACCACGAAGGGCTTAGTAAAGTCTGGCATCTGAAGAACAGGTCCTGTGGTCAAAGCGCGCTTGAGCGCCTCGAATGCCGCCGAAGCATCGTCGTCCCACACAAACGCGTCCCGCCGCAAGAGACGCGTGAGTGGGGCGGCGATGATGCCGAAGTCCTGGATGAACTTCCGGTAGTAGCCCGTGAGGCCGAGGAAACCATGCAGGCCACGGGCAGAACGCGGAAGGGGCCACGCAGCCACGCCGGTGACCTTGTCAGCGTCCATGGCGACGCCGCCCTCGGAGAGCACGTGGCCCAGGTAGGCCACCGACGACGCGCCAAACGAGCACTTGGATCGTTTCAAGTGAAGGTGGTGTACCCGAAGCGCGTGGAGGACGATGTTGACATGCTGCAAGTGCTCGGCCCATGATGGACTATAAATTAATATATCATCAAAAAATACCAGCACAAACCGCCGCAGGTAAGGCCGAAGGACGTCGTTCATCAGCGCCTAGAAGGTTGCCAGGGCATTGGAGAGCCCAAATGGCATCACCAAAAACTCGAAGTGGCCATGATGGGTGCGGAAAGCCGTCTTGGCGATGTCCTCCGGGTGCATGCGCACCTGATGATAGCCGGAACGAAGGTCAAGCTTAGTGAAGAAACGAGCCCCATGGAGCTCATCCAGCAACTCGTCAACCACCGGAATCGGGAATTTGTCCTTGGAGGTCTTGGCGTTGAGGGAGCGGTAGTCGATGCAAAAGCGCCATGACTTGTCCGCCTTGCGCACTAGCAGGACAGGCGCGGAAAATGGCGAAGTGCTCGGCCGAATGATCCCTTGGGCAAGCATCGCTGCACATTGGCGCTTGAGCTCGTCCTTCTACAGCTGCGGGTATCGGTACGGCCGCACCGCCACTGGGGCCGTCCCGGGCAGCAGGTGGATGCGGTGGTCGTAGGGGCGCGCCGGAGGGAGCCCAGTAGGCTCGTCGAAGATGTCACCGTGCTGCGCCAACAGACGATCTAGGAGAGGTAGCCGCGGGTCAGTCGTGACCGCGGTCACCGCCTGCTGTGGGGTGGGCGTCTGAGGGCCGGGCACGCCCTGCCAGGTGACGCGGCGGCCCTCCCTCCAGAACGCCATGGTGAGGGCGTCACAGTCCCACAACACTGGCCCCAACGTGCGAATGAAGTCGAAGCCGATGATGAAGTCGAAGGCGCCCAGGTTGAGGCCAACACACGTGATGGTGAAATCCTCGTCGCCGATGCGGACGGGCACGTCCCGAGCAATGCCCTCGCACGCCACGTGCTCACCATTGGCGACCGTGACACGGAGGTGGTCACCACCAGCTGGAGACAGGCCCAAACGGCGCAGAACAGCCCCTTGGACAAAATTATGAGTGGAGCCGGTGTCGAGGAGAGCGAGGAAACTCTCGCCCTTGACGGTGACGGGGAGCAGCATGGCGTTGGGCGAGCGGATTCCTGCAACAGCATGGAGAGAGACGACGAGGGCGTTAGCAGCGTCTGCTGCATCGCCGGCCACTCCTTGGCCGGCTGGCTCGTCTGGAAAGGCGGCTACGTCGGCGTCTGCAGCAGCCACCTCCCCGGCTTCCTCGTCGACGAAGTTCGTAGACTCGAGGTAAAACAGCCGGGGGCACACATGGCCGCGGACATAGGGCTCGTCGCAGTTGAAGCACAGCCCTTGACGGCGGCGCTCCAACTGTTCTGGCCGGCGTGAGGCGCAGGAATCGACGCGACGGGAGGAGCGCGCCCGCCGCCCATGGGACCAGCCCGCCCGGTTGAGTTGGAGCCCCCCGCTTGCTTGTGTCGGGCACGCGAGGGGCGCATCGACGAGAGTGGAGGCGGGCACCCTGCCGGGGGTGGCGCCGTGGGCATGGCCGCCGCCCGACGCTCGAAAGCCCGTGCCAAGTACATGGCCGTCTGGATGTCCTCGGGATCGCGGATCTCCACATCCACCCGAATGTACTCGGGAAGGCCGCCGACGAAGAGATCGGCCTTCTGTTTGGCAGAGACGCCACGTGCATGGCAGGACACCGCCTGAAAGCGGTCGGCGAACTCCCTCGGATGAGATTGATTGGGCAAGCGCCCTAACTCCGCCAAATGAGTACCGCATGAATCGGCGGTCCGAAGCGTTGGCGGCACAGCTCGACGAAGCGCTCCCAAGAAGGCATGCCCTCATCCTGCTCGAGGGCGTAGTACCAGGTTTGCGCCAGGCCCCAGAGGTGGTACGACGCAATCCACGTTCTGTCGGAGGTCGGCCATCGTTGGCCCCGGAAGAATTGGTCATAGTGGTTGAGCCAATTCAGGGGGTCTTCCGAGCCGTCGTAGGTTGCGAACTCGAGGCGATGCGTCTTGGGCGGCAAGCGGTCGAAACCGCCCCCCATGGCCTGCGGAGGGCGCTCGTAGGGGCCCTCCTGGTCGGGCCCAGGTGGCACGACCGCGTAGGCAGCCACGGAGGCGCCGGTGTCGTGGAACAGCGTCCCGTCCACGCCGCCGTATAGGGTCCCTGATGCATAGGGTTCCCCATGGGCGACCGTCGATGGAGCCTGAGGGATGGTCGTCCGAGGCGGCGCCGAGGAGTAGAGCGGCGCTGTCATGGAGTGGTGCGCCGCCGAGGATCCAAGGGCCCAAGCCGGAATCGGCGACGGCGAGTGCGAAAGTTGCAGCATATGGATCGGGACCTGGGATACCGCCGGCTGAACGGAGGTCGACGACGACGGCATGGAGTCCGTAGGCATCCCGTAGGGGTAGGTGAGGAGCGGCACCGAGACGGATGAGGGCAACGGCAGCGGCGGAGGAGGAGGATGCGACGGTTGCGGTGGTTGAACCACATACTGGCCGCTCAGAAACGCCCTCATCATGTCCTGCAGCTCCTTCACGCTGTGGCTGAGATTGACGATGGAGGTTGTCACCTCCTCGGGCGTGAACACCCGCCGCGGCGCGACGGTGGTCGTCAAGGATTGGGAGGACGGCACCACCAGAACGCCCGACGAAGCAGGGGGCGCGGTGGAGTTGGTCGGCACCGGCGGAATCACCGGCGATGGCGCGGCGGAGGAGGCAGCGGAGGTGTCCATGATCGGCAAGGGCTCTAATACCAAGCTGATAGGAACCCAGGTTCCTCCCCTGACCGAGCGTAGGTTGTAGCGGTGGGTGATCGGGGGTCGAGGCTTAAACCGCGATGGACCATGACGGGGCGCCGTGATCTCGCAGGTGGAGACTGGCGGCGTGCGTGAGGCAAGAGGAGAGGCGATTAGGGCACAGGATAATCTCCGGCTCCCTAAAGGAAGCCAGAAACAATAATATGTTTCTGCTTACTTTCCTCAATAGAGTTTACAGGTATTTATATGTCTCTGAATAATAATAGAAAATAACTCTAATATTATGTAAAATATGATAAATATGGGCCTTGAGCCCCCTATCCCGCCGGCATCCTCTAGCCACTGCTGGGCCTTCGCCTGGAGTACTGGATGCCGGTCATAACAGATGTGTTCTCAGGGCGTCTGGAGCAGGATTTAGTTGCCAATGTGGCGTTAAACAATGCGATGTTGTCGCCGTCAGACTAAGAACTGTTTTGTAAGGCGGACGCGCCTAAAACGCTGAATTTGGATGTTTGTTTGCTTTTAATACAAAAGCAGGGAAAACCTGCTTTTCTAAAAAAAATATTCGACTGGATCTCATCAGAACTAGTTCATGCCGGTGTCAGCATATGAATTGATAATATCATTAATCGATTACCAGCAAACTTGGTCGATTTCTCTTCTTCTTCGCTGCCCCGACTCCCCGAGGCCCCGATCACATCACCGTCTTTTTTTTATGAAGCAGGAGGGGCTTAAGCCCCTACTGGAAATTTATTAAATATAGAAACAAAGAGTTACAGGCCAAATCAAGATACATAAAACGTCAAAAAGAAGATAGCTAGGATTAAACAAAGTTGTCTAGCCATAAATCTAGTGAAGGGTGTTGCGCTTCTTTTGCTCTTAGGATAACCAAAGCAAACCCTTTCTTGAAGACAGACTTGCATCTTTGAACTGAGTGTGAAATATTCTTGAAAATGATGTCACTGCGTAGCATCCAGATGGCCCAACATATTGTAATGATAATTTCCATGAAGAAAGACTGATTTATCTGAATTTTGAGGCTCTCCAAGATAACCAGGATATCATCTGAATTGGGCAAATAGACATTCAGAGTGGACCAGCATGCCTGGGCAAAAGGACAATGAGAAAGGAGATGAAGGAGATCCTCCTCAGTGTTTAGCATCACACAAGCCGCCTTACAGGAGCATCTCCACCACATGATCTGCTAGCAGCCAAGCACCACCACATACTACTACTCTATCCTACTGTATAATTGTATATCCACAGTCCTTGTCGCATTCAACACCTCATCAGCTTGTTCAGTTCTTTATTTCTTATGTAGCTTAAGAATGGCACGCCACACTTACATTTTCACAGCTACAATTACCTCCAGATATATAGCAATCGAAAAGAATTACTCTGTTCCCTAGATCAGTTGCGTGCTTGTGCACGCTCCCTGCCTGCCATGAGAGGTGCAGAGAGAGTGTTCTCAATGTCAAGCTGAGAGTGAGAGTGAGAGTGAGGGTGCATCCTCCCCATCCTGGCGTCCTCTGCTTTGCCCCACAAGACGATGTAAAGGCCAGTGATGACGGCCGCGGCCCCTACCAAGCTGGACGGACAGCAAAGAAACACAAAAGGAATCAGTTCTTGGCGTCAGCACTCCCTGATGCAAAAACGGTTTGGTCGCTTGATGAGAACGCCAGAGAACTGAAGGAACAATGTCTGTCTTTCAGAGAAGGAGAGAGCGTGCCTTCCGATGTGCAGCTCTTCGTGGAGAATGGCGGAGGAGAGCGCGGTGGTGAGCACGGTGCAGAGCGGGGTGAACATGGCGGAGTAGAAAGGGCCCCTCACGGAGATGCACCACGACTGCAGGTAGAACACCACGCCCGACCCGAACACGCCCTGTACTCCGTCGACCTCACGACCAGTCTCTCTGTTAGCCAAGAAGTTCGATCGATCTCATCTTCCGACTGCGTAGTTTCTGAAACGAAGTGGCACTGACCGCGAAGACGTAGCAGGAGAGCTCGAAGAGCGAGTGGATCCTCCACGCGCTACGGTCCGGCAGCAGGAAGAAAGCGACCACGGCGGACTGCAGGGTGGAGAGGAAGCAGGTCCAGGCCGACAGGCACAGAGGATCCACGTACCGTTGGCAGATAGGACCCTGGAAACAAGATTACCATGTTTTTATCTGACTACTCACTCTTTCTTGTACTACTAG